>MU827779.1:1672233-2227016 GCA_029204205.1 Desmophyllum pertusum | reverse complement strand
ATCGTTTATCCGTCCCGGCCATTCTTATGAAAACATGGTTGTTTGCGGTCTTTCTCTTCATCGAGTAGTCTGACATGTCAGCTGTCTCCTGATACTTCAGACTATTCATCAAGGCTGATACAGTTCTGAAAGGCGCAAAACTTCTGACCAGAAATTTATCTTTCAAATCGGTACATTGGTTTTGTACCTTGGCTCCCCATGATATCAATGAACGCTTCTTATTTTCATGTACCGTAAATCCTCGAATAAGCGCCTCCCCTCGAATAAGCGTCCCTATAGAATCATAATATAAACCCACACCAGAATTACTGCAGATTTCTTGCCAAAAATAGAATTTTATAAAAATACAACTTGTTGAATTATGGACTTGACAAGAGAAAACCTGAAATTTGAAATAAGCGCCCCGCGAAGATTTACGGTATTTTCTCCCGGCGTTCGGATATTGGTGGGAGCGACGCGAAAAGAGGCGAGGAAAAAAGGCGAGGGGGTTGGGGAGAGGGCGCGATCCTCCGAAACGTCGACGCTTTCCAAAATTCGCTATGGCGGTTAATTTTATCTCCAAGACTCGCATCCAAACATTTTTCAGTCTCTAGTCCTGTCATGAAAATCTCAGGAGAAAGCAGGGAAACTATTTAGATGGTCAAAATTAAAGATGGTCAAAAAGCGAGTAAAAGGGGGGCGTAAAATTAGACATACAAGTAAATATTAAAGAAAAACAATGACAGAAAAGTCATGAAAATTGAAATGAAAACTTGGTAAGGATTAGACAAGATATAATTGTCCATAGATACTTTATTTACAAACTTGTTACTAACTGGCCGATGCGATGAGGATATTTTCTCCGTTAAGCCCTTGCCAAACCAAGTCGCGCGTTTTCAATTGTTTTCAATTTGTCTTCGTTTGGCCAGGACTTGCGCGCACTTGCGTTCACTTTGATCGAGAACAAATTTGCGCGCAAGAAGACGAAACATTGTCACCGTTCGGCCACCCAACGCAAGTTTTGATGTTTAGAATATCGGTGGGGGAAACAAGTACCAGTACCAGTTGAGGGCGAAATCCCGTCTCCGAGACAGAACTGACCCGCGATTTTCGTCTCGAAGTTGCCTAGCAACATGACGGGGCGTATCCTCAGCGCTATGCTGATGTGACAATTTTCGGAGTACTCGGCAGTGCTCGAGCTGTTTCTTGATTGGATAATAACAATCGAAAACTCTTCGAATGCTTCAACGAGGATTTGCCAAAAAACGGCACTTGTTCCCCGACTGGGTTGCTTCAGTACTCACAGTAAACAACAAGACTTGTGTTGGGTGACCAAACGGTGACAAACTTACTTGCGAGCAAATTTGATCTCGATCAAAGTGAACGCAAGTCATTGCAAATACGCGCATGTCTTGACCCAAGACACACGCAAGTCGACACAAGTTGGAAACTTGCGTTTACTGGCGACGGCTTGACGTGATATCGTACTGAATTGAAAATAAGCTGTCTATCACCTTGTTATAATAATAAAAATATGTACAATCATCGCCCACTATCTACTACTCTCAAGTAGTTCACATGCAAGAATTCAAAGATAAATATGACAAAAGTGAGAAAGTAATGGGGCTTGTGTGATGTCCCATTGGACCCACTGTGCATACTATTCTCATACTTTACTGGAATATTTAGGAGGAAGACTGGTTTACAGAAATGTTCACTACAATATCTATAAATTATGAACTAGCCTGCGAGCAGGCTCACGTTTGGGGCCCATATGCGAGTGGTTCACGCGCGAGCCGGCGAGAACTCGCGCGTGATTCTCGAAGCATTTGCTAACTCGCGCGTGATTCTCGCGGCTTTCGCCGCTCGCGCATGGACCCCAAACGTGAGCTACTCGCAGTGAACCTGAAATGAAATTTACAGTTTACGTACAATCACGTACATGAGAGCGAGTAATAATCTCATCACGGCTTGTAATCCCTAGGGAGGAGTCTCGCATCAAATTAGTGGAGATATATAAAAGTTAATCTTTCCTGCGTTGTTGAGTCTTTGTTAGTGTTGCGGCCATCTCACGTGGTCAGTTGGTACGAGATCTGGAACGGCTAAATTGCGGGGTCAGGTCTGGAATGACCGAGAAAATATGGAACTTCTAATCACACGCCGAGAATTTACGAACGGTTTCCGATCGAAGGTTCCCGTCCAGTCGGTTTAGCTGACGCCTCGACGCTCCGCCGGGTTATCGTACTTCAAGGTGCAAATTGACTGAACAACATGGCTAAGGTTTGCTGCTCCTAACTCGCCAACTGGATTTCCCGTCAAATCTAAAAAGGTCAAAGTATCATTATACTGAAGAGTCTCTGCAAATTTCGTGGCTCCTGAATCACCTATGATGTTACTTCTCAGACTCAAATGCGTCAAAGTTCGATTTGATTGCAGTGCCTTTGCAAGGGCTGCTGCGCCTGAACATTCAATCTGGTTGAAACTCAAATCTAAACGCGCGAGAGTACAATTAGACTGGAGAGCGTCTGCGAGGGCTATCGCACCTGAAGAGCTGATCTTGTTCAAACTAAGATCTAAACGGGTCAACTGAGTACGATGAGTACCATTTGTTTGAAGTGCCTTTACAAGGTTAAAGTGTAATTCAGCTACTCCTGAATCGTCAGTATAACTTTGTTGCAGTGGATTCAACTGCGTGAAATTGAATCTTGGCTGTAGTGCTTTTGCAAGGGCGTCTGCTCCAGAATCACCAATCTCATTGCCACTCAGATATAAATGGGTCAAAGTGTGGTTTGATTGGAGAGCTTCTCCAAGAGCTACTGCTCCCGAGGAACCAATCGCGTTTTCCTGCAGATCTAAGTACGTTAATGTAGAATTAGTTCGAAGAGCTCTTGCGAGTGCTGATGCCCCTAATTCACCAATCAATTCAATCTGAACATCATAATTTATAGAGTCAAGGAAAGGCCACGTTCTGTCACCGCAGCCAATTGGCTGATGAAGATCCAAATAGGTCAGGGTAACGTTGGACTCCAGACCTTTAGCAAGCGCCATGGACTCCTCGGTTACCAATCCAGTTTTGATATAGATCCAAATGTTTTAGTCCACAATTGAACTGAATACCAGTTCCAAAAGCTTCTGCTCCAATATCAGTGATCCAATTTCCGGGAGACTCAAATGTGTCCAAAGTGCAATTTGATAGAAGAGCCCCTGCAAGTGCTATGGCTCCTGGATCCCAGATCAACGCAGAGTGCAGATTCAAATGTGTTAAAGTGCAGTTGAACTGCAGAACATGCGCGAGTGCTAAGGCTCCTGGATCTATGATCCAACTCCAACGTATATTTAAATGTGTTAAAGTGCTATTAGAATGAAGAAGCACTGCCAATGCTTTGGCTCCCAACATCTGCATCATGCCAATATCCATATAGGCGCGACTCACCTGATGAGGATCAGCAATCAAAGATTGTAAGAAATTATAATGCAAATTTCCGAGCAAATATAAATGCACCAGCTTGTGATCAGACTGAAGTACAATCTTGAATATTGCTAATGTTAACTCGTCTAAGTCACCAACCAAATCTAAATTTGCCAGTGTGCAGTTAGCTTTCAAATATTCGGAGATAACGAGGGAATCGCGTGAATTTTGACTAACTTCAAATTTATACACTGGAAAGCAGCGTGCCAGTGTACGTACCATTTTCTTCTGGTAATCCTTTAGCGGTTCATTTTCGCCATCTTCACACTCTGCAATAAGGTTAAGAGTTTTAACCAAACATTCTGCACCACCTTTTCTTCCATACTCCCAGTCCTGCATTCTCAATCCAGTCGAAAGAAGTATCTTTACAAATGTGGACATCGGCGTCGGCTTTGGTTTCGTTGGTCGTCTCAGGTCTCTTGTGGTATAAGCAAGCGCAAAGACGCGACAAGAGGTAAATTGCGTCATCATGACTCTTACTTACTACCATTGTGAAGAGAAATTCCCAAACCTGCCAATACTTGTCAACAGGACTGAGCTTAGCTAACAGAATGTCTCTTCCTTTGTAATTAGTTAACAGCTCATGGGCCAAGAAGAACGCCGCAAAATATTCCTGAAAGGTCTTGTGTGTAAATGTATAGCAAGGAAACTGGCCTGATTTTGCTTACACTAGCTTCTCGAGAAAGAAAACACAATTGTCGGAAATCAGTTGATTGGCATTTCATCTCGTCTTCACTGAAATATATTCGATCATCTGTAAGAGCTTTAAGTGCCATCTTTCCTAACTGATTCAGTTGGTCTGCACATGTTTCAACGGGATCCAAAGGAGGTGTCTTGTTCTTCTTTGCAAAATCTCTCCTTAAAGCACATGAAACAAGTTCGTGATACAACTTGGTTCTGTTGAAGGCAAGTTTCCTTTTGTATCTTCACAAACAAGGCACAACAGGGCTGTGTTCAGTGGATTAGCAGTCAATCCTCTGAGTTGTGCGCCATCACCATCTCTTCGACCTGACTCACGCGTACGGTCTACTGGGTCTAATTGTTCTATCAATTTGTCAGCAAGACTCGGATCCTCGTGATTGCTGAAATACTTCTTGATGTAACTGTCAGCATCTTCACTGGTGTAGCCGACAATTTCAAGTAGTGTGTCACAGTATCGTCGCACTTCCATTCCTGCCTCGTGCCGAGCTGTTAACATGATATAAGTATTGGAGAAGACTCTGCCTTGAATCAAGGCAAACAAACCCTGGAACAGATCGTGACGCAATTCATCCAGTCCATCAAGAACTAGTAAGATTCTGGATGATTATAGCGAATGAAATGGAAGAAGTTCTCCTTTTCCTTCTTGTCTACATCTAGTGGTAGCAGTTGATCGTCAATAGCTTCCTCGATATCAGCAGTCTTCATGTCACGGCACTTCAGCAGAAGCAGCATCTTCACTTCAGGAAACGAAGCTTCAGGAGAAATTTCCTCCACGGACCAATCATATGCAAGCTTCTGACAGTACGTGGTTTTACCTATTCCAGGCTGCCCCTCAATCAGCACCACTCTTGGCTTGTCACATTCTTCACGTGGTCTAAATACATCTGTCATATTGACGATGTCATCTGTTGGCCTTCCTCGTTCTTTTTCTTGCTGATTATCTTCAATCTTGTGAAGATGTTGGACAGTTCCAGTTGTAGTTCATCCTCGCACCATGGAAAGGGACACAGAACAGCACCTTTGTAGTCTCGTTTAATGAGCTCTACAAGCTTCTCTGGATAGACTGGAAAAAACAAACAACAGTTATCAAAATGTTCTTAATGTTCTTACCTACCTCCTATCATACCTAAAATACACTCGTGAGCCCAAACTCCGATAGTTAATCTAAATCCAGAATTTTCTAATTCTTCAATCATTAGTGTGTCCATCGCCAGTCAATTATTCAGTAACTCAGTGATTTTGTTGCGTATCAGACACTCGCAAAGGTTACAAAGAACATTAAAAAAATTGGAGGAAACTATAACTTGTTCAGATCAACAAGCTTAAAGGAGCTAATATGTCACGATAAGGTAAGTCAATTTTTTTTCTACTTAGGTAGAAAATAATAAACCAAAAAGAAATATGCATAGTCAACACTGGCTACGATTGCGACAAACGACCAACTTCTCAAATTTAGGCTCAATATTTCAAGAAGAAATACCTGTGACATATACAGCGCCATTAAAATGAACGTTTTTTGAGATAACATTACCCATCTTACAAGATGAGTACATGTACAGCTGTATGTTGCTTCTATGTCAAACCTACCAGCTGGTTTGGGACTCTCTTGGTACGATGCAGCTGAGATTGATTCTTTTGACATTGCCAAGTCATCCATTTGTTCTGTAGAGGGTTCAGAGAAGAAGAAGGAAAACCTTTCTTAAGGAACGATGGCATATTTCATTTGAATGTGTACTTTTCATTTGACTTTCATTGCTTACCAAGTCATTTGAATAGAAGACTTGTGTACTGCAGATGTCACAAGTATGATACTGTAGTTCACAACTTACAGGCTCTTGCACTCTAGTGTACTTTATTAATTGTTTCAATTTTCTTCTAAATGTTCCATAACTCTGCTGAACAATCTCAAACTCCTTTCAGAACCTCCATGAAAACCCCGGTGAGAGGAGCCTCTTGATAAAATATTGTTATTATTTATTAACTAAAAACAATCCGCTAGTTTGGACTATCAAACTAAACACTGCATTGTGAAAAGTTAGCTATATTTTCTTGCTAAGTATGAGGTGACATTGAGGAAATCTTCTCTTCCTCCAGGTTCTCAAGCAACACTAACGTGGATGTATTATTTGAAAATCCAATTATTCTTAAGCACCGTACAATATGACTCAGGGTAATTTCTCATTTATTATAATCACCTTCAAGATGATCCATCCTGTCTTCAACAATCGCAGTGTGATTTTCTGTGTTCTCACGACCACTCTCCAGCTTTTCAATCCTCTGGTTTGCATCCCCTAAAATATCAATGAATTTTACAGTGAAGGTTTGAGAAATGAAAAGCGCACTTCTAACAAAATTTCACCAAACAGATATTACTCTTATATCGGCTGAAGAAATTAAAACTGCTGTAGATAGCTTAATTCCTTTTAGACTATAGGATATGCGTGAATTCATCCGGATTTTGTTTTTCTGTTAGACTGCTCTGTTTATTGCCTAAAACAATCGTAGATTGCAATCCAAACAATCAACAAACCATAATGGAGATTATTCGAAATTGATATCTGAATCCAGTTTCTTCAGGAAAAAATGTCAACTCAGAGAGCAAATGGATCGTTAAACAAATATTGTACTGTCCTTAACTAAGAGAAACAAGCACGGCCTGCTCTAAGTCTGATCTCTCTATACATGTTTTGAGCTGTTGATTAGGGTTGAGTTGAAGCAGGTAAGGCCATTCATTTACACAAGTTTTGCTACAGCTTTTTCAGTTTAGTTACCTTCAAAAGCTTCAAGCGTGGCCATTTTGCCTTTAATCAGTCCAGTGCAGCTCTCTATGCTCTGTTGACCACTCTCCAATTTTGCAATCCTCTGATTTGCATCCCCTTAAGAACAAAAATGTTAACTCAGAGAGCAAATGGATCATTAAACAAATATTGTTCTGTTCTAATAACTAAGCACAGCCTGCTCTAAGTCTAAACTTGGCCTGCATTACGCCTTGACAAGTTAGGAAGCTGTGACTCTCCCTAGTGCTTACACAAACAATTACTGTTAGTTTACACGTGTTTACCTTCAAAATCATCCATCCTATCTTCAATGTTGTCCACTCTGCCTTCAATTAGTCCAGTACAGTACTCCAAGTTCTGCTGTCCTGTCTCTAATCTTTGTACTCTCTGTTGCACCTCTTCTAGAGTTGTTGCAACATTTTGCAGCTCATGTCGGACTTTCGTCTTTTCTTCCTCAAATTCTACAGACATGTTCTCCACAGCATCTTGTAGTGTTTTTAAGTTCTTGTTGAACAAGTTGTAACAATGCCGGGTCTACAGGAGAATTCACACAGAGATGTGTTCCTGCCGAAAAATGCATGATAAACTGAGCAGTGAAGAATTGATAAGTGACAGTTGTGTAGTAATTTAGTGAGTCGATTTTCTTCTTAAGGTCTTCACCCCACAAGTGTTTTTAGCCCAGAAAGTTTATGCGCATACCCTTTGAGTATTTTTGGGTGTGCTGCCTATAGCCTGGTTTAAGTTTAGCATTGACATATTTTATGATGCTTGCTATTGGGTATTTTGTGGTTAACTGAAAAACGTGAGGGTTTTTTTGGGGGAGGGGGGTGGGGGTAGGGGGGGGGGTTAAATTGTTATTATATTTATCACATGGGTATTTTCAGGGGTGAAAGCACAACACCTCTCTACATCTTTTAGGGGGTTGCTTGCATCTTTTAGGGGGTTGTTTGCACCTGTGGTGAAAAATTGATCCCTAGAAAAACATGCAGCTTTTTGTAGCCTGAGGGAGTTTCCTAGCTTGTGTATACCGACTGCGTCAAAGAATATGTATTACATGTTTTAAATGATGTCACAAAAATTAATAACTGAGCAACAGCCAATCAGTGGCATGAGATTGATCTCTATAGAGTTACATCACCAGTAAATGAAATTCTTCAGTTAGGTCAAAACTCAACATTTCAGCTCTCACAAGGGATGAATATACAATATTCGTATTATCATGGTTGGAATGGAATCAGCTTGCAATCGAGGCTCATGTGGGGGAATATCATTAAAATTATTTGTATTTGAAAAGATTCCCCCGCATGAGCCTTGATTGCAAGCTAGTTCCATTCCAACCATGAGAATACAAATATTGTCTATTGAGCAGTAACTATCCAGAGTCAAGTGTAAACACAGACCAATAACAATCTAGCATCATAGGCAAGCAATGAGTGCAAGTTTAAATTTGTATTAGGTTACATTACGGTTACAAAAAGATGTACCACTGTATTCTAAAAGTCACACCATTTCTTGTGGCAGATCATGAAAATAATGATCATTTTAACACACAAATAATTACCTTTAGATTCCCAGTCTTTAAGTTCTGCAATAAGTTTTCCTTCATCTGCAACTGGTAGAGCCATGACTTTCACAAGGTGTTCCATCTCAATAAAACTTTGCTGAAACTTGGCTTCATCCAATTTACTGAAGACACAGTGTGCCCAGTCATTCCTCCCCATTCTGACATCACCTGCAGCAGTTTGTACAGCTGCAGAGAACACAGGCACACCACCAAGCAATGCCATCACAGCAGATGCATCACAATGGTCATCAAATGCATTGAATTTGGCCATGTAGTTCTCCACATACAGCCTGGCAAAGTCAACATGGGATGTCACTCGACAGTCAAACAAAGCATAATTGTATCTTCCACCAAGCTTGGGATGAACACCATTTCCATTGATGTTCTCGTACTTCAACACCTTTCTAGGTGGCCACCTTTGAAGACGACCAGATGTGCTCTGTCCATCAATATTGTGGCTGGTCTTGAGGTTGTTGTATTCAGTTTTGATGCCTTGTTCCACAAATGGACGTATCTGTGGTATAAGGATCTTGTTGAGTGCTATTCCAGCCACAAGCCATCGCTTCTGATTCTCTGTCACACTAAGGTGACTTGGCCTAAAAGTAATGAAAGGAGATTGTAATAACATCATTTACCAAAAAAGAGGACAGTAACCCTGTCGCTTAAAGGGGCAGTGTCACCAAGATTTAGTACTACTTAAACATCTTAGCAGAAGTGTTTGTATCAATTGAAGCTTTGTCTTGCTAAAAGTTACTATACTAGCACAGAAAAACTTTATTTGACTATTAGGACGGGTAGGAAGGAAGTGGAATGAAACTTGAAAACGTTGGACCAACGTTTTCAAGTTTTATGGTGTTCTTGGGAAAAATAGCTCAAAATCAATGATTCTCAGTTTGTTCCCACCTCAAGAGAATGAATTGTTGTTCAGGAGCCATTTTGTGCATCAGCGAGTGTACCTTCATAATTCAAAACCTTGAGAAAACTCTCGTGATACTGCCCCTTTAATAAATCTAATAATAGTGGCCCACCACTAGGCTACCACTGCCGGAGCTTATCCCGGTTTCTGTAGCATCAAGCGAGTACCATGTCGCAGGTATTATGTCATGGGTACCCATTTATACTCCTGGGTGGAGAGGGGCAATATATGTGAGAGTAAAGTGTCTTGCACAAGAACACAACAAGACAATGAATCTGTCCAGGCTCGAACCTGGGCCGCTTGATCTGTAGTCCAGCATGCTAACCATTAGGCCATTATTTTACAGTATAATTATTACATTAAAGTAAAGTTTCTATTTTCATAACATCTGCAAAATGTTATACTATAACTTTCTTTGCTTCAAGTCCCGTCTCACCTCTTCTCTTTGCTAATTAATTTCTAGAAGACACTCTCACACTCAGACTATACACTATAGTACTCACCCAGAGGCAGCTGTTGCCATTCCATGAATGTTACAATGATGAATTACTTGACCATCCCGTTAATCAGGTGAATGCATACTAATCTGTTAGTTTGCCTGTGAATGGCTGGGTATCCTGTGCATACAGGCATAAAGAAATGAGAAATTTTCATTTGTTGGTCATTTCAGCACCATTAAGAATTTTAAAATTATTTTGGGTCGCATGCACAATAACTCCTGGCCATGGTGGCAGTACTCCCTTAAATAACCTTTAGATCTTGAGGTATGTGTAGCCTGATTCTCAGACGGTCCGACTCGGTCGGACCATGGAATAGGGTAGTGATTTTTGGTTCAGGTCTGACATAGGGTGTGAAAAATCACATGATATTTTGGTCTGTAATAGAGTGAGGGTTTTCAAGAAGCAGGTCACACCCCTGGGGGTACTCCCCTTTATTTATAAGCTATATAGGAATGTGCCACCCCACAGGGTATGGTTTTTGAGCTGTTTTGGTCTTAAAATCGGTCCTAGTTTTTGCCATTTTGGTCTGAATTTGGGCATGGTTTTCAAGAGAGCCACAAGAGCGTTTCATCAGGCTTTTCATCTTCAGACCAAAAAGAGAGAACGAAAATGGGCATGGATTTTACAATGTAGTGGCCTGCGGGGCATGATGGAAGACAGCTGTATTCGTAGGCTACGATTTTAGAGGCCGGCTGGCCCAGTTGTTCGAAAGCCAATTAACGCTAATCCAGGATTAACAAATAATCGAGGTTTCAATTTCTCCTATATAAATGTGGGTTTTCATGATAATGTTTTGTGGAGTTTGACATTAATCAAAGTCAAAACTGAAGAGCAAGAAATATAAACAGAAAATCTCACCGAAAAGTTACAAAACTGAAATCAAAATTCACGCTAATCCAGGATTAGCTTAATCATGCTTTGAACAACCGGGCCCAGGTCTGAAAATGGGTGCGGATTTTGGTCTGAAATTGGGTCAGGATTTAGACTGTTCACAACCTCTCTATTATCTCAGATCATTGTGTCTACGAGCGAATTGGAACTGAGCATGAAGCGCAAGCGTGGGCGTAGGGGGATTGGAAAGGGCGTGGGGGGCGGGAAGGGCCACCCCCAGGCCTCCACCCATCCCCCATCCCTTTGAGCTCCCTCGTACTCTGCGCTCGCTTATGTTTGCTCACTGTTAGAGTCAAGAAAATAGAGAGGCTGTGAACATGCAGTCTAGTCAGGATTTGGAGACCGGGTGGCACATCCCCACCAAAATTCCAAGGAGTAGCCCCATGGAGCCGCACCCCTCCCCCACCAACTGAGGGTATTAATTAGACAGAGGTTTGTCAGATCCATCTGACACTACAGCATCATCAATACTGTGCTACGGAGTTGTTATTGTTCATTACTGCATGTAGTTCACCGAGTTTGTAACTGCTTTCTAGATGTCAATGTACTGTAGTATAAAATGACAAGAATGAATATTGTTCCTATTGAATTATTGCTTGACTTGAAATTCCTCTTCAGCCACAGGCAGCCCAAACTCACGATTCGAGAAAATATGGAAATTAAATATTTATTTAATTGTGCAAGTGCGGGATGTGACTCTCTGAAGTAAAGCGGTATTGTGTTACAATGTCGGCCATTGGAATTTGAGCGTATTGTGTTACCTTGTCTGTTTCCTGTTGTCTTTTTTGGCTTTTTCATCGTTTTGGGGGGAGTTTTCGCTACAACAACAATATGAAAACTCCCCCAAAATGATGAAAAAGCCCAAAAAGACAATTAGTGACAACAGGAAACAGACAAGGTAAGAACATTTTCTTTATTTTATTGAAAATAGGGCAAATTTTAATATTATCGAGCGGTTAAATTCTACATTATTTTGAGCTCCATACAATGTCTTTCAGAGTGCTCAAATTCCCAACGGCCGACATTGTAACACAATACGCTCAAATTTCCAATGGCCGACATTGTAACACAATCCCGCGTTACTTCAGAGAGTCACGTCCCACGCTTGCATAAATAAATATTTAATTTCCATATTTTCTTGAATCGTGAGTTTGGGCTGCCTGTGCTTCAGCTAGCTTTTTCTGTAGCCAATTAACTGAAATTGACATTTGACCATGCCCACAAAGTATTTTTGGTGAACTTGCATTAAGGTATCAGTATACCCCAAATGACCATCATGCGTTGGCGCTGTTTTACGGTCGGAGGTTTAACAAAAACCCCAATAAAGTATATATTTCCTGAAAGCTTAAGAAATGTAGATTACGAATATGTATTCATTTTAAGTAAAAAGATTAACGTGTTTTGAATATAGCGCTCAATTTCAAAAAGTATATTGGTCCACAAATCGAGTTCGTTTCCGGCCGGAATTGAACAGGAGAAAGCGAAAAACATCGCTACGTGTTCTTGACACCTTTCTCTAAAAAACTGTGTCGGGGAATTTTGATTACTTGTCTGGTTAGCTTTTAACACACAGTTAAACTTTGAGGGTTGACAAAACATGCATTCTCTGTACGAAAATACTCATAACTTTCGAAGGAGGGAAAAAATTAAAATTCCCCGACACAGTTTATTTGTCAGACTATTGGAGAACATTCTCTCCAAGTTACAGCGAAAAAGGTTTGAAATTCGTTGCAAACGAACTTGAAACGTGCGCTTCATTCGCTGAAATTTTAGTTTCGAGAAACAGGGGAAAACATGTTTTGGGGCGTTCTTCCGGTCTGATGAGATTAAATGCACAAGACGCGTGAAAATAATTATGCGTTGATCGATAAAGAGAAGGCTCGTCTTACTTTAATTAAACAGAGTACGTATCGAATACAAATGACCTCAAATGCGCGCTTCTTATGGCTAGAGAAGAAAGTTCTCCTCTCACCGATCGTGCTACAAGTAAATTAAGAGTTTATGGCTTCAGTTTTCCCTCCATTTAGCTTCACTGTGGAATATTCGCCCACATGGATATGCAACCGCGAGCGATTTTCAGTTGTCCTAATCAGTGATGCGATCCGGTGTCATTTGAGACCTGGTTGAGACGAGTGCTTCGGCTCAATTCTTACCGAACAATTTCCCATTTCGGTATATTCTTACTTGAAAACGCGTACACAGTCTCTTAATATGTTTTCTATGAACATGAACATTGCAAGATGCGGCTTTCGAATTTCGGGTAAATCTACAAACATGTCGGCCCTCGTGTTACGTGACTTTTTATACATACATGTTGGCCAACTGTTGATGGCTCTCGATTAGAAATAATTAATAGCGAGAATCGTTTTTTCTTCATAACTTTCTTTAGAAGCAATCTTTTTTCGTGAAACTTTTTGGAAATGAAAGGTCTGGATGTAATCTATCTGAAGATAACAAAAAGTAAAATCTTGCAAAATGGTCAAATTTGGGGTATACTGATACCTTAAGTGGCCAACCTGTAGCGGCCAATTTCCAAATTTCCGAGGGTGGCCATTATGTTCAGGTTCATTTATTTAACTGTATAACCAAACAAGTCCGCTTGTTTGTTCTACGTCTATTTTTGTGGGTTTAATAAAATATTTTTGTCTTCTTGTGAAATGGAGCAGTTCGTTTTCATTGGATGTCAATGTATGTGGGGGGGGGGGGGGGGGGGGGGGGGGGTTTGCCTCGTTCTTTGTGCCCAGGGGTGGGGAATAGGATGCCAGGTGAAGAAAAAAATTGCAAATTCCCAGGAATTGAACCTTGCATAAGAAACTTGATCACCCAGACAATTTGTCTTATTATTACAGAGAAGGTACTCAACCTCGTTCCCAGGGTCTCTCTTCTTGGCGGAAGAAGAGAGACCCTCGGAACAAGGTTGAGTAGGTACTGAGCCCAATCAGCCACAAGTTATCCATAAAGATTACATTACATTAAACATTACCTTCGGAACACATTAGCAAAACTTGTAAATGGATAAATTACATGTATATATCTATTGACGTGGCCTTGGGAATGACCAAACGAAACCTTCTGACTGCAGGACCCTGTAGCACTGTGTACTTCCGGGATAATATAAAATTTGTTGAAAAAATAGGTACGGGTCGCACTACAGCCAATTTTGACCAATTTTGTTTATTCAAGTGTCAAATCTGTCAATACGTAACGTAAAAATCGCAAAATACAGTGCGACCCCCAGTTTCAATTTTTTGCCAATTTTTTTGCGAATTGCCAAATTTTCGCCAATCTTCAAAGAAGCCGAAGTGTTGCCTTGGAGCCGACCAGATTTTTGAAAATCACACAATTAGATGCTATGTCTTGATAATTAAGATTCGTTAGTTTAGCGCGTGCAATAACGGGACAAAATAATTTTTTACCCGGTTCATCTGACACTTTTAATAATTATTTCGACGAAAACGAAGAACATGAACATCGATATTACGCCGCGAATGTCTATGACTACACTGGGTCTGATCGAAACCAAATTTACCGGCGGCAATTTGGAGAAACAATTCGTCTCAAGTTCAAGACAATCTCCTTCGATTGCAAATTGAAGCCAGCAGCAAGAAAACGACGAAAACCAAGAAAGCGAAGTACGAAACCTGGTCCCAAGCCGTTTAAGTTTACATAATTACATCAAATAGGAGAGTTTTGGAAACACATCTTGGTTTGAGTGCGACCACCACCAAAATTTGGCACTTGCGAATTTTTTGCAAATTTTTCCTCGTCAAAAATTACAAAATGTTTTATGTAAACAAAATTGGCTGGTAGCGTGACCCGTACCATACCATCAGAAATGCAATAATGATGTTTAGATTTCAAACTACGAAAAATCAGAGAAAGGGATTCGTGGTTGTATTAGAGAAGACTGCAAGACATCGCACATAAGCTCATCATTTCCTTCGTGGTTGCAACAACGAGAACATCTCCGATACAGACAATGAATAATTAAGCTTACTAATTCCTTCGAGACCCTCAGACAACGCGCGAATCACCAACATGATACCCCTGCTTTGAAGACAATTGAAGTACAACGAAACGAAGGATCAAAATCTCCTTCAATGTAAGATTAAGCTTACCGTTGTAATGATACAAAACTGCATCAAATGCCATCAGATTTGAACTCGCAAATTTTATGAAGCCATTCGTTCAACTGCTTCAGCTGTTGTAGCTCATAGTCCAAGAATATGGTGAAATAATTGCTCATCTTGGGGTACAAGCATGAAACTTGGCACAGTGATAGAGCTTCCCGTACTACATAATTTTAGATGTGGAGGCACTCGCCAAAATGGGTACTTCCGTATTTTCAGCTATGGCATAAATTATCTTTGAAATCCAAAGCATAGAACTGCTTTACACCGTTATATAACTACCAATTTAAGTGAAAAATGTTGAAAAGGATATAAAGGACACTTGTATCTTGAGGTTGAACTACTTGTCAATTTCAAGCAAATGCATAGACCTGTAAAGTGAGGTTTTTGCATAGATAATTACAATTTTGAGTCTTAGCATTATATGTAATATCTTAGTCTAATATATCTGAACAGTTCTAAACGGGTAAGAGACTTTCTAAAATTCGTATCACAGGAGGAGCTACTTCGAATATTCACGGTGAAAGTGTGTAAGGCTGTTTATAGAGCCTGAGTCAGCACGAAAACGAGGCTAAAAACAATATCTTGATTTTAATACCATTTGACCGAAAATATTATTTTATCGAGACACGTTGGCTCTGTCTATGACTTGAACATTTTAAGACCACCAATACTTCTAAAGATATACCACGGCCGGCCTATCACGTGATACTGAATGTTGAGAAATTCAAGTGCACCTGAGAAACTCACTGGATTTCTCTTGTGGGGGCTATTCAAATCTGCCCTCGTGCACACCTGAAACATCATTTTCGGATTAAGGCAATAAATAGCAAAATGGGTCAATCCTCCTATTCTAAACTAAATTTCACTCTGCAAGGACAGATTGATATATGCCACTTACAGAAGCCTCCCAGAATAGTGGAAAACGCATTCAATTAATCTTGCTAAAAGCCGGGGAAAACGCGCATGTAAGATTTTATTTCATTTCTCCAACGAATAAGTTAAAAAAGAAACACACATAAAACATGTTTTCACCAAAACCCGCTAAAACCGAGGCCTTAGCACCCTTGATTAGATTTAGGACAATTTCACTTCTGTAAACTCATGTAATTAATCGGTTATTTTGCCAATATAAAGTTCATTCAAAATTGTGCAAATTCCATTTTCTGACCGTAAAACAATCCACTTCCATCATGTAACATCTACACAAAAGTCGACGCTGCACGTATGTGCTCTGTGACGCCCTTAACACAATCTGTATATCTGTTCTTCAAGTGGCTACTTCTGCGCCGCACGTCTCTGTCCTGTGAAGACCTAATCTTTATCTGTCTTTGGTTAGCTCTGCATAGCAAATTTGATCTGTCACGAACTTAGCGCAATCTGTCTTTGCTCTGACGACTTTGCTTTGCAACATGACCCTGCACTTATTCTTGCTTCTACTCTGATTTCGTTGCAGCCAGTCTATGTTCTTAAAAGATATCTGCGCAGCTTGTCTGTGCTCTGTGACAACCCTGGCACCGCCATATGTGTTCTTCGTCAACCTCTTTGCTGCTGGTCTGTGCTGTGTAATGACCTAAATGCGCTTATACAGACTATGTTTGCATAATTTGGTCTATGTTTCCTTTATTTATGCTCGCAGGCACCCCCACACTTGCACAAGGCGGTGCATGTAAGCCTTTACTTGGCACACTTACAGTTCCCCTTACACCCCTTATGTCGCTGACAGCTCACTCAATTAGCTGTTAACATGCTTTGGACGCTTCAGGTAGCGGGGTCCACACTAGCTCTCATCGCTCGTTTCCTGTTTTTGTCCACCCCATTCAGATGGCGAAGGAAGAAATAGCTTGGGAACCAATGCATGTTCCCAACAATATCCTGTTTGATGTGCTGGAAGAGTGCAGCAGAAGTTGGTGGAATGGCATCCATAGTCTTCCCTTTTAAGTAAACAGGCCGATTTGCGTGCTTGATTTACTGTAAGACATGTGCTCGTTGTGTCATAAAGGAGAACTACATATCTCTCAAAGTCTAATACATTTTCTACAATCACTTCTTTGCTTGGAGAGTTACTGATTGCTGCAATTGCTAATGTTACCTTGTCAAGCCTCCAACGCCGATAAATTTATTTATTTATTTATTTATTTACAACAATATCTATTCAGGAGCATCTAATTTAGCATGGCTAATTTTCCTTTCCCAGCGAAATAGGAGGTCTGATCACATCCAATGAATGCATTAAATGCTGGCATCGCTAGAGCTTTCTCAGGCCCCAAAGCCTTTACGGATTCCGTGCACAGCAATAAAACGGAATGCCCTTATATGCTCTGTATGACAAGGCTAATTATAACTAAGTCATTATTTTATGACAGTGATTCTATTTTCACCATTTCCACAGTTATTTGTGATGCCCTAGCAAAATTCACTCCAGTTGCAGATTACCGAAGCAAAACAACAATTTGTTAAATCCGAGCCCTTCATTTGCATAATTTGTACCTATTTACACTGAGCATATTGTTCAGTTACTGGGCGTGACGGACATCAGTCATCGCGTGTTCAATAGATCAAGAGACAACAACTTCTAAAACTTCATTTTGCTGCTCGAGTTGTCAGCAATTATCATCATCTTAGACTTAAAATGTAGAAATGAAAATTCTTCGCGGGGGGTATATTTTGGCGATTTGTAGCATTGTTTTAAACACTGAAGATTCTCTCCAGAGAAGTGCCTCCACATCCAGAATTACTCAATACCCGAAGCTCTATCTCTCTGCCAAGTTTCATGCTTGTACTCCAAAATGAGCAATCCACTCAAAATTTTTCACCAAACTGCTGCACTATCAGCATACTTCCAGACGTGTCATGTGACACACACTCGCTTACGTCATTGAAGATGAAATGGAAAATCAGGAATGGTAAAGATGGTAAAACATGGACAGCGGAACGTAATTTAAAGTGGGGGTAGAAGGCTGAAATGTTCGACGTCTGTAGGAGGGACAGGATACTGATGAGATGGTCAAATTACGGTGTTCTTTAACACATAAACTGTTTTATCAATTTTTTAATAATTGGTCATTCTCGTCCCCAGAGATTTTTGATGTCAAGGTCAAGTGTTCAATCTCAAGACATGCTAACAAAAGTATGCAGTGGGACAGTGTGTTAGTTGTAGTGTTTCCCTCCTTCTAAATATAACTTTTCCTACCCTATCACAGACTATAAAGCAAAACAAACATTTTTTTTTTACTTCAAAAATTAATTGACATAAAAACCGGACTGTACATCATCTAGCAAAACTTTACGGGAAAACTGAGAAGGAAGAGCGCCCTATCGTTGCCACTCGACAAAGTTTTTTCACAGCTTTCTGATGGCTTCCATTTAAATCAAATAGCAAAAATTGTGGGAGGCGAAGTAAATTGTCTGAACGCGAACGTGGAGCCTGACAACTCTGCGTCTCATAGTTCTTGCATTTTGATTGGCTAGTTGAAACGAAAGCCATCAGATAGTTGTCACAAATTAATCAAAAACTTTGTCGAGTGACAACGGTTCCCCTCAAGGACGCTCTTCACTGTAATAGCACACGATTAGATGCAGACACAGACAAATTAGTCACAGCGATGATTTTTACTTCTCTTATAGATATCCAAATCACTATTATTTTACCAAGGAAAAATCTCCTTATGACACAATTTTTTAGCGATTTTTTACGGGTAGTAGTAGTAGTAGTAATTTATTTATCCATATATCACGGGTTTCTTCAGAATCCTCAAATTTTTTCCCCCAAAATTAACTCCGCTTTCAATCTAGCCTGATGGAGAACAGCGCGAGGTTTTTGTCGTTGTTGTTGTTTTTTTTAGGGGGGGGGGGGGGGGGGGGGGGGGGGGGCTCGCGCGAGAGAAGAAGACGCGCGTTTTCTTCCTCTCGCGCGCGCCCCTCCAGCGCCAGGCTACTTTCGATCAACCACAGCAGAACAAGATGTTATTGCAATAGACTAATAATTAAACCCTGATTAATGTGTTTTAAACGTTAGGACATTTTATAATTTCAATCACTACGATTATCAGTTGAGTAAGGCGCGATGGAAGTTTGGTGACAAGGTTTACAGGTTAAAACTACGTTGTTACCATGTTTCCAATGCTAACCTGTACTGTGTGTCGCTGACGCTTAGTTACGATTAACGTCAGTAACAGACAGAAAGTCTGGGTTACCATTAGAAACCTAGCCAGTTGCTCATGGCAACAACGTAGTTTTAACGTGAAAACATTGTCACCAAACTTCCCGCGCGCCTTACTCAACTGATAATCATAGTATAAGCGATTTGTAGAAAATCGCAAAAACCAGTCTCTGCAAATCGCAAAAAATTAGATCCAGCAAAACACAAAACATCCCCAAATCGCAAAATTAACTAGTGAAAATCGCGTCGCACCTGGGTAATATAACCAATCAGAGAGCCCGCACGAGGTTCTCGATCCCAGGTTCTCTCAAAGAGAAAGAGAGCCTGGGATCGAGGTTATGTTCAATCATTGATGAAACAAATTGCTGTAAATGACGTAACCTGTCAGGCTCCGCATGCACTACACGCAGTTTTTCTGTTAACTCCTGTCGTGATATCATAGTGGCGATTAGAAAGCAAAATCGTTATTATTGGTCAACGTTTGAACTTCTCAGGAGGGAGGAGGAAACCCGCTTAAAAGTTAACAAACAAGTGCAAGCAGAGTCTCAAACGGTTATGTGTTCTTCTTTCTCTTGTTCTCAACATCTAGCTAAATACAACGTGATTCACATAACAACTTTAGTACCAGCCGGCTAGGAAATAGCAACTATGTTGACACAGTTTACATTTACTGCATGAAGCTATGCACTAACCAACTTCAATATAAAGACAATAGTAGCGGGATGAAATTAAACAGTATAGGGATAGCATCATTAGGACGATGCATCATACTTTATCATCTATAATTTTTTCGAAGACTGATAACCAGGTGTCCAGCATTGAAGGTTTTTATAAAATATATTTACAACCTGTTTAATATCGGCTGACTCTAAAGCAATCTGCATCACAAATTCCAGTGGTAAGGAAGGCATGGTGATGCACATAATCAACACTAAGTTCTGATAAACAAAATTTATGTATGCCGTAGGAACCCAGTACTACTACGACTGCACCGTTTACTAAAATATTCTGGGCAAAAATTGTCAGCAAAAAAATTCACTGCTTCATCTACAAATACGAACAGATTTTCCAGAAATGAACTGCGCAGCTTATCCAGAGCCTCCTTACAGTGATCTGAATGAACGTTCCATTTAGAAGCAAACCAATCTTAGATTACAGTGGAATCCTGCATAATCCGACCACGTATAACGGGGTCGTCTTATTAAAGGGGTACTTAAATAAGACTCAGAGTCCCAAGGCAGCACAGAGTGACGTCAGCCCCGAAAGCCCTGGTCAAACGGCACATGATAGTCGATGTCTACGATAGTGAAGCTCGCGCTCCCGTTTGACCACCAACTATCATGCACTAGCATCGACTATCATTCACTTTGAACATGTTCAAATTCTCCATGATAGTCGATGATAGTTTTTCCCATTTGACCACGCGGCGCATGACAGTTGATGATAGTTGATTATAGTTTATAGGTGATGTTAAACTGTCATCGACTATCATGCGCCGTTTCGACCAGGGCTTAACATTCCATCCCAACCTAAAGTGGTGGTGAGAGTACAAACCCTGAATGTGTGTGAATGTTCCAGCAAATAATCATACCCCCATCACGGAGGGAATTGTTCCAGAGAGGTGGGGGGTTAAAGGCCCAGGAAACCCGAAATATTTAAAGAAAATAATACTTTATTCTTTCACGAAAAGCAATTTAAAACAAACCTAGCAAAAACGTCAGCGAACACACGCATGAAAGGTTTCGCCTGCTGTTTGTTTATTTTCCACAAGATTGTAATCAGTGTGTAAAATATATCATTTTATAAGACGTTTGAATGTTGCAATAAGGAAAAACGAACATTAAAAATTTTGGGCTAAAGCTATAGTTCAGTGTCCGTTCACGCCTTTAGCAGCCACTCAGAAATCGACATGGTCGATTTTTTTCGCAATCTAGTTTCATTTGAGATTATAAATTTGGTGCCTAATATAAACAATACAGTTGAACCTCTCTAATACGGGCACCGAAGGGCTGGAGCAAAGTGTCCGTATTAGAGAGGTGTCCGTATTATGGAGGTCATGAATATGACGTCACTTGAAATGCTCCACTGACGATAAGAAATCTCGATGATAAATGGGACCAAATTATAGCATGTCGATAAACTGATTGAAAACAAATGCTACTTTTATTGTATGGCAATGGGACACTTGATTAACTTTGATCTGTAACCACAAACAGGAAATTGTATTGAATAGGAACTGTTATCACTGGAGTGTCAGTAATAAGGCAGTTAAATTTGTATGAATTTGCTCTCTGGGGCCGATATTTAGTTTTCCGTTGTCCGTATATATTAGAGAGGATCCGTAATATAGAGGTTTTCTTTATAGAGAATATATGGGCATTTTGCCGGACCAAGGGAACTGTCTGTAATAGAGAGGTCAGAGAGGTGTCCGTATTAGAGAGGTGTCCGCAAGGAGAGGTTTGACTGTACATACAGCTGTTTCGAGAAAGGTTGTCGGAAAAAAGCGCACGCGACAATCCCGAAAGGTATTGTGGGTAGTTTTAAGTTCACGGTTACTTGACTTCAGCGTTTCAGGAAAATCTGAGAAAATGGCAAGAGACGCCATGGACGTATGTTTGCGAGTGCTAAAAGAAAGAAACAAAAGTAGGCATCGCGGGTTTGATGTATTTATTTGACTTATGAAAATTCATTGATCATATCTCAGATTACCTTTCGGGATAGCCTGCGAGCAAGCTCTCTTGGCGTTTTTTTTGGGACCCCCCAAAAACCCCAGAGAGCTTGCTCGCAGGCTACTTTCGGGATTGTCGCGTGCGCTTTTTTCCGACAACCTTTCTCGAAACAGCTGTATCTAGCTGGGCAAGTTGTGTTGTCTTCACGGAATATATGATTTTATTTATGCAAGATACCGATGAGGTTAGGATTCCTAACATCTTCAAAAACTAGCTGAAATTTGCTCAAAATATTAAAACCAGAAATGACAAGTTCTTATCTCTTGGTCTTATCTATTTCCGGTTTTCCTTCAGCTTGAAAGACCTTGAAAGACCCGAAGATTTCAACTAGAGTTGAGTTATTTGTGGAACGTTAACACCGATCTTTACAACTACACTGCAAACAAATACTTATTACATATGAATATTTTCAACAACTGTGTGTTCTACGCTTCTCTTTTCCCCAAAAGTAAAGTTTGCGTACCGTAACGTATGATGCAATAAAAGAAAACGCAAGCGCCGGTCACGCACGCTTATTATTGTTTTGATGTCGCTCAGTTCGAAATGGTTTTTATCTGATTCAAAGTAATGGTTTTTTTATCAGTTCTGTTTCATGATTTATTATCAAAACACTCGGTTCTGAATGTTCACGGCTCGATTCAGAAATTATTTGTTTACCACTTGTCAACAAAGGTACAGAACCGTGTGAAGTAATAATTTCATGTCGGGAAACAGCTATTTATACCGCCAGACTTCACACCGCCAGCTCACTCTCAGTTCTTCAGAAAAATATTACGAAGAAATTATTCATCTTATTAGTTCATAGCGCTATAAAGAGTTTTCATTCACTGGGCACAAATAGACTTGCAAATGTTCAATGCGTGACAGACATAATGTTACTGCGTGACACAATCAAATTGGAAACTTTCGCTCCGGCTCGCATGACTCATGTTTAAAAAATTAAACTTTGCTTTGTTTTCCAACTCCGTGTCTTTAGACGTGTTATCTTCGAAGTTTTCCGTGTCAAGGCAAGAAAGATTTGCGATACCCGGATGATCGAAAATGACGTGAAATTTGACTACGGTAGTCGGGGTGAGTGAGTTCAGAATTTGCATATTTTAAAATTACGCAGTGAAGACCGAACATACAAGCGCCTTTCCCTCGAAAACCGTTTTCAATGCATAATCTATATTTCACTCATAGAACCCGAAAGATTAAAAGAAAGAATACTTTCTTCTTTCACGAAAAGCAATTTACCTTTAAATAAAACTTAAACAAGCAACAAAAAGTCTGCGAACACGCGCGCGAAAGGTTCATCAGCGGTTTGTTTACATTCCACAAGATTGTAATCAGTTCTTTCTCGAACCCTCAGTTTCTCGAACCTCCTGATAACTCGACCCTTGTATTTGCTTGCCGCTTGTCAACAAAGGTACAGAATCCTGTGAAGTAATAATTTCACGTCGGGAAACATAAAATTCCTTTAGCTTCCTTTACAGCAGATTTCAGTGCTGTGTGTAGACCCCGGTTTTTTCGAACATGATTCGCCCGCTATGATTCGCCCGTCATGATTCGACCGAGAGGTTACCAAGCAGTAAGACGAATGATGAAAGTTTTGCACGAAGACCCACGCTGGCGGGTGATTTATCATCAATATTTGTACGGAAGTTCTATAAAGGAAACAGCTAGATGTCTTTTTACAAGTACCAGCTTTGTATCAAATATTCGCAGGTTGTATGGGGAGCGTAGCGAGATAAACCGGCAAAGAAGAAGAGGAAGGCAAAGAGTCTTGTCCAGTAAGCGGAAGTTTGAACATGTTGAATGTTTATTGTATTTTATATCGAGTGACATGTACAAGTTGTTGAAAGTCAAACATTTCTTTATCTGATACTTGAATAGATAGGGAACACAAAACTCTGGAGGAAATGATAAGGAATAAGCCGGAACTGTTTATAGACGAGTATCAAGACTGGTTTCACACAGTTACACGGATTAGTATTGCAACTGATTGCAACTATGTGCAGGTCGATACTACGCCTTAGATTTACGTATGAAAAGGTAGGTCTTATCTCAATGAATTTCCGTGTTTTGCATGTAGGAAAGTTTGCAGCCAGTACATAGAACTCCTATGGTCCAGTGGAGAAAAGCATTCTTGACTTCTTGACGGCTGTACTTGACAGCTGTTTCGGTAGTTCGCTATTGTTATTGTTAATTTAGGTCAATTTACAATCGCATCGATTAGATTTTCAAGCCGCAAGGACCAAGATATCCTTCTGAACGGCCTCACAAAATATGTAATGTGTCAGAAAATTTTTAAATATTATTTGTGAGTGGATATCAAACGTACATTTTGAAGGAACTTACAATAACAATAGCGAACTACCGAAACCGCTGCTGCCGCTGTTACGCACAGCCGTCAAAAAGTACGTCAAGAATGCTTTTCTCCAGACCATAGGAGTTCTATGTATTGGCTGCAAACTTTCCTACATGCAAAACACGGAAAATTCATTGAGATAAGACCTACCTTTTCATACGTAAATCCAAGGCGTAGTATCGACCTGCACAATACAATAGTTGCAATCAGTTGCTAACCGTCTATAAACAGTTCCGGCTTATTCGTTATCATTGCGTACAGAGTTTTGTTTTCTCTATCTATTCAAGTATCAGATAAAGAAATGTTTGACTTTCAACAACTTGTACATGTCACTCGATATAAAATACAATAAACATTCAACATGTTCAAACTTCCGCTTACTAGACAAGATTCTTTGCCTTCCTCTTCGTCTTTGCCGGTTTTCTCGCTACGCTCCCCATACAACCTGTGAATATTTGATACAAAGCTGGTACTTGTAAAAAGACATCTAGCTGTTTCTTTTATAGAACTTCCGTAGAAATATTGATGATAAATCACCGCCAGCGTGGGTCTTCGTGCAAAACTTTCATCATTCGTCTTACTGCTTGGTAACCTCTCGGTCGAATCATGACGGGCGAATCATAGCGGGCGAATCATGTTCGAAAAAACCGGGTCTACACACAGCACTGAAATCTGCTGTAATAGGATTTTCTATTTAATTAGCATGGAAGTTTAGTTGTAGTACAGTTCTAAGTTCATTCCATCATGTATTTCATCTGAAGTGGAAAGTCAAGGAAAACTGTGATGCAAGGTTTAACATAATTATAATGCTACAAATGCAGCTAATGTACATGTACCACACTGTAAAAAAGGTAAAGCCTGCATTCAGGCCAAAGTGTCCCACATCACCTTAGTATGAAATGACTTGGAGTATTGCTTAGTACTCCCCCTGGATGGGATACTAGTGAAGTCCATTGCAGGTTACCCCCCAGCATTTTGTCAGGTTACCCCCCAGCATTTTGTCAGGTTACCCCCAGCATTTTGTCAGGTTGCCCTAACAGTTCCCTGGTACCCATTTATACTCCTGTGTGGAGAGAGGCACTGTGAGATGAAAGTGTCTTGCACAACACAATGACCCTGGGCAGCGCTCCAACCCAGACACTTCATCTGGAGTAGTGTTACATGACGAAGAAAACACATAGAATAGCATCATATTTTGCTATATACAACTTACACCTGTATATATTATGTCCTGGTAAAGGAATTTGTTGTCAAAGGATACAATCTGCAAGTGTTATGTGATCTTTAAAAATTGTATACCTGCAACAAAACATGGAAATGGAACAGGTTATGGAGTCACCTTTTCTCATCATGCAATCTACTCGACATGCTGCACTTTTATTTTCTTTCAGTTACAAGAAGTTCGTAATAATAATTTTATTCGTTTCAATCGATGTTTTTGGTACATGAATTTCGCTTGGTACATGAAAGCATCTTTGACTTCTGTTTATATATTATGTTTATAAATTAGTTACAGGATACTGTCAACTTAGGATTTATAAACAATACAAACAGGGACACTCATTCCCAGGCAGAATGTCTGGTTTAATTACAGTGAAGAGTGCCCTACCGTTGCCACTTGACAAAGTTTTTGATTAATTTTTGACAACTTTCTGATGGCTTTCATTTCAACTGGCCAATCAAAATGCAAGAACTATGAGAGGCGGAGTTGTCAAGCTCCACATTTGCGTTCTAAAAATTGACATCTCTGCCTCTCACAATTCTTGTAATTTGATTCAATAACCATCAGAAAGTTGTCAAACATTAATCAAAAACTTTGTCGAGTGGCAATGGTAGAGCACTCTTCACTGTCATACCATGCACTATATTATTGAAACCAAACATCCAGTGAATAGAGTAAAAATACATTCCATGTGCCATTATCACAAGTGACATTGATGAAATAGAGTGTAAAGGAGTACTTGTTTGCATCAGCAATATCGGAATTCCCTGTTTTATTTATCCATGAAATGTTATTTAAAATTAAATATGCTTTTGTGACCTAGTAGTTCAAAATCTTAACCCAGGGCTAAAAATTAACGGTCGCCAGGTCGCCAGTGGCGATTTAAAACTGACCAGGGCGACTAAAAGTTGAGGTTTGATCGCCCGAAGGGCGACTATGATTAAGCTTAGAAAAGTTGCAAAGTACGAAGTTAAAATAAAAATAAAATATGTACCGGTAGTTAAATTGGACTACCTTTCCTTTCTTTTCCTCAACTCTAAGTTCATTGACTTTAGTGAATTTTTAGTTCTTAACGAGCCGATTTAACGGTTTCACGAGTATTTAGATCGATCCGCAAATATATCTGGACGCCATTTTGATTTGTTATTGCCACGTGACTCCAGTCTTACCCAGAGTTCTATGCGGCACGTTTTCGAGTCTCGCATGTTTATCGTCAACATACTTGGCATAGAAATTCTGATGTAAAACCCACAGAATGTGGAGATTTCTCCAAGGATGTGAGCCGCTGCCATCCAAAAAAACCTAAAACCAAGGAAGATGCCGTAGAAAGTAGCAAAAACTACGAAAAGACGAAAAGGAAACAGGAATTTCAGAAAAGCTGGACTCAGCGGAGGCCGTGGTTTGTTGTCCAAGATAATGCGTTTTGCTCCCTTTGTAAAGAGGCGGCAGTATTAAACCGTTTATTCAAGTAAATATGTTTTTTTTAAATCAACTTGAGGAAAATAAGGGCCACTTTATTTTGGCCTGGGCCACTAAGAATTCAAGGAAACTGGCCCGACTGGCCACCAAGCACTGGAGTTAATTTTTAGCCCTGGTTATTAACCATTATCTTAAAAACAGTCAAGTATTAAAAAACACATAAATTTACGCACCATTTCTTGAGCACTATTCTGTCCCATTTGGTTCCTGTCTGAGCGGAAATTAGTTTCTTCAAATCTCCTACAGTATCATCAGGACTAAAAACAGAGTCAAGAATTCACAACAGACAGGCTTTTATGTACAGTATTAGAATCCTGGGGGGGACTCCCATATAAAAGTGACGGGGTGATCGTCGGAAATTTTGAAAATAACCCCTAAAAGGTACGACGATCACACTGTCACTTTTATATGGAAGTCCCTCCCCCGGGATTCATGGCACTTTCATCATCATCTATAGCAGTACCTACATGTAGGTGGCACACACGGCTTCAGTAATTCTTCTTCACTCATTCTAATTAATTGATTGATTGATTGATTGATTGATTGGTTCATTGATTCATTCATTGATTGATTCATTGATTCATTTACTTTAATTTCATTAGAATACTCTGTCTGTGGAACTCCTTATAGTTGTAAATGGAAGTAGAGACCTACTTCAAGGTCCACGTTAGTGGAGTCACATGAAAATACATGTAAGCCTCCAATAAGCAAAGCAGACACCTACTGCCTTCTAAATCAAACCATGTTATGAAACATGTAATTCAGCACTCAGATCTCACAGGGAAATACTGATTCATTTTCTGGTTGAATGGCTGGCCAACTGAACACTGATTTATTCAGAGCTTCTGATTTTCCCCATCCTATACCACCCAGGCAGTGAATTGCTCATGTTATTATGGTAGATTGTTAATTGTTTAAAAAGGATACTTGCACTTGACCCGAACTTTCTTCCCAAGACGATCATTACAAGTCACTTCAATCATCCTTGAGTCAGCAAGCAGTCCTTGGATACAATAAAATAAATAACAAAATTGTTTAGACTAAATATCAATCACACTGTTTTAAACTGCCATCAGACAATTTATGCATTGTTACACCAAGAAATGTTCTGTGCAACTTACAAAATAGTTAAACAAGTTACACAGGGGGTGTTATACTGTACAATGAACTGAAAACTGTTCCAGTTGTTGGATTATGCAATTTCTGATACAACAACCTTATCCGGCTTCACGAGAAATAAAATACTGTGGCGGCTTGTTTTAAAAGCTCTGCTGGGGATCAGAGAGAGGGAAGCATCAAAGGAGTAGGTGTCGCACGCAGTGGACAGGGATGC
This sequence comes from Desmophyllum pertusum, assembly GCA_029204205.1. NCBI lineage: Eukaryota > Metazoa > Cnidaria > Anthozoa > Scleractinia > Caryophylliidae > Desmophyllum > Desmophyllum pertusum. Next base: position 2,198,813 of record MU827779.1, on the reverse strand, counting down.
AAAGCTGGTTGGAGTGGAGAAAGATCTGGAGTCTGCGGCATCAGACAGGTCACAATGGCGGGACGTGCTTGCACCATTGGTGTCGTGACACCAAGTTGCCATGATGGTGATGAAAAAAATTGGCGGCTTTTTTTGGGACACATTGATTTTTGATTTATCGTTCAGAGGAAGCTTGCCTTAAGTCAATAACTATACTTGGTTTTAAAATATCAATTATTTGTTGTTTAAAGTGTTGGGGATGAAACGAAGGGGATAAAACCTACAGTCAACGTATGAACTACGTACAGAGACGTACAATACAGTACAGCATTTGCACTTTGACATATTTGAACATATTTGGTACTTACTTCTCAGGAACAACTTCTAGCATTGGCTTAAAACTCTTCCAATATCGTACAGCAAACCGTACAGCAAACAACGATCAAGAATACTCCAAGAAATTCAGAAAAATCGCCAGAAAATCTCCACTGAAATCGTCCTGAAATCGTCAAAAATCGAGTTAATGCGCCCGCGATCACTGACAATGGTGTTGATCTATCACGTCATGTAACGCAACATAAAGTCTCTTAACTAAAACACCAGTAAAGCCGGATTGAATCTGGATATTTCGGACTGCAAAAGCGACAAAATAAACATAATTTGGCGAAAGCAAAAGGTTTAGAAATTATAGTAGGTACTGACGAGATGAAAGGCTAGATGGGAAGTTGATGGATATTATATGGCGTAATCTCCTCTCTTCACTTCAACCGCTGAACCACTAGACCTTAACGAGGCGCATTAATAGATTCCAAAATGGCAGCGCATTCGTCTTTGAACTGCGGAGCGTTTCTGCAAGGTGGTTACAATCATCCTACTACAAGGAGCTGGCAAAGCACGAACACAGAAATCACGAACAAGAACTTGATCTATCTCTCTTCATTTCGTAAGTGAATATCTTGATATAAAGATATGGAAATCATTTGATATTATTAAAGCGTGCTCGTGATGAAATTGTTAGACTTGTTAGGCCATGTCAGGGCTCCGGACGGGCTTTAGGAAGAGGTTGGAAACGAAGGCATTCATTACAAAACTCGAAAGAATTGTCTGAATGCAGAAGATATTTCCTCTATGATCATGACATGTAGGTAGTAAGTAACCAAGGAATAATAATTTTTCTTCTGTCAAAACTTACTGTGTTTGTAGAGATGAAGCTGATGCAGAGGAAGAAATTTCAAGCCTTCCTGGGCAATACAGGTAAACTATGTTATAATGGTAATTATAAACTGCTGATCTCAATCTCTAAGGCCCGGGAGGGAGTGGGTGTGTGTGTGTGTGGGGGGGGGGGGGGGGGGGGGGGTGGGTGCATGGGGGGTGGGCCAACTACATGGATCTCTGTCACCAGTATGATTTTTTGGGGGTAGAATCTGAGATGTCTCTCGTCTTGCACTCAGATTAGGATGGAGTGTGTGAAGAGAGACATCTGTTTTCAGGCTACTGATTATTGCAAAGCCTTCATGAATTAATATTTAACTAAATAGAAAAAATAACAAGGTACTGCAAGGTCCTGGAATTTATCATATTTCTTGGTACAGTATGAACACAATCTCTCAGAACCATGGGCCAATAATTTGGGCTAGCCTCCCTATACTACTCACACACAGTCTTACCACTCTTTTCATTGCTACGCGACCTTCGAAGTCAAACGAAGTTGGCAAATTATACACTTCCGTCAATCATACATACCTTATATGGCTTTTCTTCTGCCGTGCGACAAAATCATGCACGCACGATTGTAATGTACTGAAAGGCCACTGCTTTCTACTTTTACACTTTGCTACCGCCATTTGCAAAGGAAAGAACTTTTCTGGATCCGTTGTCGTCGTCTACAAACAGAGAAACGTCTGAAAACAGCACTGACTATGATTGCGTTACACGACACAAATTTGCATAATAACGTCTAGACTTGTCTAGTCATATCGTTACGCATGATTGACGGAAGTGTATTGCCAACTTCGTTTGACTTCGAAGGTCGCGTAGCAATGAAAAGAGTGGTAAAAGGTAAAACATCATGCAACAACTTGGAGAGGAAAACATGTAATATCAAAATGATAAATGTACATGAAATCTTGTGTTTTAATAGGTCTTGTGTTAGTATTACCATACATACTGTACTCTTTAGTTTTGTGTATTTTAAAGGTTTGGTATTAACAACATAGAGAAGATAGTTTCACCCTGGTGGAGAAGGGACTCAAGTCAGTTTTATTGTTTGGAGTTATCTCAAGTCTAAAGAAGGTACATTTATTTAATGTTTCCAGAATAATAAATGCCAAGGGGTTTCATTATTAAAACAATAGTATTAAAACCAGGGTTTAGTGCCCGGGAGAGGTACTCAAAAAAGTTTTATACGGGAAGGCTCCGCCCAGAGGTCCAACCCCTTACCCTTTTATATACCATTTTTGACAGAAAAGGTACCCCTTTCATATACCTTCCATGGAAAATGGTACCCCTTTCATATACCTTCCATATAAATTATGAAAATGGTACCCCTTTCACATACCTACAGTAGAAACACTGCATCCCTTTTCTATACCCTTGGAATGAACTTAATGAACAATATATATCCCCAGAAGGAAGTGGAAGGAAGCTGTCTTACGATGGCTAAGAACTTTAAACCTGCAGTCCAACTCATACCTAAATGACAGTTTTCCCTACCCTTTTCTATGCTCCAACTCGTGAAATTCCTACCCTTCTCTATACTCCAACTCGTGAATTCCCTAACCTTTTATATACCTCCAGTCTGAGAAGGTACCCCTTTCGGGCGGAGCCTCCCCATATAGTCCATTATAGAGAGTACCGTACCCCCACCCCCCCCCCCCCCAGGGTTTAGTGTCAGGTTATCAGACGTGATTGTAGATATATTTGAGGCAATTAGTATAATTTTGATTGGAGTATCTTCTATGCTCTAGACTGCCGATGGTTATAATGCAGACAGTAAAGATTCTCCTGTGATTCTAGCCACTAAGAAGCTATCTTCCTTGTATCCTGATCTGCTGATTTGCTGCGACGTTTGTATCTGTCCTTATGCAACTCATGGACATTGTGGTATGTTCTTTGCAATTGTCATTAAATTGGTTTTCTTTTGGAAGTTAAACATGTAGGGGGATTTTGATGCAAAAGTGACAGGCTGATCAATGCAGATTTTGAAAAGGACTCCTAAAAGGTACCAGAATCTCATTTTGTAGAGCAGTCAACTTCCTTAAATTATAACCTGGTCACCAATGATTCCCATTGAGAAATTGAAAGTAAACAAATGCACATGTTTACATATTTGAGCCCTGCAGGTGCAAACAACTAAGTGAGTCAATTTGGGAGTGAACCTACAGGCAGATACAATAGAGTAGGTCAAGGGATAGTTTTACTATACAGAACCTCACTCTAAACTTTGTCTGGAGTACCGGTAGATAAAGTTTACCTTCACTGTCCAATGTTCTATGAACAATCAGTTGTACTCTGTAGGCAGGGTGTCTGAACCCGGGGGGGGGGGGGGGGGGGGGGGGTACTCCCTATAATGGACTATACGGGGAGGCTCCGCCCGAAAGGGGTAGCTTTTTCAGGCTGAAGGTATATAAAAGGGTAGGGATTTCATGCGTTGAAGTATAGAAAAGGGTGGTGAAAAACTGTCGGAGCCTCCCCGTATAAAACTTTGTTGAGTACCCCCGTCGAACGAGAAGGGATTGGGGCGAGTCGAGAAAGAGAGTCTCGCCCCAAGCCTTCCTGTCCCAATTTCTCGCGCATACTCTTCGATTGTGTATTTCGAGAGAAAAACAGGCTGCAAGCAGTCTAGAACTTCCCATAACATTTCACTCCCAGTTCCTGCTTCCCAACCTCTCTTTTCCCCCCCACCTTCTGTAGACTTTACTCCCGGATTCCCACCCCTGCCACCCCTCCCAACTAATACTCTTTCTTTAATATTACCTGTAACAAAGAACCAATAACACATAATTTTATACACTTCATGTTTTCTCTGAATCAGCTATCTTAAATGATGATGGTTCTATCAACAATGCAGCAAGCATCAGGAGAATGGCTGAAATATCTTTGTCTTATGCCAAGGCAGGTATGAAAATTTCAGATTTTGTTACCAGATTGAAAACAATTGAGGGTTTATAACTCTCCATGCTCAATGTTATATTTCCATCAAATCTTATTTCCTGCACGCGATTGGTCTAAACACGTCACATGGCGCATCCAAAACTGGGGAATATCCAAGTGATATTCCCCAAGTGATATTCCCCAGTTTTGAAAATTTGCTTTTCACGTTCGCAGGTTCAGTTTCCGTCTCAAATAAATTGCTAAATTAAATAAAACTGATTGTTTTGAACAGACTAGAAATATTTTGAACGCCAACAGAATTATTTTGATGTTTAACAGCTTGGCCGACCGAGATCTTCCACGGCAAACAGAGCGGCTTTGTGAAAAAATATTTGAAGGATAATAACTACAATAGCCTCCATTTGGCTTCAAAAATATGCTCGGATATTTGTCCTTGGACATTATCTGTTCCTCGAAGCTCACAGTTTCCTCGAGCTTCGCTCTCGGAAAACTGTTTGCTTCTCGGAACAGATAATGTCCGCGGACAAATATCCGAGCATATTTCCTCACCAAATGGAGGCTATTGTTTATATATCCCCCAAGTGATATTCCCCAGTTTTCAAATGTTGCATTACTCGAAGCTCACAGTTTTCTCTTACCTAGGTTGGCTGTATATTGTGAGCTGGAGTTCTCAATTCAATGTTTGTTTGTTTTACTCTCATGCAGGATGTCATGTCATAGCCCATCAGACATGATGGACAACAGGATAGCAGCCATTAAGGAACTTCTGCACAGGATGGGCTATGGAGGAAAGGTATGGTACCTACCAGGTTGCATTACATCTTTAGAGTGATAACGTAAACACCGGCGTATAAGCCGCACCTTTTTTCCCAGAAATTTCATTTTCCAAATCGAGGGTGCGGCTTATCTGCGAGAACATCTATAAAAGGTTCTGTAAATTTTCCCAATCAACACTTTTTACACCAAAACAATAAGCTTACAACACAAAACAATAATTATAAGAGAGCAAGACTGGTTGTTTGCAGTGTTGCCGAGGATGTATAATGGCAAATTTGTCGAACTTGTTCTCAAACTCCCTTTGAGCAATGAGTAATTGTCTCCTATGGATGGCTTCAAGACATCTTTGTAGACGTGAATGGGTGATAACCACGAACAGCCAAAGATAACTATTTATTATAATAAATGTGAGACTACAAGTCAATTTCAAAGACAGGCAGCATGTAGACTTGATTGTGTCACATGGTACATTTTGTCTGTACTACCTGTCTTTATATTTTCACACAAAAAGTTAATTATTATGATGTATCACATGTACTATTTTTAGGTTGCAGTAATGAGCTACAGTGCCAAGTTTGCCTCTAGTTTTTATGGTCCATTCAGGTAAGTTGCAAATTTATATAGCCTGAATTTGAACCGTCTCATCTGTCACTTACAGAGGAGATGGCTGAAATTATTTTTTAGAAACTCTCTACTTCCTATATGAAGTGGGGGGGTCAGGGGGGTCAGAACCTCCCGCTTCCCGTACCCTGCTCTCCCGCCTCCCGTACCTTTGTTTCCCGACTCCCGCCCTTTTTTGCGTTGCTCCCGCCCCCAGGTAAATTAGAAGGCTTCAAAACCCATGTTAGTCATAAAACTGTGCACTGGCACTACCATTCGTAGGAAGTAAGCCTGTTTTTTTAGCCCAAGCGCAAATTTTCGTCTGCTCGGATATAAAATTTTGTCTAAAGTACTCTAAAGCCTCGGAGGATGCTACATGCAAGTCAAATGACATCGTCGGGTCTTGTTTTTGATAGTATTCTAATGCATTAATAAATAAAGAAAGTTAGCATTTTGCATTTCTCTCCCGCTTCCCGCCCCCTTAGAACTCCCGCTTCCGCCCTTTCCTCTCCTGTCTCCCGTACCCCTCCGCCCCCTATTCTCCCGGGCTCCCGCTCCCCTGTCCCCCTCCACTATGAAGTTAGTAGATACAGCCACTAATCAATTCATTTCTGTAATCATTCACTTCATTTGTAGAGAGGCAGCTAAGAGTGCGCCGGCCTTTGGTGACAGAAGATGTTATCAGCTGCCATTAGGGTCTAAGGGTCTTGGGGCCAGAGCTGTGGTAAGTAAGGCAGTTGTGAGTGTGTCAAATGTTGACATTATTAATTTTGACCAATTATGTCTAGGAGCGTGATGTCAAAGAAGGAGCAGATATTCTCATGGTGAAACCTGGAATGGCTTATCTTGATATTGTGAGGCAGACTAAGGATAAGGTACTGTAGGTCTTGATTGTTTTAGCCAAATTGTCTGAACATTTGGAATGAATAATAATTATCAAACCAAACACAAAGCTATCCTTTTCTTTGGAATATACTATGTAACAAGGGTTCACAAGGACAATTTGTTACAGATCAGCCTTAAACTTTCTTGAATTAACTTTAAATTTATTTATGATAAATCAATTATAATTATTACCGTAAATGTTGCAATAAATGCCCACTGTCTGATAAACGCCCCCTATCTAACGAATGCCCTTATCTAATGAACACCCCCCCTAAAATACAGTAGGTATTCTGTGATAATCACCCCTCTAATAAACGCCCTTCCAAAAATAGACAATCAAATTATTCAATACTTCCTTGACAATAATGTGTACTCTTGATTTCATTGTAGTTTCCTGACTTGCCTCTGGCAATTTACCAGGTTTGTAAACAATGAATTATTATATTTTAACGAAATAAATAATAATTTTTATTATTGTTCATTGAAATATTTCTGACAAGAAATGGTTATCATGAGGTCCAGTGTGGAGCCCTGACTGGGGTTGTTGTGCTGTCTCCTTGGGCAAGACACTTTTAGCCTGCATAGCAGGTGCTGAGTGGAGAAGAGCGCGAGTTTTCAGGGGCGTGTGCGCACAAGTGAGAAGACAGTGTTTTATTCCTCTTGTGAACCCCCTCCAACTCGCGTTTCATTTTACTCTAGCGCCTGCTATGCAGGCTAGCGCCACTTTACCCTTACAGTGCATTTTCTCTGCCCAGGAGTATAAATGGGTATCAACAAATTTTTAGAGCAACCTGACAAAAATGCTGGAGGGGAGGGGAGGGGGGTGTAATCTGTGATGGACTAATAGCATCTCATGCAGGGGGGGGGGGGGGGGGGGGGGAGAGGTAGTAAAACTCCTAGTCATAATCAGAGTTAACTGAGCTCAGCCCTCTAGCTTGAAGACATACTTTACCTACTTTATTTCATTGCCGCAGGTTTCAGGGGAGTTTGCCATGCTGTACCATGGAAGCAAAGCTGGAGCTTTTGAATTGAAGGCAATAGTGTTGGAATGTTTAACATCAATGAGAAGGGCAGGTAAATATTAATTTTGAAATTGAAATGACAAAATGTTTTTATCAGGTGTGAAATCTTACCCTGAATTAAATTTATTGTTTCATGCTTGAAATGCTTGTACCCAGAAGGTTGTGTTCAATGTGTTAACTGCTCACAAGATTTCTTCTTTATGCATGTGCTCTCACAATTAGTTTGTGTTTAGAATAAAACTCGTTAACGTTTGCATTGGAAGGCAAAAGAAATTGTCCGGCCATTGGTGTCCGACCAAAGCTGGTATTTCATCGGACATTGGCAAATTTTGGTCGGCCATTGTCCGATGACCGACTGTTATTTGCAGCCCTGTGTTTTGAATAGTCATGGTCGTGTTTAACATTGTTAATGTTTTTTGTTTTTTCAGGTGCAGATATCATCATAACATATTTTGTTCCACAATTATTGGACTGGCTAAAAGAAAACAACTGAAGTTCAATGACCACAATCCATGCACTCACATAATTATCTGTAGTTATTAGACAGTTTAGTTTGTAAGTTTGCATACTTTGACTAGTCCACATCTGGGGAGAATCAAAAGGTGTTCAGTAATTAGGTTCAAGGAATATTTATAGTAATAGTTCTTTTAATTATAAAATAAATAAGAGGGAGAAATTGTAGATTTTGTAGTAGAGTGAACTTCCTATCCATAGTTGAGTGCTCACGGACACGCATCGAGAAGTGTCTGGTAGTTTCACCGACATAACAGGCGTTACAGCCTGCACACGAAAATTTGTAAACGATGCATTACTATTTTGCTAATAAAATAACCATGACACAACACAGACAATTCTGTTTACTCTAAAATGAAGAGAATGTTGTATGTGAATGAGCAACCTCGCTCCCAGGGTCTCTCTTCTTCTTGCCCCCCTCTCTCGCTCTAGGGGGTGGGGAAGAGAGACCCTGGGAACAAGGTTAGTGAATCAGAAGCTGGCACATGGTGATACGCTTCTGATGTGAACAATCAGCCAATTTGTTTATATGTTTAGCACTATTCTCCCTGGTCTCTTAGAGGGTTCATGCTATCTAAAAATGCTATACAGTGAACTCTCTCTAAGACGGACACCGTTGGGACCGGCACAATCTGTCCGTCTTAGAGAGGTGTCCGGCTTATAGAGAGATTAGATACAGTAACATGACTGAAAAATGGCGCACATGGACCAACACCAAGTGTCCGTCTTACAGAGGTGTCCATCTTATAGAGGTGTCCGTTAAGAGAGACTTGACTGTATAGTGGAAGGTCCCATTTTTTGTGATTTTCAAGATTTTAGAAGGGAAAGAGCGGCACTAGTTCCCCTTTCTTGTCTCATGCATCTCTTCCCTCATACGCACCTTTAAACTTGCACTCCACTGAGATTACTCCATGCCTGCTATGCAGGCTATCACCTATAGCACCCCCTTCCAACAAATAACAAATATTGCTTTTTGCCTTTGTAAAATTTATTGAGCTTGTTCATAGACATTATTAATTTTGTAACCAAACACTTTTGTTGCTTGTTTTTGTACCAGCCTCCAATATGGTATAAATAACATTTAAAAGAATTGAATGCCAAAACATTAGTTTATATATAATATTTCATGGTTCCATGCACATGCCATTCTCATGATTACATTATTAATTTGAAGATTGAACCATATCTGATCTTATGTACACTATATATTTTGTTGTAAAAATAATCTTGGAATTCTGAAATGGATAAAATAATTCTTTACAATTTTTAGGGCAAGCCCTGAAAATCATTTCACAACATTAATGAATTCAACACAATAAATATAGGGTGCGTTCCTTTGGTATGATCCGGATCAGGATCAGTGATCCGTAGCGTTCCTTTCGAGCGAATCCATTTTCAGATCAGTGATCTATCGAATCCACTCTGGACAAGGATTCATCGGATCACTGATCTGAGTGATCTGACAACGGATCATCGGATCAGTGATCCGGCGCGTTCCTTTGGTAAAGGATCCGAAATTAATCACTGTGCACAGCGGTTTTCGCTCTGACTGGGTAGGTACTTCATATGAGGAGTGCATTCGTTCAGTGTTTGTTGTGGTAAGTAGTCGTAATTTAGCCCTGTTTCTTCCTGTATTGACTGAAATTCATCAGAAAATTGACGAAATACCAGTGAAGTACAAATATTCGAAATGGCTTGTACAAAACTTTCAGTTTTACCACGAAATTGCCATATTAACTCTCCTGAACATTTGTACGATCGTGGATGGAGCCGCCATGATGGAACTTTTATGTGTTTGTTTGTTGTAGCGATCTTCTTGCCCTTTTGCCGTAAGTTTAGGTAATTTCTAACACCATTTATTGTACATGTTTAAACTTATATGACATGCGCACTGCAATTTCGCATCTGCTGTCATGGTAACTGATCCAACGCACTAAAAATCCCGTTCCTTTGGTGCACCATGATCCGAGTGATCTCGGATCAGAAATAGTGATCCGGATCATCCCAAAGTTACGTACCCATAGATTTTCAGCTTTGCAAGCTTCATACACACATCCCAGGTTTGTAGTAATTACTGTTTTCATGTATTTAATAATAATTGTTTTATTGCGGAACTGTCTGCAACATCAGCTGGTCGACAGCCATCACTGTCGGCAATTGAACAATCTGCTCCAGACTGTAATAGTTCTTTTACTATCGATAGAAACTCACATGTGGCAGCTGTAATTTGGAACAATGAAAACAGTTCAGAACTTGTTATAAGCTTGCACCAACCTTGTCCCCAGGGCCATCTCCGCTTTCAAGATCGCGAGTGGGCGCAAAGAAGACCCTGGCGAACAGCAGGTCACATGTCTCCAAAAAATATTGGAGATTTTGATTGTTTCAAAATGGCCGCGGGCTCGCGATTGGCTAATTTTGTGGGCACGTGACCTGCTGTTCGCCAGGGTCTTCTTCGCGCTGCCATTTTGAACGCAGAGAAGACTCTGGGACGAGGTTAGCTTGCACCTCATTTTTTAAACAACATGCAGGCTCACAAAATTAACGCGCGAGCGGCGATAGCCATGAAAAAGAGCCAAGGAGACTGAGCGAGAGAGAAAGTCACTTTCTCTTGCTCAGTCTCCTCGCCAGCAAACCGGCTCGTTTTCGTGGTTGCCACCGCTCGCACGTTGATTTTGTGAGCGTGCTCGCAGGCTATAAACAACAATGCCATTAAATAAAAGCGACGAAATGGAACAGTACTTTGATACATAAACACTGCTTCCTAACTACCACAAATAGGCCCTGTTGCATGAGAATGAGGAAAAGTCAGTCCTAATCTATAGATAGACTAGCTTTTATTCTTGCACAGCTTGCCCTAGTCACAGTTACTGTTAATTGATGGGGAATAAAGCAACCCCTGTGTTTTTATTTTAATTGTTGGCTACATAAACTAAGGTACAGTACTTGCCATAGTGTAAAGGTGTTTGCCCATCAGCATCCTAGTTTAATAAAAGAAGAAGAATCAAGGTTACAAAATAGCAGTGATGTACATGAAAGGTATGCTCTGATTGGCCAATCAGTGTACTTTGATAATGAACTTGGAGATATACAAGTGCCATCACATCTGACTCGTCCCCAGCCATCTCTCAGTCTTCCATTATATGCGAGTGTCTTGCTTCCCACTGGCACGCTTCTCTAGTTTTAATTATTAATAGGAGATGAGAGATGACTGGGGATGAGTCAGCCGTCACATTGAGTTGGAACACCCCCATTCCTCTCACAACCAACATTGAGAAGGGGAAGGAAGAAATGATAGCAGTGTTCCAACAAATGTGACGGGGCTTGTAGGTTGTGTGTGCCATAGATGTGCAGCATATCAATGAACACTCTGACAACATTTTCCTACTTACCTGCGTGTTTACTTTAGCCTTGTTTTTATTAGATACGTCACAACATCCTCATGACCTCTGTCACAGGCCCAGTGAAGTAAAGTCATCCCCTAGGAGATAAGATTGTCCTGTCAAGCACATGCACTGTATAGTGACTTAAATAAGCACTGTTAACAGTGAAGATTCTTGTACTATATAAGGTGGATATTACAAATAACCAGGAGTAAAATAACGCTACTCCCCCGGATGGGATGCTAGGCCATCATAGTCCATCACAGGAAACCCCCAGCATTTTTGCCCATGTTACCCTGACAATTTGCCAGTACCCATTCAGCGCTCCAGATAGGAGAGGAGTCTTGGGTACCCCAACAAGGTCAGCTACTTGACATGAAAAACTGATAGAAAACTTCTCACTAGACAGATGATTTGGTGAAGTCCATATCATTGACCCGTTGCAATTCCTCATTGGACACTTCGCTTTAAAAATTTATCTGGAATCCTGACCATTTATACTCTTGGGTGGAGAGAGGCACTGAGAGTAATAATAAATATCACTCTCAGTACATGGCAAGACACTTAATTATTATAATAAATGTCTTGCCATGCGAGAACACAATGTAGTGATCCAGCCACATTCGAACCCGGACCCTCTACCCAGAGTCCAATGCATTAACTAGTCCACCACACCTCCTTTGTACATTGTACTGTTGGTTAATTTGTAGGCTCAACAGCTGACCTGATCATCCTTAGCATCAAGGTTTTCTCTTCTTGTCAGAAGAACATCCATCTTTTTCACGTTCCCCTCCTTGCACCAATCAAATACTGACTTGTTAGCATCACTGGATGGTGAAATCAAACCACATAAATTATTGTATTCCAAGAATTAAATGGAGGGGTTTAAATAGCTTTCTATGGATTACCCCATAATGTTTTGGGTGGGGGTGCCATATCCCTTCTCAGACCTAAGGGCCCGGTGCTCACTCACACTCCTTGCTTCCCCACACACTTCGCGCTTTCCCGCCGTGCCTGGTTTTTCACATTCAGCAAAAAATTGAGCTCAACTTGTGGGCAAGTCTAGTAAAATGCTGCATGTTTCTTCTGTGAGTCATTCTCTCTGAGTCATTTACATAAATTATCAGTATTTTATTTTCTTGATCAGGAAAAACCTCATTTACATTACTTTCAATACACTGATTTGCATACCGTAAAAGCTCTATTTAGCCCCCCCTTTGGAAGTCAGATTTTGTAATAAGCCCCCCCCCCCCCCTCTCTATTAAGCCCCCCTCCTTCTGTCAGGCTGATGTAAATTACTTTTCAGCAATATTTTCTGGCGTTTCAGTCACTTTGTATTGTAACATGGTCTTTAATTTCCAGAACTATCGTCGAGTTAGGGTGTAAATGACGTTTCCTTTGTAAGACGGTCATACATAATCATTAACCCATTTCTTGTTTTGTTTTAGTTGTGGTGTAATAGTAAAGTTTGAAAAATTAATGTGAATTTTCTTGAAAATTTATGATTTGAAATAAGCCCCCCCCCCCCCCTTCTTGAAGCCTGAAATTAAATAAGCCCCCCCCCAGGGGGCTTAATAGAGCTTTTACGGTATGTGACTTACAAAACTAGTTTCGTCTATAAAAGCCCCAATCAAAATTATAATGGTCTCAACATTTTTTGAGAGCCGATGTTGAGGCTGTTTAACACTCCCTCTCAACAATGTTGTGAGGTGTTGCAACATGTCGAGAAGAGTTTGATTTTGTTTAAACTTTCCCTCAACATCTTCACAGCATGGTCTCAACATCTCTCAACATATATTGACTCGACAAATGTTGAGAGAATGTTGAGACCGTTTGATTGGGGCTTAAGACCTCATCAGTTGGTCGCCATATTCATATGCCATATTTTATTTGACACCAAATTACAGACCTTATAATATCGTCATCATTATCATTTCCTCGCAGTGTGCTGACAGCAAGGCCCATTGTCTGCTTTTGAACTGGTTTTTTCACTTTCCTTTACAGTCTATGTCAAAAAGTTGGAGTTACTGTAATAATAACAATCTAACACACACCATATTTACAAAAACAATTGCTCCCGATGCTCAAGGGAATCGAATCGAAAAAAATACGAATCGAAAGAATACCAAGTTAGAATATTAATACTTAACAGTGGAATCCCGTTTTTTCGAACCCTCGATTTCTCAAAATCCCCGATAACTCAAACGAAACGTCGTTACCCGTGGATTTGTTTCACTTTAATTTTACCCCCAATATTTCAAACTCCCAATTTCTCGAACCAATTTTCGTTTCCCTTGGAGGTTCGAGAAATCGGGATTCCACTGTATTATCTGATTACCTGGGAAGGTTGGTATTAATTTTTTATGATTATGTCGTAGACCCCAACAAAGAATTTATAATTAGAACGTAATGGCTTAATTCACCCAACCTAGGAGATAGGGGCCTGGATAAGAGTTTATCTTTCCACGTTTTCATTTAGTTTTCTCATCATTCTGTAACAAGAATTGGTAAGATTAAACATATGTCTTTGTGAAATGGATAGATTCCTATCTATGATGAGAAAACTAAACAAGAACAACATGGAATGGTAAACTCATACCCAGGCTTAACCCATTTACATTTTTTTTTTGGGGGGGGGGGGGGGAATTAACCCATTTTGGTCTAATCTTACTTGTTTCCTACTTAAAGTAGGGGGTGAGGGGAGTTTTCAATTCATAACCTACCAAGTCATCAGTGACAGCGTATTTTGCCTCCCACTCTGGATCTGTTTCAAACAGTTTCTGGATATACAGCTCTAGGGCGTAATGTTTAGGCATGTCTCCAAGCTTTTTCCATGAGTCCCTTTAGTAATAAAAGATACCATCCTTTTATTCACACTACAACTAAAGCTTGGATTTCCTGTGGTTATATCATTATCATAAACTATTGAAAAACAACCACAACAAAGGAGGACTTAATAAATTTCTTGCCCAAAAAAGGGGGGCTTATTAGAGAGGAGGGGGGGGGGGGGCTTAATAGAGGATTTATGGAGCTTTGGTTTAGTTTCATGGTAAACAATATTGGTAGAATGATCCTCCTCTAACCTCCAATTTTGGTTGCGCACAGGCCACTAACAGGAATGAAAGCCCTCAGAAATCCTACTCCTAGGAACTATCAGGGATAGAGCGGTTTTCAATTCAGTGTCGTAAAACCAAAACCAAAGCAATAATTACAATGGCCAATCACAACAAATGTAAACAACAAAATTAACCAATGAGAACTTGAAGCAAATACACGTAACCGACCAAATCACGATTGATTTTGGTTTTGCATCTGATTGGCTGAGTAGGTGGCGTGAGTTTTTTAAACCAATCACAGAGCGTAGTAAAGCAAAACCAAAGCAATTCAGCGATTACTTTCGACACTCAATTGAAAACCACTATGTGTATGTAAAATATGTAATTACCACTTTGCTCTTCCTACTACATCCAAAACCCTGGTCTTGATGTACTGCATGGTCCTTCTTTTGCCTTGAACAAAATAAAAAGTGAAGGAACAATAATATTATTAGACTTGCTCCAAGATATATTTACTTGTTCCCATTCAATGTCTCGTGTTTCCAGCAGCTTTTCATGACAAGGAAATGTTTATATTTTTAAATCTAAATGAGCTAAAATGTAAGCTTACATGTATAATTTTTGTTGCAAGTGACGTGTGCAAAATGACCAAAATATAAAAGAGCGCATTTAAGAGGCAGTCTCTGTAAAAGCGGTCCACTGATTTCGGTTCGGAAAATCAATTTCCTTTAAACTTTGCCCACGAATCTATCTTAATCCGAAAGTAAATGAAACGACCTTAGTTTTTGCAAATATCTCCAAAAAAAAAGTTTATGGCCCAAAATCGCTTGAACTGTGAACGGCCAATTTTTAGCAATGGCGAGAAGCAAAAATAGCAAATATTGGCGAGCTCAACGCTTCAAAATGCTCAAATTACAAGGACATTTTTTATATTCCTGGATTAAATTGGTCCTTTATCAATGTAAAGCACACAATTTGGGGTTGTTTTAAATACATTTACAATAAGAAAATATTTTTTGTTTGAAACATACTTCGCCATTACCGCCAACGGCTCAAAAATGCACATTTTCAACGCGGCATTGCGCAAAAGTCCCACTTCTTCCACGCAATATTTCTATGCAGATCGACTAAAATGAAGTCAAAGAGCAAGGAAATATAAAAATATGTTGTGGTTTAAGCGAAATTTTAGCACAGCCGATCGACAAATTTAGTACTTTTTCGAAAATGTCTGTGTTCATTGCAAGAAGAAAGGCCTTCATACGAAACGAATTTAGTATAAATACCACAATATTTCTCTAGTATTTTGAGTCTGCAAGACTTCTAAATAGAATTCAACACGATAAAACATAATTTAGGTAATAAAATTCTTGGGGGCTGGTCGAATAAGTACTGCCACCTACCTGAGCAAAAACCGCTACTTTCACTTGCAGCTCTTAATTAGCCTGGTCGGTCCCTGTTGAGCGATTCCCCTACTCAAAAATATAGCTTCAATAATAAGAGCCAGATCTATAAAATACATTTCTATATGTACATATGTAAACTGATTTCTTTTAAAATTTAAGAAGAGTTATTTTAGGGTGAATAAATGTTAACAAATCAGCCGTGTGTTAATTTATTCCGCATTCCTTTCTGGACCTTTCTGGCTTTGATTTAATTTCCTACTGAACAAATCACCAAATGTGAAAGATTTGTGCTAAATCATAGTGATAAACCAGATGATTTAGTTCCACAAATTAAATGAGAAAACAACGAAAGAAAGTGGACAAAACGTCATCGATCCAAGTATGCGCCAACTGAAGATTTCTTTGAATTACCTATATAAACATACTTAAAGGTTTTCTCTTTCAAACTGGTTTATTGTTTTCTTTGTTACAATTATTCATGGAGAAGCGGTGTGAGAAGCCATCCATTTTTTTAAAAGTTTGATTATGTAGTCTTTCTGGTCTTCTACCACTTCCCGTGCGCAATAAAATATAAAATGTTTTTGGAAGAACACGCTCAATGACCTAATTTTAGAAGGAGTCGATTAAATGGCGAATTTCTGCCCGGGCTGGAATTCTCAGCCCAGTCAAACGGCCTAGGATGCCTATGTAATAATGTAATCGGAATGGAATTTCAGTGAACTTGGGCATGGGCAGTGATAGTGTTTTTAGAAAAAAACAAGATGGCGGCTGCGAAGGAGAACAGGTTCCAGTGGAATAAAGGCAATAAACACCATTCTGGAACATCTGCCCTATCATATTTTGCCATCATTGGTCTGTGCGTCCATTTATCACCCAGAACGACCTAACCTTTCGTCGGTGACACGACGAGCTTGAAGATGTCTTCTCCGGCTTTCTGTGCAGCTATTAAACTCTTCCTGGCGAACATTTGTGTTACCAAAGACAGGTTTCGTATGTGTTCCATCATCTGGTAGGCCGCTACCATCCCAAAAAGTTGAAAATTGAGCTCTAACAAAAGGCTAAATTGCGAGATCTAGAGAAGCAATGTGCCCATTTTCACAAGTCGTATCCTTGACGCCATGTTGATTCTCTGGTGACTATTCCCGCGCAATTTCAAATTTGGCGCCCGGGCTTATATTTCAACCCGGGCTGAAATTCGTCATGTAACAAAATTCCAGTCCCCTTACCGGCTTCAGCCCGGGCTGAAATTCGCCATGTAATCGGCCCCAAACCCGAAAGGTGAGAGCAACAAAAATAGACGATATAACAACGCCGCGCACACGTCAATGTTAGTTTGAAGTTTCACGTTTTTTTCAGGTGTCAAACTTTTTATCGTACTCATCAAAGTATAGAGTAGTTTGAGGGGTATATCCGAGTATGGTCATTGAGATTTTTATTAGAGACCTTTTCAATCCTGTCATTTATCTCGAACTGAAACGAGCATATTCGTACGAAGAGCAGGTGCTTAGTAAAGACCATCGCTGTATCGATCCCTTGCACGGCGGTGACAAAAACTCCTCAGCAGCGTAGCAGTGGTGAAGAAAACAATCAAACTTCACAGTGTGACTATCCCGATTGGACAGCAGCCTGCAGTGCTTTTTTTGCAATGTAATGTAAAGTAATGTAATTGTAGGCGAATGTATTAGAATGTAAATTAATTATTGTACGTAAATCGACAAACTAGTTTTTAGTATATGTAACTTGTTTGTGTTTAAATAAATAAAGTATTAAAAAAAATGGTTCTCGTTGGAGCACGAGATATGTCCAGGTATGTACTCGCCTCGCGCTGCACCGAGAAGCCTGAAAAACCGCCTGTTCTGCATGCTAAGAAAGATTCGGAAAGCCAGATAAGTGAATAAGTAATGGTAATTGGACCGACTGGAGTACAATTCGAAATATAATCGTATCAATAACAAAATTCTCGTTTCTGATTGGTTGCTCGCGCGCCTATTTGTTGCGTAATTATATTGCTAGTGTAAAATCTTATTCAAGCAACTATCCAATTATTTCCCAAATTGGACAGCACAAGTTCCCGTGCACAATATAATTAACACGTAATACGTCTATGAACTGTCCAATTTGGGAAATAACTGACTGAAATTTGGGAAATAACTGACTGCTAAATTGGACCCGGCCTACGGCCTCGTCCAATTTAGCAGTCCTCGAAATTTTTATCATCCAATTATTTCCCAAATTGGACAGTTCGTAGTCCTAGTACATATACTAATCAATTAATATATAGTTAGTAACCCGAACTGGCAAGAGGATATTCCGCTGTACAATCGAAGAAAACTAACTTTTATTATTAGTCCAGTTACACATTCAAGAAAATGAAACTTGCGAAAGAAAACATGGTAAGGAGAACTTGCTGTTCGTTCACGCAATCAAATAAAACTTGTCCAGGATTCCCTGTGTCCATGATAATTGTTTTGAAATCTATTAATAATAGTTTCGCGCCATGCTGTGAACGTTTTTTATTTATTTATTTTTATTTCCTCCAACATCTCGAACTGACCAATCAGTTAGCTAAAACACAGCTTAGCTATGGACTGAAATTTCAAAAAATTACATCCTCTCTTGCTCTCACTTTGTTTCCTTTCGATCTGGTTTTTATTTTTTTTAACAAGACCAAATGAGTTGCTTATTAGGTTTCGAGTTTATCATCTTAATTTAGTATGTTTTTCCGTTCTATTAAAATAAATTTTAGATTTAGAAGCATTTGAATTAGATGCACGGGAAGAGGACCATTATAAAGACAAGAAAGTGTAAGACTTAAAAAAACGACATGGCTGTCACGTGTATAATCGGTTCAAACGACAACATTACACCACTTGGAGAACAAAAATGTACATAGGTTATATGTACCCTGGACTTCCTCAATCTCAATCAATTATATTACATTTAGGAAACATTGTTTTCAAAGAGATCTTGACTTGGCGCATATTCTTGGAATGTGTCGTATTGGATTGCGTGACATACTTTTCATGCGATTTCTAGCGATGTTTTGTCCACTTTCTTTCGTTGTTTTCTAATTTTATTTATGGAACTAAATCATTTGGTTTATTGACTGTGAGTTAGCAGTAATCTTTCACATTTGGCCTGATTTGTTTTACGAAATTATAGTTTATCAAAGCCAGAAAGGTCCAGAAAGGAATGCGGAATAAATTAAACACACGGCTAATTTGTTTGCAGTTTATTCATTCTATAAAGTACTCTCCTTAATTATTTTAAAAGAAATCAGTTTAAATATGTACATATAGAATTATATTTTATACTTCTGGTTCTTATCTTCAGTCTCACTTTTATTGAAGCTATATTTTTGAGTAGGGGAATAGCTCAACAGGACCGGCCGCGGGCTAATTAAGAGCTGCAAGTGAAAGTGAGCGGTTTTCGCTCAGGTAGGTGGCAGTACTTATTCCGGACCAGCTCCCAAGAATTTTATTACCTAAATTATGTTTTATCGTGTTGAATTCTATTTAGAAGTCTTGCAGACTCAAAATACTAGAGAATTATTGTGGTATTTATACTAAATTCGTTTTGTATGAAGGCCTTTCTTCTTGCAATGGACACAGACATTTTCGAAAAAGTACTAAATTTGTCGATCGGCTGTGCTAAAATTTCGCTTAAACCACAACATATTTTTATATTTCCTTGCTCTTTGACTTCATTTTAGTCGATCTGCATAGAAATATTGCGTGGAAGAAGTGGGACTTTTGCGCAATGCCGCGTTGAAAATGTGCATTTTTGAGCCGTTGGCGGTAATGGCGAAGTAGGTTTCAAACAAAAAATATTTTCTTATTGTAAATGTATTTAAAACGACCCCAAATTGTATGCTCTACATTGATAAAGGACCAATTTAATCCAGGGATGTAAAAAAGGCTCTGTAATTTGAGCATTTTGAAGCGTTGAGCGCGCCAATATTTGCTATTTTTGCTTCTCGCCATTGCTAAAAATAGGCCGTTTACGGTTCAAGCGATTTTGGGCCATAAAATTTTCTTTTGGAGATATTTGCAAAAACTAAGGTCGTTTCATTTACTTTTAGATTAAGATAGATTCATGGGAAAAGTTTAAAGGAAATTGATTTTCCGAACCGAAATCAGTGGACCGCTTTTACAGAGACTGCCTCTTAAAACAACAACATAAAAGGAACCAACCTGTTTGTAAAGAGCATAAAAACTCAGCTTTTTCTCATCGCTCAAATTTCGTATAGTCCTGACAAATTCTGTCGCCGCTTGAAAGAGTTTTTCCAAGTCTTCTGCGTCGAGAACAACTTCATCAAAGTATTCCGCCATCTTGGAATTTTTGACTAAGCAAATACTGCTGGCATATGGTGGGCTCGGGCAACCAATTGTAAAGCCGAGAAGGCTCTGGGGACTAAAGAAAGAACAAAAAGAACAAAGGTTATACCGTTATGGCTAAAATGGGAAATTGGATAATTTTTGAAGGGGATATTCCTCTTGACGACTTTCTGGAGAAAAACCGGCCTTCCAAAATCGAGTTCATCAATATGGGGGTTTTCGCAGGCGATCCTCAACAGCGTCCAACTGTTTTCGAATTCCCAGGGTCCATCGCCAAACCTCAAAAACACGTGCTTCTTGAACAATGGGAAAAAACGGTAAAAAAGCGTCGGAGGATTACCAACGATTATGTTCGACATTTAGCAGAACAATATTCTTACAAGTCGGGAAAGTGGTTAATCTATTGTCCAAGGTAGGACGAAGTTACCCGCGAAGTTAGTGATAT
Organism: Desmophyllum pertusum; assembly: GCA_029204205.1. Taxonomy (NCBI): domain Eukaryota; kingdom Metazoa; phylum Cnidaria; class Anthozoa; order Scleractinia; family Caryophylliidae; genus Desmophyllum; species Desmophyllum pertusum. The sequence continues at coordinate 2,178,303 of MU827779.1, read as the reverse complement.
TTTCACACCTTGGGTGCGAAATGCTATAAAATAATTAAGCTTATTACCGAATTACGTAAGTTTAAATACCCCAAACGTGAATTCAAGCGTCTCAAAGCTCGTTGAACAAAATATACCGCAGAAATAAAAATAGTATAGCTTACAATTCATCGTTTCGTGCTCGTTTAGGCGTGCTTTGTTAGACATTTTCCTATTTTCCTGTGTATGTATGTACTCCTGGCTTGAAAAGTGATGACGTCACAAGTGGTACAAGTCGGTACAATTTTGCCCGCTAACGGCTAACTTTAAAAATATATTTATTGCAGCCAGAGTGTGTATTTTTGCGCCATGTTTGCAATAGTTAGAATGACAGAAAAACTGAAAAATGGCCTGTTATTTCAAATAATATTTACCTTGCCTTACAGCGCCGAGGTTGATGAAATTTGGACAACTGTTGCCAAAGCAGTGGTTAGTGGCACCCTAGGAAGTGCTACCAATGTGTTTGCGAGTAATGAAGAAAAGGAGTTGTATGTTATTTGTGTATACACCGAAGATTTCACAAACAAAGAGGAAGTGTGGGCTGTCGAGAGAAGTCTCAGGAAACTGGGAGTAAAGGTTACATTGCGCTACAAGCCAAATATTTACACAACACTGGGAATTTATGCCGGTAACGAATGGCAATTGAGGCCTACGATCTATCGTTCATGAATTTGCGTGAATAAACGTTACGTTACTTGTAGATCAGTTGTGGTGTTTTCTGAGAAGATAATTATTTTAATATTATTTATATATTAGGAACAGTGCCACTCGCAACAATCCACTGTGAACTTGCATTCCGGTGAACATTGTTGGAACATTGTTGATCTCAATAAAATTCACTTACAAAGATAACAAGTGTTTATTTTCATGTCACAGTACACCTCGAACTTCACTTTACATCGAACCGCCATTTGTTTAGCGACATTCTCATTGCAGATACGGTCGAACATAGAAGTGAGGCAATTTCGGGCACAAGCTGCAAAACATCGTGATTTTCTTGAGCTCCTTGGACGCTAGTAATGTATAGAAACAGTTTTAAAATTTATAAGAACTACAACTCTTTTTGTTTACGTTGTTTCTAGGAAAAAAATGTAAACGATCTTTAAGGCAAACTTAAACTAAAATAGTAGTATATGTAGTTCTTCTCTCTTTTAAATATGTTTGTATACTAACATAGTTCAATGAAGAAAATCACGATGTTTTACAGTTTGTGTCTGTGCCTCGCTTCTATGTTTGATTAAAGCAGTATAAGTTATGCAAAAATGACAAGTCATCACTTGTACGAGTTTCGAGATTTCAGGTCTAAATTGCATCACTGCAGCGAGCGGTTAATTTTAATAACTTAAACGTTATGCTACTTGCTATGCTAGATACAGTTTAATACGTTTTAATATCAAATCTATAATACATATATATAATGTGTAGATCTATACTGAGAAGGTTCGACTTCTACATGAAATGTAAATAAATTAACAGAACCGAATTACCTCGGTATCATACGCAGGGTTCAACCCTGACTCATAAATAAATACACAGCACTAGTAAATACAAGAGAAGTAAAAACCATTCGTTTTCACTTCATTGAAAATTTTGTTAAGTTCTTATATTTCGGATTTAACTAAAACGTCTATTTCTGGTGAGGTACAGTATGAGACTACTAGCTACACTGTTGCTTCAAAAGTGACATTTCTTCGTGAGCTGTGGTTTGCCTTCACATGAGTCCAACATGCACTGGTACACACCCATATTGGTCGTGGAAACGCATATACTAAAAGGTAAAAAAATAACAGAGATTTTAAATGGCAGTGGGCTCGATTACCAGCCGCTGTTCGGGAAAATGAGCCCACGCTCATCCCGTTCTCGGGAGGAACGAAGACCGGACTCGAGAGAGCGGCGGAAATCGAGCCTAAAATGGCAGTAAATGGAAGTAAAACAAATGTAGACTAATTTACTAACATTCTCGTGGCCCAGTTAGTTGAATATAAACTGAAACTTTGACATTGTCTTTCAATTTTGAAATCTGACCCTCTTGGAAAAGATTTTAAAAATCAATGTCGTCCCATGATACTGTAGCCATGTGTAGCCTTATCATGGAACGGAACGAAATGCGGATGTTGCGGGAGAAATGACGGGTAGTGATCAGCTTCAGTGAAAAGTGTTCCTGACTAGCTGTGATCAGGTAAAATGTGATTTGATGGACGCTGACAAAAGATTGCGAAGTGTTAAAAAACAAGACAAGCACATAAAAGAGATATAGGAGGAATCTTTATTCAGTTTATTCATTGAAAAAAGCCGAGTGCAAATTGGATGTACAATGCGTCAAAAGCTTGTTCGTAAATATTACTTTAAACAACAAAATGGCATCTGTACTGAAGTAATTCTAATAACAAACCTGCCATCATCCCACGCACAAAGATCCATCAACGGCCCGGCTCCAGAACAGTCAAGGGTAGTAACGCATTCTACAAAATAATACAGAATATATTTTATGTACCCTCCACTGGGAAGATAACAGTAACTAATAACAAAATATCTGAGCACTAATGGATACTACATGAATCCCATAGATTTGCTCGTGTATATTGACAATTGACTGACTAACTGATCTCAGGCAGTCGCTCGTAGCTCGGTAAATCTGGCAAATCATGATAATTTCAACAAGAACCAAGAGACTGCACAAGAGAAAGGATGTAAAAGGGCCTGGCCTGGCCATTCACACGCCTAGCTGTCAATCAATCATAAAAGCGTAAAAAGCTGACAAACAAGCCGCGCTTTTTCTACGACTGTTACTGACAAAATGCGTCCCATCATTGCTAAGAATGTTCTGTTCTGTTAAAACATTTGCAATATATATCTAATTTATTTTTGTTAATGGTATATTTTGCATGGTTATGAGATTTGGAATCATGTTTAGTTTACAGGACGCTTGACTCCACAACGTGCCATGATTGCAAGAGTACAAATTTGCATTTCGAACCCGAACTGTGTGAATTCAGGGCACAGGAAAGAATGGGCCTCTTCCCGCGCCCTGGTGAAATGTAGGAGGTGCCATCCCTTTTATAGCGGAACTTCTTGTTTACAGCAAATGTCACTAAAGATGATCCTTATGATACGCTGTGAACGTTTAAGTTGCACAGTTTTCAGTCTGATAAAGACATTTTAAACTCTTTTACTTTCAACTGGTGTTCTTTATCTTACCTCTTCCTTCTCTCTCCCAGATCTTCACGGTTGAGTCATGTGAGGCTGTAGCGATTCTTGAAACAGAGAAAAAACGATATCTTACTAAATCAAAATACATTTAATATAGGCAATTGTTTTTATGTACATGCAAAAATAACGTCCGTTTTGTAGACTTGTGCACGCGCAAACCACCAGAACAGCCGATCAACTGACATCATGTTCACACATTGAACTACACTAAAACTAGTTAGAACATTCAAAACATCACTTGTACATCGCAAATTCATGGTTGCCACAGACATAACTTTTCAAAATTCCTGACCTTTCCCTGATTAAAGTAATTTAATTTCCCTGACCAAATAAATGCAAAATGTCAGACATAGTGCGGCCTCCAGCCTCCCTTTGCAGCCAAAGTTTTAATAATAATAATAATAATAATAATAATGTAACTTACCTTCATTGCATGACAGTGACAGTTCACCTTAAACATCGCTGAGATCACAGTAACCTGAAATGTTCCTTCCAGCCTTCAATGGTATTAAATCAGTTGTGTTATAAATTTTCCCTGACTCAAAATAAAATTTTCTGACTTTTACCTGACCTTGAAGAATGTTTTTCCCAGACCATTTCCTGACCTGTGGCAACCATGATATTGCACTCACATTCATACAATTTCTGTACATATTTACTGATGACAAAGGAAATACTACCCAACAATACTATTTTAACTTTCATTTTTACGAACTGTTTTGTAAGTTACTTACAGATCTTTTGATGAAACATGTTCCAAATGAGGAAGGAAAATACAGGCTGATGTAGTTTGGTAGTGGCCGATGTACCGACAGATCATCCCTCGTGCCCTCACATCCCAAAGCTGTCAATCGAACAGATGTCAGCGAATTTGAGATAATAAGGGAGAATTATCTAATGGTTTAACTATATATACCGGTACAGGGGACTATCTACTGTATATACAAGGGGACTAACTACAAGGGAGACTGCAAACAGGGGGGCTATACACAGGGCCGGGGGGACTGTCTACTGTCACAACATTAACTCAGGGGTCTTTCTACAGGGGAAACTATCTACTCACTGAGTACTATATATACCTGTAGGGGGACTATACACAGGGTGGACTTAATCTACTGGGACCAGGACAATGGATTATACAGCATATATTACAGACAGATATAGGATATTGTACATGTTCTCAGTCTGACTGCCTAAAAAGCTGTTTTATCATTGTAGAGCCTCTCTATGGGTACCTGCAGACTTCAATTTCGTCACATATTTTTAACAAATCGTTGATTTTTTTAAACAAAATCATCGTTTTTGTGTCGGAAATTTTCGGCAACATTTCACGCATTTGATATTTTCTATCTGACCACGATAATTTGTAAATCATCGCTTCAATCTCCAAGATCGTCGTTTTATAGTGGCAATCATTGCGACTTCGATTTTGTCGGAAATACCCATACAAAGTCTCATTATAACACCTACAGATATGACTTACAGTGGCTTCACAGCCTTTTCCATTGAATCCATTACTACATGTCAGAATGAATTGACCATCTCTTGAACAATCACAGTATGTCTTCAAAATAGCAAGCCATTAAGTGGTGTGGACGACACAAAATTCCAGATAACATGGAAATAAATAATTGAAAAAGAAAAACATAATTTGATTTATGTTGGCCTAATATACAAGTCATGTAAATTTCTACAATTTACATTTTTGTTGGCCTTTTTAAAATACTTTTCACTTATGAATTTCTACAATAAAATTTATTTACATTAAATAAAAATTATTGTAAATTTTACACTGATTCCAGAAGAGTACATATTCTTCCAAGAGATTAAATACCTGAAAGTATTGCTGAGCAGGAAATGTAAATGCAGGTTGCATGTTTCTTGTATCCCACACTCTGATATAAAACATGAAAATATTTTTAGTGCTTCCTAATAAAAGGTATTGGTGAGTCAATAAATATAAAATCAGTGTATAGTTACATTACCTAATTTAAACTGCAGCAGCACTTCGACAATAGTAGTTAATAATGTTAGGAAATATCCATCAGTCTAAACAAATATTCTACTTGTGAAGCTTTGTGTCCTATAGATCATATGACTGTTGTCAACGTAGTCTGTATTCAATCCCTCTAAGGTAATCAGCCTTTGTATACCTTAGCATTTTGTCTTCTCCAGTTTGGGCAACTAGAGTCTGAGTTCCAGGAATCCATTTTGCACAACTGACCTATCAATAAAAATAATTCCCAATCATATGAGAACATAATTTTATCAAATTTGCTCTCACAAATGGCTCATGTTTTTAAAAACACTAAGTTGACAGTAAACTACATGTAGTAAGGTGCAATTACCTTCAACCCACTTTCAAAATACTTACTAGTCAGATGACCTTAGAAACATTACTGCGCATTGTGCGGTTACAGAAAATATCCATACCCACCCCAAGGAAGGTCATTGGAAATTCCGAGGGGGAGGGGGATCTCAAAAGCCAAACTTTTTAAAGGAAAGTATGAAGCTAAACTGGAAATTCCTGAGGGGAGGGGGGTTCAAACCAAAAAACCTTCCATGGGGGAGGTATGGATATATTCTGGAACCACACATTTCAATAACATGCAAACTCTGCTCAATCAACGGTTGTGTGTTTCGCTGCCGTCAATGATCTTAGTGGACGCCTCATGAAACAGAAGTTCGCTTCAACGGGTTCAAAACGTCACATCCGCAGAATGTGATAATTTGGTAGATTTTGATCTATATATTTTGCTTGTTTCTTTTTTTCAGGGTCCATTGGTTGTTGTTGTCCATTATGATTGACAGCAGCGAAAAACGCAATCGTATGTTGGGTTTTGAACTTCAAAGTTTGCGTGTTATTGAATGGCGCAGTAAAGGCAAAGCATTCTTAGGATACAATGTGAATGTAGAGGCCATAATACCATAATTTGTTTATAATGTAGATCTTTGTCACAGTAACAGACTATATAAGAGAAAACTATTAAATCTCACCAGATTTCTAGATACTTCTGTTTCACTAACACTTGTTTTCCTAGTGGTATCCCATAGTCTCACACAGTTATCTCTTGAGCCAGAGAATAGTAATGTTCCTTCTACAATAGTGGTGAGAATAGGATGGTGTTAAATTAAAACTGAATTGTTACTTAATATTATTTGAGAATTCAAGTATGTAAGACCCAATTAGCAATATTTTATAAACAATATGCATTGAGATTTGGGGGTGGGGTGGGGGTGGGGGTGGGGGTGGGGCTCTGCCCCAAGGTCCAAACCCTTACCCTTTTATATACCATTTTTAACAGAAAAGGTAACCCTTTCATATACCTTCAATAGAAAATGGTACCCCTTTCACATACCTACGGTAGAGACACTGCATCCCTATACCCTTGAAATGAACTCAATGAACGATATCCCCGGAAAACATTAAGCGTCACAAGTAAAGATGTTTGAATCAGCCGTTTGGTGCATCATTAGGCCCTTTTCAATACCAAAGTGACAGTTTCCCCTACCCTTTTCTATACTTCAACTCGTGAAATCCTTACCCTTTTATATACCTCCAGACTGAAAAGGTACCCCTTTCGGGCGGAGCCTCCCCGTATAGTCCATTATAGGGAGTACCCCCAGGAGGGGGCCAATATGGAGGTCATCAGCGAGCAAATGAAAAGGAGGCGGATGTGGCTGGGTTATGTTCTCAGAATGGACAATCATACAAACACACACATTGCACTTTTATTAATGGGTGCCTGAAGGCAGAAGGAGAAGTCTAGTGAAATGTGGAGGGTGGTAGAGAGTTTGAAAACTTGGGTAGAGATGGCAGCTGCAGCGGCCGTCGGAGCAGCTTGAAGATGACGGGCACATAGTCCAATTCTCCACTAGGAGACATGGACAATGATGATGATACACTTAAAAGCAAGTTGCTGAATTTCTGTCTTACCATCATTCAGATCTATAGCAGTTACCACCAATCTGTGACCCTCAAAGGTCAAGAGAGGATCATTTTTATGGGCCTGCCACGCCTTTATTGTCTTATCTCTTGAGGAGCTATATATAGTGGAACCTAAATGTTTCACCTGTTGAAAATAAGAGGACACAAAAATCAAGGCTTCTTCATAGCTAATATATGAACTAATAAATAATATTAAGATGTACATCTGTTCAATGTATCACAGGTATCATATTATCAATTCTAATATATCTCAAGAGTCGAACCTTGTTTTAACATGTTTCTGACTTTTGTTTCTGTGGATGAAATCGGAAAGTGTGACCATTTCAGTTGTCTTTCTTTTAATCTCTATCTGATTAGCCTAGTATATATATTTGCTATTTACGGATAGATCCGAGCTGTCATTTGATTGATTAATAAATTGAATTGAAAGCTCTTGAGAAGTATTTTCCTGTGGTGCCATTGTCCCTTTCAATGTCGGAAACTGGCAAAATGTACTCATGCTCCAGTATGTAGTTTTGTCAACATTGAACGGGTGTGGGGAGGGGCAAAATGTATTAACAACAAAAATTTTTAACAAATATTTTATTATTATGACAAGGCTTGTAGTTTTTATCTCATTCACTTACTTTAGTGACATCTCTTGTGTGACCAGTCCATCTATGAAGTGGGATGCCTTGTTTCCAGTCAAACAAAACCACTGACTACCATGCAAAAAAATATCACATAATAATATTTATTGAAGGACATAACACATTCTAAATATTGGTGAGCCACGCCCCCAAAAAATTAGCCTCCTTTGGGTGAGCAAGCACTGAATAATCAATTGCCGCCATCTTGGATTGTTAACAGAGGGGGATTGGGGCAAAAGAAACAAGAGGCCTAGGGAATAGTCATAAGGCTAAAAGATGAGTGAGAGGGCAGGGGATGGGGAAGCTCAAACGAAAGCAATCCATCACTTGCCCACCAAGTCAATTTTTTGGTAGTTTTTGGTACCTTTAAAAAAAAATTTATTTCAAAATTTCCAACGAATATTCCTCTGGATCAGCCAGAGGTTTTGGGTATACTGGTATACTGAGGGGGGGGGGGGGGGGGGGGTAAATTGGGTATACAGTAATTTATACCAAAATATTTGGTATTTGTTGAAATTTTAAAATCTCTTTCATTTATTCTCGATCTAGAGCATATGTTCTCTTCTGTAGTGTTCTATATTGGGTAGTTTTTTGTATATCACCACCCCCGCCCCCCGCCCCACGCTGGCCGACCCTGATCCCTATCACTTTTAAATACAGGAGTTCCCCCACCCTGGAAAATTTCATAGTGATACTTACCTTGTCTTTGCTTCCTGTAACACAAGTTCCAGGTGCGAATTTGTCAATACAAGTGACTGAATCCCCGTGAATCGAGTTGTATTCTGTTACCGCTGTTTGAAAAGTCTTGCTCACTTCATCACTCGTCAAGCCGTCATAACCCTCGAAACGTCGGGGCTTTGACTTCTTCAGACCCATACACAAACTGTTAAAACACTGGAAACAACCTGGCTGCATGGAAATGGCAATAAATTCATCTGTTAAAACTCTAAAACTCTGCAAAGCTCTTCAAAATAGTCAAAATATTGTTTTGTTTACTGAAGTTTCACATAACTGAATATGCAGGCTTCCTGTCAGCGGCTTCACGGATCCTTCTAGGTGAGTACGTGGTGTAAAAATCACATAGTGTACAATCATATTCATTGGAAGTAGTGTTCAGTAAAGCATGGACTCCTGGTAAAAGCGAGGGCCTGGCTAAACTAGGAAACATGTTTCCGGAAACATTGCTGCGGACGCAATGTTTCCCAGTTTAGCCACGCAAGAAACATTGCTTCCGCAGCAAATTTTGAGTATCAGAAGCAAGAAAATGTTTTTGAAACAAGTCAAAAACATTTTTGTTTCACGGACGCAAATTTTGCTTCCGAAACATACGTTTCCCAGTTTAGCCACGGATGAAAATTTTTTACTAGTTTAGCCACCAGAGAAGCAAAACATTTTCTCGTGCTTCTCATTAGTTTAGCCACCCAGGAAACATTACAGGAAACAATGTTTCCGCATTAATATTCCATGCCTAGTTTAGCCATGCAGCCCAGGAAACTTTACAGGAAACAATGTTTTCGGAAACATGTTTCCTAGTTTAGCCAGGCCTTGGCCTAACTTGAAACAAACTTCATAATGAAACTTTGTACTCACCTTCGTTTAGAAAGACAGGGAAACTGAAATCACTTTAGACAACGAAATGAAACTAAATAATATTTTAAGTAATTGAAAAATGGATGTTTTTGAGTATGACTAACCTGAGTATCAGGCGAATTTTTCCGCGCTCTCTTTTACTCTTCGTCTTTACGTGGTCGCGCTGAAACGCGACATCCGTAAAGAGAATGTAAGGAGCGCGAAAAATTGGCCTGATCGCAGGTTAGAGTATGACAAAAATTAACCCCTCGGCTCGAATTTTTTCCATGATTTTTTTTTGTCATGATGTCTGGTTTATTTATTTAGTTTTTTTATTATTATTTTGTAGTCTTAATTTCTAGTCCAGTCTTGGTTATTCCATAGTCCTGAAGTCATAGCTTCACAAGGTTTCCACAGGTTTCATTGTAAACCAGTGGCTGTGATTTATTACATGTAATATTGTTATTTGATTATCTGATATTCTTACTTATGAATTGTAATAATTTGTATTTATTTATTATTGGCCAAAATCGTAATGTTATACTATAAAGCAATCCCAGTTCTATAAAAATGCGAAATTTTAAAATAACAAAACTGATGTTTCAGTCATGATTTTTCTATTATTCAAGCCAAGGAAAGCAAATTAAAATTATGCCTTCAGCGACTTGAGTTTCAATGATTGTTCAGCAGGCTTTAGCCGATACGATCTTTGAATAACTGTTCGTTCAGTTAAATAATTGTTGTATATGCTTTAATTAGTAACAATTTCGAAATGATACGTCTAGAGATACTTACAAGAACTGATCTAAATTCAGTGATATTTTTTAACGAGAAATACACGGAGCCTTGCAAGTACAACCCGAACGGAGGCCAAATCCGCCGGATAAATTAATACTTTAAGTTCGCAGATTTCTCATGCCTTTGTACGTCGTTTTAAAATGATGTCCCTTTCTTCTTGGTAGCTTGCAGTCAGCACGTTTATCCTTTTAGCCATTTCGGCAAATCCTTGCTTTAAACTCTTGGCATCTTCTTGAATCAGTTCTACCTGAACTCGAACGTTTGCAAGTCTTGATAGTGTGTTTGCAAGCGAGCTGTCAGCTTTAATAACTTGTGACTTTATTTGAACTTCCTCCATGCTGAGTGCCTCCGATAAGATTAACAGTTCTGGCCCAGGTTTTCTCGGCGCTTGAAGGCAGCGTGCGTACATATAAGTCGGCGGATAAACGGTTCCCTTCGATGGATTATATTATACTGTGCCGGTTTTCGAGATAGCGACGAGTCAAGTGTCCTTCAGCCACGTAACCTCATTCAGTAAAGCCGAACTTCAAGTAGAATAGATTATAATCTGCTGGCAAAACAACAACCCCCGCTTTCAAAAATGACAAATTGTTGTCAGAATGAATGCCAGTTCGCTGTGTCTTGTATACATTTAAGCAGCGTCCTATAGCGTTACGACGATAAACAATTCATAAACTGGACGCTGCTCCATGCGATATGAACATTAACACCTGCTGTAAGTTGCTTTGTATTTAATATCGTAAATTTGCATAGCTATCGCTGAAATTTTCCATGTGTTCTTTTGAGATTATCCTGTCGTTTATTTTCGCCTTTGGATTATGGTAATAATTTTTTATCGGGCTTACGTTTTTATTTGAAAATCTGATGATTAAGCAAGGGAAGTTATGTACTAGTGCACGGTAAAACCTGGGCATAGAATTTTGTTTAGCGAATTACAGCTCAGCTGTAGCAAAACCACAACACCACTGATAGAAACCGCTAACCTCAGTAAACTGTTGGAGTTTGGAAGAAACTCAGTAGCTCCACTAGTTACTAGCAAAACATACCGTACTTTATTTCTCGTTCTAAAGCCGGGCCTGGCAAAACGGAAACTTGCGTCCCCGTTTTCGCGTTAAAGAAAAGTGTGCCCTTCATTAATTATTTTTATAATTTTGATCAGTTTAGTTTTATTTAGATGCTAAATAAACCTGGGCATAAAATAAATTCAGTCGATCAAGTTTTGATTATTAAATTCGTTTCCAATCGTTTGAATTTCCACCTATTTTCAAATTACCAATCTATAAAGTAAACGTAACAAAATTCAAAAGTTCGAATTATTAGTTATTGCCAAGATTGTTATTGCTCGATTCAAGGAATAAACTGAGTGTGATGGCCAGTTTGACTACTTCCTTGCGATGAATGAATGCTGTGATTGGTCAATCAACAGAACATTTGCGCACGCTGATTGGCCAAAATTGAATCGTCGTCCCCAGTCTCTCGCTTTAAAACCATGAAACGACAAAACAAACGAGAATGACGAGAATGTCTTCACTTTAAATTAAAACTTGTTTGCGTTCCCTCGCTACTTCCGGGTGCAAGTCAATTGGCTGTGCAGCGTATTATCAACCAATCACAACGCGTAAACAATATTCATTGCGGTTTTGTGTTCTGATAGTGAAAACAAAAACAGTTTGGTTAGATACACTTACATAATTTACTTTAAACTTATATCGAACGTTTCCTCATGCTTTTAGTTCATTTTTGATTAAACAATGAACTAAAATCTGCTATTGTTTCATTTTCTTGGTAAGTAGAAACGGCGTTTCGCTTAATGATTAATTCTTCTCTCAGCGGGAGTTACAGGTATTTCAAGTCGTCCTATTATGCAAGAGTCTGCAAGATATTCGGCCGTGTAAATATTTTATCGAACTGAATTACAACAACTGAAAACTAGCAGCCATAAGGTAAGATATCCTTTTCATGTCTGTTTAATTTCAAGATATTTTACTTGCAGTCGTTTAAAAAAAAGTGTGTTCAATATATTTTTTCTATATAACTTAGATTTTATTAATTTGAAAGGCATTCTCTGGTTAAAAGACTCAATATGAAACCTCAAAATGTACTTGTTTTAATTCAGCTTTCACACCATTGAGAGCCGGGACAAGCTAAGATGTTCATCAGTATCTATAGCTGAGCAATTGTCCTAAGTACTCTCTTTCAGGAGCAATGGTCCTTTCCTTTTTATATGCTTTCTTTCGGCCTTCTTCATCCTTTCCTCTCAGTAATATTTGTCAGCTGTTATTATCCGCGTTGCAACATTGATAACTCCTGGTGAAAACTTAGAACATTAAATGTAACAGCTTTCTTCAGAAGACAAATCAATTGAATATCATTGACTTGAAATCAGGTCGAAAACCTTACGGAATAACACTTGATTTAGTCCACGAAATTGTCCGCCAACCTAACTCGTATGCCAGTGTGTTTTATACTGACTTATTTACTGCAAACATTTATGTAAATCGTGTTACGAGTTGTCGAGTAGATGCTAACCATCTCCTAATTACCTTGATGTTAATTACAATTCAAAAGGAGACCTGAATATGTTGTACTATTTTCCTTGCAGTAGTTATGTAGTTTCGGACGTTTGTTTTGAAATGAAGTATAACAAGCAAGTTGCGTTATGGAGTTTCGTCTTTATTACGCTATGGACGGTGCTTCAAACACAAACTAACTCAGGTATGTCCTCAGTTTATGCACAAAACAATGGAATAAATATTTGGCTAAATGTACTTCTGACTGCATATATTATTACGGTGAACTGCTCGTGAGGAACAGATAACGAGTTTTCAGGCTATTAGTTTGTTTTTATATTTGAGTGATTCTCGTTCTTCAGTCAGAAGACATAATAACATTATGGTTTCAGTCTTTTAAAATAATTGGGTTATATATTACAGGACGAACATTTTAACTCATTTATATTTTACAGGGCAGATTTCTCAGACTGAACGTATAATAATCGGTGAAATAATTGTTGAAATTGTTACAGTTCTGTTACATATTGTTACGGAGACTGAATACTGGGAAAAAATCACGCGAAAATTTTTTTTTCCGAAAACCAACGGAGAGGTAATATTTGACATGAACGCGAATCACTTGATTCTAAAAGTAACCACACAGGATTTGTGGTGCGGGTTTTGAATCTTATTTCTGTTTCTCTTTTAAATAATAATAACCGCCTGTACGAACTGAACACTTCCCACTAAGTTATGTGCTCGACTATAAAAATAACAGAAATGGAAAAAGAACGACGAAGTTAGCTGTGATGTTTTATAGGTCTTTGAAGGTTGAAAAAATAACGTAGGATTTGTATGGAATAGCTAGCGAGCCATAAAAATTGCGGCTCCGACGGCTAACGCTCGAAACGTTATCCTTTCGAATTTGCCACGGTGGTTAGTTTAGTAGCTTAGAGGGGTTATTGCGTGTCGTGAAACCAAAACCAAAGCAATTACAATGGGCAATCCGCCAACAAGCGAAAACAACACAATGAACCAATGAAAACTCGAAGCAAATACACGTGACCTGCAAGCGCGGGAAAACGCGTGCGTGCGTGGTTTTGGTTTTGCAATCACAAAGATTAGTAAGGTAAAACCAAAGTAATTCAGTGATTACTTTCGACAGTGCTGTGATTGCTGACCATGCAAATTATGTTGCCTTCACTTATTCGTTTTCTACGTCAGGTTCTCCACGACGATGCATAGCTGAGACTGCGCAGTATAACGTAACTTTCCTTAAGGGGATTTCGACAGGAAAGTTCCAACATCTGGGCGAGGTCGCCAACATGAGTGAATGCAGTAAACTCGCTTGTAGTCTTAGCGAGGGAGATATGGCGTACCTGTTAGAAGACCGGTGTTTTTCGGTGGAATGCTACACAACATGTGACCTGATTAAGCTTCCTCACGCAGACGCAGTTAACTCTGCAGCGGCGCGTCTTAGGCGGTCAGGTAGGAGACTGGGTACTATATTAAGCGATTTGGTTTTCCCAAGACTACCGTAAAAGCTCTATTTAGCCCCCCCCCCCTCTCTCTATTAAGCCCCCCTGTCTAATAAGCCCCCCCCCCCCCCCTCCTTCCGTCAGGATGATGTAAATGACTTTTCAGCAATATTTTCTGGCGTTTCAGTCACTTTGTAGTGAAATGTGGTCTTTAATTTCCAGAACTATCGTCGAGTTAGGGTATAAATGACGTTTCCTTTGTAAGACGGTCATACATAACTTATTTCTTGTTCTGTTTTAGTTAGTGGTGTAATAGTAAAGTTTGAAAAATTAATGTGAATTTTCTTGAAAATTTATGATTTGAAATAAGCCCCCCTCTCTAATAAGCCCCCCTTCTTGAGGCCTGAAATTGAATAAGCCCCCGGGGGCTTAATAGAGCTTTTACGGTATTGGGCTAGCCCGGTTTGCCGAGATGACTTTCAGCCGGTATTAGCATGAATGATTCTAGCACGAAATGTGTATGTCGGATGATGTTGATCACCTTTCTCTAGCAATTTTGTGCTTTATTTTCTTCACTTATGCAGCTGCATGGGCTGCTTTACTCTACATCCTATTTAGAAAAAGGAATATTGAGTGTTTGGTCGGGTAGTGTGCGCGCATGCTCGGAAGAGAAATTTAATGCTGGCCCGGTGAACGTGATTACATGGAAAATTTTCAGGCCCTTTATGGGATTTCTTCTATTTTTAGACTGATTTTGGTGAATTCAACCGAAACTTCTAAGCCTTTTTTGTCACTAAACATAGTAATGTAAATATTTTTTGTAACTGAGAGTTGTAGGACTTGGTACTAGTAAGTATTTTGTAAAAATGCGTGGTAGGATTGGCAGCTACAATAAGTCACGGACACAATAGGGAAGTCTTCGTTCGCACCTAGTAGGATATTGTCTCGTTTTATTAAAATAAAACTGATGATTGAGAGAGCTTATATGGTAGTTAGGATGTTGATAATAACGCTGCAGTATTATTTCTTTCTTGTAGGGAAGAATCCAATACCTGTGACTCCCGATGATTCTACAACTGTTTCAGCAACCATGACAACCACGACGGTACAACCAGAGATAGACCCCACTTCTGAACCACCGAGAGGTATACGATTGATGAAGTGGGATTTTTACCGTTGGCGAAAAAAAACGTGATGCTTAATTGTATCTCTATTGTCTATAGAAATGACGTCACAAGGAAAGCTTTCTTCAATTACCCGTTTCTTTGAAGCCAATTAAAAATCGAGATAGGAAGAAAATGTGTAATAATGGCTGGTAACCTGAGTGTGTACACCATTCAGAAGGCTATAATTGTAATAACTGTGGCCCAAGAGAGGAGAAGCATTCCTCCATACATGATCTCTTCCAATGATAATTTTTTGAAATCTAGTTTTAATTTTCAGTCCATAGTTGAGCTATTTTAAGAGCGCTACTTTGTTGGTCAGTTCGAGTAACGTGACAGGGTAGTGTACGTGATGTCGGAGCCTCGATCAGAAGAAAATAACAATACCTTTCACAGAATGGCGCGAAACTAAATTATCATGAGTTATCACAACCTCGTTCCCAGGGTCTCTCTTCTTCCCGCCAAAAGCGATTGAAAGATCGCTTTTTGGCGGGAAGAAGAGAGACCCTGGGAACGAGGTTGGAGCTATCATGGGGCACGGGGAATCCTTCTCTTAACATGACTGAGTACTTGTATTCGATAATCTTATAGTTATACGGTTTGTAACGCTTTGCCTTTTCTTTTTTTAAGTTAAACCTGGAGAGGTTGGTCCAGATAAAAAAATCGCCAAGTCAGCAGAACATCGTCTTCTCCAGGATTTGATTTACAGTGACAGTTACAACAGAGAAGTTCGTCCAGCTCTCGTTGATAAGGATGTGGTCAAAATAGCGTTCTCTCTCAAGCTCGTTCAGATTGTGGACGTGGTAAGATTGTCTTTGTTAAGATACTTTATAATTAAAAAACCCATAGTGGGCATAATTACTGAATTCTGATTGGTTTAAAAAATTATTCCGAAAATTAGCCGAGGACAACCGAAGATTCCAATGTTGACCAAAGACTTTTCGAAGGTTCCGAATATCACCCAAAAAATTCCGAAGATTTCGAAGATCGTCTCAGGACGTCCGAAGATTTTCGAACGTTATCAGGAGGTCAGTGAATCTTTTGCTAGTCTCTCCAAGATTTCCGAAGATCATCCGATGTCTTGATCACATTTTCTTAAAACACGCGTGTTATCAATCCTTGATTTTACTCGGTCCCATGTGATTAATTTTGTACTATGATAGCAGACTCGACATAACAGAGTGTAGGAAGAGACTTGTAAATTCGAAAGAAACAAACGCCCACAAATCAGAGATTAGTCTAGGACCTCCGAACTGATTCCGATGTTGACCCGAACTGACTTTTCCGAAGATTTCCGAATAATAATAGGCGAATATCACCAAAAAAATTGGATGATTTCCGAAGATCGCCGGCCTGAGATTTTCTTACTTTATGGCTTACTCTTTCAATAATAAATTTGTTAATGTCATTTTATTATTTGGCTCTGATAGGACGAGAAAGCAGAGACACTGAAAGTTAACGTCTGGACAACTACGGTTGGTAGAATATTTATTTTTTTATTTTTTTAATGCATCAAAAGTTTATTCACACAATTACAATCACACTTACATCAGTTACATAAATCACTTACGCTACAGTACTTACAAAAACAAAAGAAAAAGAAGAGAAAAAAAATGAACATCACTTAGTTATTTAAATGCAAAAAGGTAGAGTTGGTAGAATATTACTCATTTGTTCTAACTTCGAGTAGGCGGGTTATACTCTGTCGGTATAACGCTTTTTAATAAACCTAGTAGTAATTTGTAGCACAACAATAACATCCCTTATAACAATAATAATAATTAAAATTTATTATTATCATTATTACATGGATAAAAAGACAAAATTAAAAATGATAATATATACAAAATTTACAAACATTGTGGTCGATAAATATAAGAAATAAAAACTAAAATATAGAGGTAACAAGTTAAAAGCACGTCTAAAAAGGAATGTATTAACATTACGTTTAAAAACTGATAAAGATTCAAGATGGCTTATTTCGCTTGGCAAACTGTTTCAAAGTTTGGGCGCGGCTGACACGAATGCTCTGACTCAAAGGGTAGAAAGCATTTTACCGTGTGGAACATCCAACATAATCCTATGATCAGGACTTAGTGTATATCTTATCTTATGTAAAGATATGTCATGCAAGAAAAAGGAAATAATGTTAACAGTTCTGTTCTGCTGTTGTATGAATCTTTTTTTCTTTCTTTTATCAGGAGTGGAAGGACCCTTTTTTGACATGGAATCCACGTCATTACGATGGATCAGCAAAATCAATGTTGAACCAAATTTAGTGTGGCTCCCAGTCATTATCTTGTATAACAAGTAAGTAAGGCATTAGGGCGGTTTTCAATTGAGTGTCGAAAGTAATCGCTGAATTGCTTTGGTTTTGCTTCACTACGCTCTATGATTGGTTTAAAAAACTCGCGCCACCTTCTCCACCAATCAGATGCAAAACTAAAACCAATCGCGACTTGGTCGGACGCGTTTTCCCGGGCTTGGGGCCGGTTACATGTATTTGCTTCGAGTTCTGATTGGTTCCTTGTGTTGTATTCGTCTGTTGTGATTGGCCAGAGTGATTACTTTGGTTTTGGTTCTACTAAGGCGCTCTATCAGCAATGCAATTAAACCCAACAGCAATAAACCTTTGATTGGTTGAGTCGGGTGGCGCGAGTTTCTTTAAACGAATCATAGAGGCCGTAGTACAGCAAAACAAGATCAATTCCGGATTACTTTTGACACTCAATTGAAAACCACTGTATAAAGGCACTGTCGTCCGTTTTAAGGACGAGTTTGAGGAATTTTAAAACTTAGTAACATACACCCAAGTCAGTGGCGGATATAGGGGAGGGCCCGGGGGGCACGCCCCCCTCCCTATTTGGGAAAATACTTGAGGCCCGAACGGCCAAAAAAATTTCGTCCCTACCTACATTTAAGGCCGCAAAATGTTTCGGGGCGGATCCAGACCTGTTTATAAGGTAGGGGCACTGCTAGTTCGTGTGGAACATGTTGCTGGAGTCACGTGCATGACACTATACGTGAATCTACGCTAGTGTTATACATGATTCAGTGTAATGTCTGTCTTGACCTATTTATCCTCCTGTATATTTCAGCGCTGCCAAAGGTTTCACCGGTGGTCTGGAAAAATACAAGACTAAAGTGGTGATTGACAGCAACGGTACTGTCACGTGGTTTTCCGCTACGCAGTTCATCTCGTCGTGTAAACAGAACATCCGCTTCTTTCCTTATGACGAGCAGTTCTGTTACTTGAAATTCGGGTGAGTGCATGTGTGAGTAAACATTTAACGAAAGAACATTACTTTGCTTGTATGTTTTAGTCTCTCTATTTTTCAAATATGTCAAACCGCCATGTTCGATATCGCAACAAAACTACACAGGTTTCGGCTTCTCGCGATATTATGAGGACCTTCAGGTCGAAGCTGAGAAGCTAAGGACGTGTACGAGAAGGAAAAAGACTTTTCAAACCTAGTGCGCGTGTTCAAGGCCATCACGTGTCACGCCAATCTCTGTCCCAGACCCTCCACTTCTACTCGTCAGCGATACGGAAGCGAGGGCTCTGGGAACAGATTGGTTTGAAAGTAGAAGGCTATGGTGGGGGGAATGTCATATGATACGTTGTCAGCTCCTCGAAATAAATTTTCTATTGGTTCGCCTCCAGTGGGAACAGGCGTTTCACTTGCGGGGATGTAACAAAGTAAAATAACCCATTCGATACTGTACTTTATAAAGAGACTTACTTTCCCCTGAATTTTCTCACAGATCTTGGACCTACAATACAAGGTTTCTGGATATGAACACGCACCAGAAGACCGCCGACATGTCGTCTTACCTTAAAAACGGCGAGTGGGAGGTAATAGATGTCCCTGTGACGGAGAACAAGCTCTTCTATGTATGCTGCCCTGATCCGTACGCCGACATCACCTTCACCATCCACATGAAGAGGAAAGTGCTGTACTACATATTCAACCTATCGTTCCTACTACAATTATCGTCACTTTCATTCTGGTCGGGTTCTGCCTCCCGCCGATCACGGGAGAGAGAATCACGTTAAACATCACTGTGCTACTGACCATGACAGTGTTTCTGAACATTGCGTCGAACACGTTACCATCCACTTCAGATAACATCCCCTTGCTGGGCGATTATTACCTGATTCTGATGATCCTGGTGTGCTTTGCGATTCTCTCCACGTGCATTGTCCTGCGGTATTACTATGCTGGTCCACAGCGCATGCCCGAACGACTGCGCGTCATAATCAACGAGTGGATTGCCTCGTTTCTGTTTTTCGTCATCACTAAGAAACCCAAGGGCAAGGGTATCAGCCAGTTTTGCGGGAAATTTTGCGGAAAGCGAACCGAACAGACGTGCTATGACTGCAACGAGACTAACAATCTGATGGCAGGGCAGAGTTACATTGTCCAAAACGAGACCAACACAGCCGAGGAACGAATCGCTTTGATCGAATTCACTCCCAAAAACCCCCTCCCGCGAGTCAACGGGATGCAAGACGAACACCGGCGGGCGCGGGCGCCGGCATCGCCAACAAAATCAAAGAGCGAGCCGGTCATTAACCTGACCAGCGGACCCTCGGGAACAGCTTCCGAAGGGCGGATCCGAAGGAGAAGGGTGCCAATTGTTCAGAAACGCCATGGCAACGCTCTGAATACAGCGCAGAACAGAATTATGGAAGGGCTTGGTGTTCTGACCCGTCGTGTCAAGGAGGACAACGAACAAGGAGAGATCGTCGAGGAATGGCAGTTCGCCGCCATTGTTCTTGATCGCTTGTTTTTTGTGCTGTACGCTTTGACACTTGTGATACCTTTGCTTGTGTTCTTCTTGACAGCACCGACTCCAAAGATCAGCCTGGTGGAGCCGCAGTAGTAAGAATATTTTACGCTGACAGAACTGGAGCCGAACACTAGAACAGTTTATGCCCAATTCACGATGACATTTTCTGTCGGAAAAGAAAAACGATGCACGAATTGGATGTATTTGAACCCACGGCGAAGCTGACATCTTAAACCATTGTTTAACCTCGAACCCTAAACCCGTGCCGGCTTAACATTAAATACTAAACCATTGCTTAACCTCAAATACTAAATCATTGTTAACCTCAAATACTAACCATTGCTTAACATTAAATACTAAACCATTGCTTAACCTCAAATACTAAATCATTGTTTAACCTCAAATACTAAACCATTGCTTAACATTAAATACTAAACCATTGCTTAACCTCAAATACTAAATCATTGTTTAACCTCAAATACTAAACCATTGCTTAACATTAAATACTAAGGGCCGATTATTTAAACGAAGTCTAAGTTAGACCTGGTTTAAGGCTAAATCGAGGTTTAGACAAGGCTTCCATAGACCACGGCTAGGCTGAGTCTAAATTGTGTTATTAGGATGCGGATTAGCCGCATTTCACGGAGACCACGTCTAAACGTGGTCTAACAGGTCTAGCTATTGTTTCTTCTTAAACCGCTCTTTAAAAATTCGAGTTTTTTCTTAGTCGGTTTTGCACGCTATAATCGTTTTTCTACGCTATACTGATCGCTCTAATGATAACGCTTGGAAAATAATTCAAAACTTCTATTTCGCCAAACGTGATGGGCTACCATTCATCCTGAAGTGCAATTATAAAGTCAATAAGCCAAGAACTACCTGCTTTCTACAGGGAACTACTAGATTATTTTTATTAATGACTTCGAAATAATTTTGAAGATACTAATTGAAAAGTTTTCATTTTATGTAACATTTTATGGACATGCTTTTGAAGTAAACTTTTCTTGAAACGTAGTATGGTAAAAATATCCACTCTTAAAACGTACTTCTTCTGAGGCTAAACCGTCGACGGAAATTTGACTGTTTTGCAGTCTAAGGAAAATTATCATCGTCGCATTCTTCTAGAGGTTTTAATCTATCCCTCAACTGTCTGATTCTTCGGACTCGGCTTGTTAGCCTATTCCTGTAACTGTCTGGCTTCGAACTTCCATCCATGACACAAACCTTCACTAATAAAAGCGTTAAACTACGTCTAAACCTACTCATGACCAGGTCTAAGTTGCTATTGTTTGCTAGACTGTGTTTAGACACCGCTTAGGCGAGTTTTAAAATAAAGGACGTTTAAATAATCCGGTTCCCCGGTTTAAGCCCGGTTTAGACCAAGACTTTCTTAAGCGATGTCTAAACGTCGTTTAAATAATCGGCCCTAAACCATTGCTAAATACTAAACCATTGCTTAACCTCAAATGCTAAACCATTGCTTAACCTCAATTATTACACGACTAAGATAGTTGAGAGGGCCGATAACTAATATCAGCCAATCAGAATTCTTTTTTGCCGGTCCGATATTTTCTAAGTACAGACCGGGTAATTCCTCGAAAGATCCCGCGCGAGTTCCCGCGCAATTTTTTTATTCAGAAAATTCAAGATGGCGAACAAAGACAATTTTCCGCAAGAGTTTCCTTGCTTTGTATTTGACTTTGGAATTCAAAGACATCTCAAATAAGACAGGCACTTCAACAAAAACCACAACAGATGAATTTAAAAGCAGCCATGAACAGCAAGATGTCCCAAAATGTAACCGTGATGAAAATGAAGCCGTCGCGAACGACAGCGAACTGGAAGAATTTATTACGGCGCAGAAGTCAACAGAGTAAAAAAAACCGAGTCCGACATAAGAGTTCTTAAACGCTTTGCAGCTATAATAAACTAAATTTGGCGAAATTTTTTAAAGATGTCAGAAAAGCCGACGGCGGCGAGTACGAACCAACCTCGTTACTTTGCTGAGAAGAAGCTATCTTTTAACACATTTAAAGATTCCCGTAAGGTCCTTGCCGCTAAAAGGAAAAGTCTTGTCCAGAGCGGTTTTGGCAACAAACCAAACAAGAGAACTGCGTGACAGAAGAAGAACAAAACAAACTCTTTGAAAGCGGACAGTTTTGACAGTGCAGGGCCGTAGCTAGAATTTTTTGAATGGGGGGGCAATGAAGCGAGTGCCGAAGGCGCGAGCCGCTAGGGGGGTCTGGGGGCATGCCCCCTCAGAAAATTTTGAAATCTAGAGGCTCGGAAATGCTATTTTGAGCATTTTCCATGAGATATTTTGTCAAAAAATCAATCTCGATTCAGTGTAAAATGACAGGTATTTTTAGTGCTTACAGCAATATTTCCGAGGTTTTGTTACCTTGATACATACCGTATATCGGCCTGAGTACACTAAACATTTTATTAGTCTATTTCGTGTGTAAAAGATGTCTCCAGTTGGATTTACGCTCCAAAATATTTTTCTCAATCAATCGTAAATGTTCAAATTAGTATGGTACCGGGCAGTCAAAATATAACTACTTACTTAGTTACCTAAGAAGTAAGAACAGTTCTCGCCTCTTCGTTCCCCATCATCTTGATTAATATGCCGAGCAAAATCTGGGGAGATGGAGTACCAAGCCTTTGAAATGTTCAATCTTGTTTTTGAAAGACCCTCGGCATATATTTTTATCAAGAAGGCGGCTGTTTGAACGCGAAAAAAACATACGCAGTTTTCGTTTTTTCAGAAAGCATTACCCATTCTTGGGGGGGCAACTGCCCCCCTTGCCCCCCGCTAGCTACGGCCCTGCAGTGGTTGTCTGGTTTGACTACTTGCAAGTGATTTGATTGGCTAAATAAAAGATGCAAACAGCGTTTGAAGGCTTTCTTATAGTAGTTTTATGGCTTACTTTTTCCTTTTTTCTATCTTTTTTTCTATCTTTCTTTCCTCCTTTTTTGGAGGAAAGTCAGACGTGAATAAAAGCTACGTCGGATCTCAATAAGAATTGAGCGCTTGAAGTTTACGGTGTCGCTCCTGCTCGTGATCATGGATTTTCTCTAAACATTATTCAGTCGTGTAATAAATATATCATACTAAACCATTATAGTGCATCCATTTAACAAATAAAGAAGCCAAAACCATGTATTATACTGTCATAAAATACTCCGGGAATTTGAGAACACGAGAGAAATTTAGAAAACACGAGCCGCAGGCGAGTGTTTTCTAAATTTCTCTCGTGTTCTCAAATTCCCGGAGTGTTTTATGACAGTATAATACATGGTTTTGGCTTCTTTATGTGCTTTAAAATATAGATTTAACGCGCGCGAAACGATAAAACACGGCTTTTCTATGATTTATACTCTGATAAAACATGGTTTTTAACCAATCAGAGCGCGCGCATTTTCCAGTCTATGTTTTAAAACTCAATATAAAATGACGTGTGTAAATGTCTTTATCGCTGAGAAGAAAATTTTGTCGCTCCCTCTAATTTCGAGAAATTTGTGTTAATTTCGAGAATGAAAGAAGAAAGCGAAGAGGTTACAAACTTTTCTCTTGGAATTAAGTTTAATTTCTAGCCGTTCAAAAGAAGAACACAAGGAAGAAAATGAAGCACAGCCGGCGCGTTTTGAAACTTTATCACTTATCAGAGCCGGTCAGCCGGAGATGCAGCAAATTCTGTTGGAATGACATTCACTGAATATTAAAAAGGCCACAAATTGGTCAGTGAGAACATTCAAAGGTAATCATCTCTGTTTTTTATTCAAACATTTGTTCAATTTTCCGCCAAATTAATCTTGGAGCAAGGACTTGTTTAATAAATATACGGCGTGGCGCGACTACAGAATTAATTGAAATTAAAACAAGTCTCAGCTTGATTAAACGTTCATCTACAAGTCTCAGCTGTCCGTTCAATGAATATAATGTTCAGCTCCATAATTATTTCGGATCTTCCCATTTTAAGCTAAACCATTTGCACAATTTTCCAGAATATACAAAACTTTAGAAGACATTCAGTCATTGAGCGAGGATTAATCCGAAGAAAACTTTGTCGCTCTCTTTTCATTCAACTTCTCACTGAACACCGCACCAGATGTTTTGCCGCCGTTTTCATGCAAATCATGCTTCATTTAGTTCAAACTGAAAAATCAAGATTAATTTTTTTCGGAAGATTGAACAAATGTTTGAATAAAAAACAGAGATGATTACCTTTTAATGCTCCCACTGACCAATTTGTGGCCTTTTTAATATTTGCTAAATGTCTTTCCGACATAATTTGCTGCATCTCCATTACCATCTCCGGCAAAGTTGCAAAACGCGCCGGCTGTGCTTCATTTTCATCGCTTGTGTTTCTTCTTTTGAACGGCTAGAAACTAATTCCAAGAGAAAAGTTTGGAACTTCTTCACTTTCTTCTTTCATTCTCGAAATTGAGAAAAATTTATCGAAATTAGAGGGAGCGACAACATTTTCTTCTCAGCGATAGACATTTACACACGTCATTTTATGCATGCATGGCCGTGCGTATATCGAGTTATGGATGCACGCTCGCGCTATTGAAATAGATAGCGTGACTCTGTTGGGCGGCTATGTTATAAACCTGTTTTCACGCGAGTTTTGTTGCCCACGAGTTATGAAAGAATTGGTTCATGCTTAAGCTGTGCGTATATCGAGTTATGGATGCACTTGGGAAGTTTGGACTCTCCAAACTTTCCGCGTGCGTCCATAAGGCCATCCCCATAAAATGCTTTGTTTCCCAACGCCCGACCGACCCAATTTTTTCAAAAATTAAAACAAAACGTTTCTGATTCGAATTCATTGCCTGCGCCCTTTTCTCGGGTGTTTCCAATAAAGTTTAATATGCTTTGTTTACATCTTAAAGTCACTCTGACATGAACCTAGCTGACATCTAAATCAGCCCTCATAAGTGACGTCTTCGAACACTTTTCAGAGTGATATCGGCTCGTTGCAAAATGGTGGTCACAGGGAAGATATAATCAAGGCTCGCTTGGAATTATTGATGTATTAATTTGTCGATATTTCGTTTCTCGGCCTTTTTTTTAACCGACCGACCGACCCACTTTCACGAGAGAGAGGGCGATGGGAAACGAAACGGATGGCCTAGAACTCGATATACGCACGCTAAGCATGGACCAATTCTGAAATACTAAACCATGTTTAAGGTGCTTTTAATATCAACTAGGCGATATTGCATGTTTCTGTGTATTACCAAATTCTCAGAACTAATATATTGCAAATTGGTGTAAGATCCTTTTAAGAATAAAGTTGACATGGAAATTTTCTGAAACTTTCCCTGGTTGATAATTTTAATGTTTCAAAATATAGAATGAAAATCATACACACCAGGAACAATTTAATATACGCTTCTATCGCCATCTTCGCTATAAAACGATCAAATTGATGTTCCTCACGTGGGTGTTCTCGAGTTTACGAACAATTATATTTTCATGAGTAGCGCAGTTTTTTTTTTCTGATTTGAATGAAAAATATCCAAAAAGCCGCTAATTACGGATGATAAGCCGGCTAATGACTGCTGATCGACAAATAACCACTTATGATTTTTTCCAAATTTCAACCTAAAGAAAAAGTTGATCTTGAAGAAATAACAGAAGAGAATGGAAACGCTAGAATGTTGCCGGGATAATATGCTCTGCTTCTTCCAAAAGGTCAGTGATAAATTAAAGAACTGAGTAATGCAGACTGCTCAGTGACCTCAGTGTGGCCAAACGTAAAACGTTTTATGAACTGTGGCCGTGCCAAATGGTAAAAACAAAACTGATCTAAATTGTTGTCAAATTTCAAATGAAAGAATAAAAGGGATATTAGAAAACAACACGCCGAACGGAGAAAAATAAGCAACATTAGCATGTGGAATTAGAATTAGATTCAGATCAGTTTTATACAAGAATTATTTTTTGTTTATTTTTTTATCAACCAGCTGTAAGCTGATTGAGTACTGAGTTGCTTCACTCGCAGCCGAAACATGTGTAAGTTTGAGAGTTTAAGCGGAGTTCTAGGCATTACCCTAGTGTTGAGTTATATGGCAAGACATTTGTTATTACAGTAAAAATGTAAAAGTATCATCTAATATTAGAATCGGAGTCTGGCTTACATGTTAAGACCTATTACAGAAAAAAAGCTTCGTTCCACAATAGAGTATAAGAGTCAACGGACGTGTATTTAAAATAACTGCTACAGCGCCCGGATTGATTACAGTTTAGTATCCATAACTGCCTGTTCTAACTCCAGTTGTAGGTCAATAGAATCGGTTTGTGATGTTGTCATCGGCGTCATAGCGGCAGCCCTGTTATTTCTACTTTCTATAAGTTCCGCTTGCCTTCTGAGACAACACAAACGCAGCGCTTGTCTAAACTCAGGAATTCTTAAGGCATAGACAACTGGATTGACAAAAGAGTTGGAATAATTTAGAACAATCACCAAGTCATAGAATCTCCATGGTATCGGGATATCAAAGACAAAGATTAAACATTGCATAATAGTTACAGGGAGCCACAACAGTAAAACAAGAATAGATACAAATAGCAAGGTTTTTGTTAAGCGTTTGTTTTGTGAGGCTCTGTTTTGTTGTTGCGAAGCGACGCTGCCATGTTGAAACTTTCTCCAAATTCCGATGTTACAACCGCATATGATGAACGTTAGAGCGAAGGCGTATGGCGTCCAAACATACAAAGCATGTTTTGCTGAAATTGACTGATATAATCCTGTGAATACTGAGGACATAACGAGAGCTAGTGTCCACGACATCAAAATAGCAATGCGGTATAATCGCATTGATAATGTCAGGTGCTTAAGGGGCCAATATATGGCGTAAAATCTCTCGCAGGATATCAAGGCCGCAGAAATTAATGAGGCCTGCGAGAAAATGTCATTAACGATTAGGTAGAAAACATACAAAGGCGTCTTCTCCGAGAATTGTCCTGTCCAAAGCTGGAAAACAGCCCCGACATAATAAGTATAAATAGGTAGAGACAAAGCTCCTAACATCAGATCAGCAAACGCCATATTGATGACTAGAAATAAACTTTTCTTACGAAGTGTCTTGTTAACTGCAAAGAGAACAATGGTGAGTAAGTTCCCCACGACAATAAAGACAAATATCAGAATAGAAGCGCTGCACCATGCGATGCCTTCTGCCTTGGAAAAAAACAATCATTGATGAACCAGACGCATTCTTCGAGCTACTGTTAGCTGCCGATGTGTTGTTCATTTTTTGGGTTTTACTGAACTGAACGATGAAAACGTTTACACTTTGAACTTCGATGACGACGTGTGGTTACTCGATGCGAAGCGGGTGTGTCGACCAAGTGATATGGCAGAGCAAATTTTGTATTTTCCTTTTCTTGTTAGCCGGCCAATCACCGTTGTCCAAATTGTTAATTTCTACGTACCTGTTATGCATACCACGCCTATAAATAAAATTGACTGCATTACCTATTACGCTTTAGCTCTATTTGTCAAGAGATTGCCATCTTCCGCAGCATTCTCTGTTGACGCGTCTGAATCAAAATACCCAAAGAAAAAAATTGAACTTAGAGGAATTCAATAGTAAACGAGAAACTCTAGGAAATACTGTACAGATATTTTTGAAAATGTTGGTTCAATAATGCAAAGCTACGATAGGCCAGTAATATTCTATTTCGTGGAACTTTGAAAAAGCGACCGATTAATTAACTGCTAACTTGATGACGTGACTGAACGTTATAATAAACTGTCGGTTGCAACACAAATGGAGACAAGCATACTATGTAAATATTGAACGGGAATTGACTAAAAACACAACGCAGCAACAAGGACAAATGTGATATTCATCAAATGTAGAATAAGAAATAGAGAATGATTTTTACAGTAAGCTCTTTTTTCAACCTTGTACTTATTGAACGGAGTAGGGGAGCAGGCGAAGAGCGCTCGCCTCTCGCCAATGTGGCCAGGGTTCGAATAACGGACCCAGCGTCATTCGCCGGGTACTCCGGTTTTCCTCCCTCCTCAAAAACCAACACTTCTAAATTCCAATTCGATCTGGGATCCAAGGGCCACAGGTTTGTCAGGCGTAAGACTGTTAAGTGTCACACCTGTCACCCTCTTTAAACAAAGTCGATTTAAACAAAAACTCTCCGGCTTGATCGGTTTGTTTTCCGTTTGTCGCACGATATATGGATCAACTTTATTATTAAGCGGCGTATTGATTAAAATAACAACTTAACCCTGTCAACCAGCTGCAAGCCGGATTGAGTACTAAGTTATTTCTCATTCCAAAGACTAAATTTTCTTCTGAGTAAATCCGTTCAACACTGCGTATAAAAGGACAGCTAGCTCTAGAGACCACGCCATAAAAAATAACAATGTGGTACGCTCGCATCGATAGTGTTCGGTGCTTTAAACGCGGCCAACATACGGCGTAAAATCTCTCGCATGATATCATAGCCGCAGAAATTAGTGAGGCCTGAGAGAAAACAATATCAACGACTTTGAAGAAAACAGAGAAAAATATATTTGACAATAATGTTCGATCAGGCCAGTAAAGTTGCGTGTAGATTAACAGCATTTTTATTCAGGTCGCGTCCGCAGAGAATAGCTACTGTACATATGTCACTCCCCCAAAACAGTGAAATTTGATAAGACGTATTAAAACAGACGGGTGGCATACGGCCTTTAAAAAAATACGGGTTTTGCAAAATTTATTTTTTGCGATCACTGATCGCAGGTTACAAAGGCCAGTCCAGTCCTACTCCCCACGTTTTTCTCCGCGAGCTCGAGACTTTTTGGCCTTTTAAATTGTTCGACCAAGAATCAACATTCCGAGAAGGCTTCGCGAAAACATCGAGTCTGCGAGACCCGTGAAATACGACTCAATTTTGCAAAACCCTTATTTTTTTAAAGGCCGTATGCCACCCGTCTGTTTTAATCAGTATTGCTGTCATATTTATTCAGTATTGTAAATAGTATAAATATCATTAGTTTTTAGAGTTTTTTATTAGAGGGCCACAAGTTTATTAGCCTGGCTATTACGTGCTACCCTCTATAAATAAAGATATTACTTACTTACTTACTTACTTACTTACTTACTAACATGTCATATCAAATTTCACTGTTTTGGGGGAGTGACATGTGTACAGTAGCTATTCTCTAATAAAAATGCTGGTAATCTACACGCAACTTTACAATCGAAATGTTTAGAGCGGTTTTAATTCAACAAATGAATAAGAAACACTGGGTGTTTACTCCATTTCTCGTTTGTTCTTGAATTTGGCCGTGGTAAATCCTGCAGTTTTTTTTTCCTTTTACCACCAAGGCCGATCATCGCTGACCAATTTGCCTGTATAAAATGTCATAATAATTGGACTGTTTTATCTACACTTTAATTTGGTATGAGAGTAAAAGCCTCGATGTGAGCACGTTACAGCACAGTCTAAAACGTAGCGGCTTTTCCTTAGCCTGCGTGCAGATGTCTCGTATTTCCTTGCTTCACGCGAAAAAAACTGAGGAAACACGAGACGTCTGTCTGCACGCAGGCTACCTTTTCCTCTTCTACAATCATCATATTCATGCCTGTTTTAATACGTCTTATCAAATTTCACTGCTTTGGGGGAGTGACATACAACTAGAGAGCTTATTAAGCACGGACGTTTTTGAGCCACTGACGGCAACCGGAAGTCGAATGTTCTCTTCTTTGGCGCGGATTATCGACTTTTCGTCTGTAACGTCCATTTGTAAATACTAAAACGAGGGCTTTCCAACTCATTTGTGGAGGTGAAAGCGCGCCACGAACAATAACATTCGCGTTCCGGTTGCCGTCCGTGTCTCAAAAACGCCGAAAAAGTCTGTGCTTAAGCTCTCTAATAGCTATTCCATGCGGACGCGACCTGAATAAAAATGCTGGTATTAAATCTACAGCAAGAGAGGATGATCTAAGAGAACACATCCCCCATACATGGGCCTCTTCCAATGATAATCTTTTTCAATCTAATTTTAACGCGCGGTCATACTGCGCGGCTATTTTAAGGAAGACACCTTATTGGTCAGTTGTAATGACGTAATGAAATTTAAGATTTGTCGTCTTTCGATTTACGATTTCAGTAGATGGACGTCAACACGACGGCGAGAAAAAATCTTCGAAATGAAATCTGATCCTTTGATCATTGGCCGCGCGACCATGGGGACGAGAACTAAAATAACTTTCACAGCATGGCGCGAAGCTTAAAATAGATTGAAAAAAACTATCATGGGGCATGGGGATGTGCTCTCTTAGATCATACTCTCTTGATCTACAGGCAACTTTACAATGGAAATGTTCAGGATTTCAATTCAACAAAGGAATAAGAATCAGGTGTTTAAAAAAACCGTAATCGTAGTCAGACATGATAATAAAAAAACTTTAAAATGTTGTTGTCAATCACTGACTAAAAATCTTTAAAATAGGGACGTTTCCGGTTAGGGACCTGTCATTATTTACTGGGGGGGAGGGCCACTAAAGTTGTGAAGAAGTGGGCTCAGAAATTGTGACCCTCCCCCAAATCGGAGTAAAAAACATTGTGACTGTCCCGTTTGAAAGAACACCTAAAAAAAATGAAATACAGTGCCTTAGGGTGTTTCTTGGTGCTGCGAAAACCATTGTATGTGATTCGTTGTATTTTTGTGTCTCATCTTTTGTTTGTTTTCTTTTACGCTATTGGTGATCGCAACACCATGAAACAACCGTTCTTAATGCGAGCAATGTAGGGGGGTCGGGAGCATACTCCCCCGAGAAAATTTTAATTTTAGGTCTTCTGAAATCACTAGAAATGCAGTCTAATACTGCCAAACAAGATGAAAAGTAATCAATTTATATCCAATGAAAAACACCCATAATCAAAGGTGCAAAGCCTCTCTGGCCATGAAACTGGTCATGATACTACAAGACCGGGAAATTCGAAAACAACACGTTGCACCGAGAAAATAAGCAACATTAGCATGTGGAATTAGAATTAGATTCAGATTTTCACACAATGATTCTTTTTTGTTTATTTTTTATCAACCAGCTGTAAGCTGATTGATTACTGAGTTGCTTCACTCGCAGCCGGAAAATGTGTAAGCCGGGTTGATAATTTAAGACTGAGTTCTAGGCATTACTTAGCCTCCTCCGCAGGCAACTCTTACATAAAGGCACGAGTGAGAGACTGGTACGGAGGACAAAAAGGTGACTGAGTGGGGTGGGGGACAGGAAGAGAGGAAAAGGAAACCCGCCTTTCGCTCGCCTCGGCCCAGTGTCCGCTCTTTTGCCCCTTTCTTGCCGAGACCCGGAGACCCAGGAGTTGCCTGCGGAGGAGGCTAGGCATTACCCCTAGTGTTAAGTTCTACGGCAAGACATTTATTCTTACAGGAAAAATGTAAAAGTTGTATCTAATATTATTAGAATCGGAGTCTGGCTTACATGTTTTAAGACCTATTACAGAAAAAAATATTCGTTCTACAAGAGAGTACAACCTAAGAGTCAAAGTGTCATTATAATAACTGCTACAGCGCACCGATTTATTACAGTCAGGGGTCTATTTAACAATTAGATTATTCGCTCTCAATTTCTATGATGTGATGGCCTCATCAACTATCACATCATAGAAATTGAGAGCGAATAATCTAATTGTTTTTAGTAAAAATCATAACAATTGTCTAGTATTAACTCCAAATTCTCCTCCAAAACTTCGGAGAAACGAGAAGATACCGCAATGTTGTAGACGGCCTCCAGCCACTGCACACTAATGACTGATAGTATACGAGTAGCTCAGCCAATCAGATTGTCTCATTTGCATTAGTGTACTAGTAGATTTTTACTAAATCTAGTTATAGACTGTATAGACCTCTGTTACAGTTTGGTAACCATAACTTCCTGTTTAAACGGCAGTTGTAGGTGACCAGTCAGTGTAAGCTGTGTCATCGGCGTCATTGCAGCAGCCCTGTTATTTCTTCTTTCAATAAGTTCCATGTTCATTGTCAGTTGCCTTCTGAGACAACACAAACGCAGCGCTTGTCTAAACTCAGGAATTCTTAATGCATAGACAACTGGATTGACAAAAGAGTTGGAATAATACAGCAGGTTCGCTATGTTACAAAACTGCAACGGTATCGGGACACCAAAGACAACGATTAAAAATTGTGTAATAATTACAGGGAGCCACGACAGCAAAGCAATAATAGATACAAACAGCAAGGTTTTTGTTAAGCGTTTGCTTTGCGAGGCTCTGTTTTGTTGTTGCAAAGCGACGCCGCCATGTTGAAACTTTCTACAAATGCCGTGGTTACACCCACATATGATGAACGTGAGAGCCAAGGTACTTGTCATCCAAGCATACATATTAGCATGTTTGAGTGAAGTTAAGTAAAATAATCCGTCCAACACTGCGTATAAAAGGACAGCTAGTGTCCACACCATAAAAATAACAATGCGGTACGCTCGCATCGATAGTGTTCGGTGCTTAAACGGCCAACATACGGCGTAAAATCTCTCGCAGGATATCATGGCCGCAGAAATTAGCGAGGCCTGAGAGAAAACGATATCAACGACTTTGAAGAAAACAGAGAAAAATATATTTGACAATAATGTTCCTTTCCAAAGGTCATGAGTACTCCCCACATCAACAATGCGAATTGACAGAGACAGAATTACTAACATCAGATCAGCAAACGCCATATTGATGACTAGAAATAAACTTTTCTTACGAAGGGTCTTGTTAACTGCAAAGAGAACAATGATGAGTGAGTTCCCTACGACACTGAAGATGAAAGTCAAAATCAAAGCGCTGCACCATGCGATGCCTTCTGCCTTGGAAGGAGCAATCATCGATGAAGCAGACGCATTCGTAGAGCTAGAGTAAGCTGCCGTTGTGTTGTTCATTTTGGCTTTTAACTGATCATGAACGATTGTAGTTCAGTACTCGATGCTGGGAAAGAGTTCTGTGAGGATTTAGCTGCTGGACTTACGCTTTATGGTAAATTCTGTTCAGTGATCACCATCAATCATACTGACCAATTTTTCTGTATAAAACGTCATATATAATTGGACTGTTTTTACTTTATTTCTGTCATTATTAGCAGCATATGTAGGTACCCTATGCTGACGGTCACGTCCGTTAAACATAATTTCAATAAAACTACCGATCGATGTTCATTGATGGGTTTTTTCTATGCCATGAGTATAATCTACACTTTAATTTGGTATGAGAGTAGAAAAATCGAAGTTAGCACGTTACAACACAGTATAAAACGTAGCTGTTTTCCTCTGACGGATTTAATATATCATCACTGACCGACTCCGGCTTTAATCAATGCCTGTTTTAACACGTTTTACCACTTGAAATTTCATTGCTTTGGGGGAGTTACATCTGTATGAAACGTCGTGCGGTTCATTGATGGGTTTTAAATATGTCATGAGTAAAGTCTAGACGTTATGAGATTTAATTGCATCCTCAAAGGATAAATGAAAAGTGGCAAAAGTAAACCGAAACCCGGGGGGGGGGGGGCACTCCCTTATATACGCTATATAGGTACGTGTCGCTGGACAGGGTATGGTTTTTGAGCATTTTGCTCTGGAACAGGGTATACCAAAAGGTATTTTTTGGTCTGGAACAGGGTATCAGTTTCCCAGAAGTTGGCACAAAGATCGGTAATTTATACTCTGGAATAGGGTAGACGAAGTCTACGTTAGTCTACGTTCGCAGTGCTGCTTAGTAGTTTAGCCTTTTGGGTTAGAAAAAAAATCGTTAAACATCCTCTGGGGTATCATTTTTCAACATTTAGTCTGGAACAGGGTCGCAAAATTAGCGTTTTGTGCTCTGGTACAGGGTAAGGGTTTTTATAGCCCAGCGGCACACCCCCACCCATTTTTTGGGGAGTACCCCCCCCCCCCCCCCCCGGGACCGAAACGAGGTACACGTATATATATATATACAGAACGTTTCCAATTCCCTGGGACGTTGATTTCTTCAGATGAATTCAGTTGACAATAGCCGATAGCCTGCAATGAACAGATTTACTCGGGAATTCTCTAGAAATTCAAGAACAAATGAGAAATAGAAGTAACACCTGTTTCTTATTCCTTTGTTCAATTAAAACTCTAAAAATTTCCATTGCATAAAGTTGCGTGCAGATTAACAGCATTTTTATTCAGGTCGTGTCCGCAGAGCCCAGCAACTGTAGTCTCCTTTCGGTGTCGTCTCGCAACGACTCCCCGCCATGTTACGACCAAATAACACGTGCGACGCGCAAGCATAAGAACGTGTGAACAACTGTAACGCACGTGTAAATAATGGTACAGTTTCATTCTCTTGCGCTTGTGCGTTTAATCACAAAATATTAAACTATTTTGAGCTTGACACGGAAGAGCTAATTAAGCAGTCAGGATAAACATGAGTTTATTGACACAGCTTCATAATATGATACAAATTTCACAAGGCTTGTCTGAATCAGGAGTGTATGAATATATTACAATAAAAAACTATTAGTAAAAATGTCGGTACCAAAATAATAAATAAAAAAGTATAAACTATAAAAGTAATGCGTCTTTTATAAGCAAAGAAAATATAAAAATAGTAAGATAAAAAAATAAACTTTTAACACGTACGTTGCTAAAAAAAATTATAAAATTAATTTCAAACATAACATAGGCACGTAGCGCATAATTACAAAGTCCAGGCAGTCGGTTCTGATATATTACAATAGTGAATGACATTTGATTAATTAATGTATATAAATATTCTATACATTGCAAGGTTTATGTACATTATAACATATCTCTCTTTATAAAAATATACGAAGGATGATTTATTTGTCTTCCTTTGCTTCACATTCGACGAGCCACAAAGGAGAAGACAGCCCAGTAAACAGACGCCTCTCTTCACGCGCTCATTTAACTCTCGAGAGATGTAAGATTTCTGTGAAATTTTGCTGGTCAAAGCCAAGAAAGAACTACCAGCATCTTGATCAGGAAAAACCTCATTTTACCTTCAACACACTGATTTGCATACGCGACCTTACAAAACTAGTTTCGTTTAAGACCTCGTCAGTTGCATTGGTCGCCATATAAGATAACTTCATGCGTTGAAAGTAAATGTAAATGAGGTTTTTCCTGATCAAGAAGTGAGATTCGACCCGAAAGATTCCATACTGATGACGTAGCTTTAAAGAGATACATACAGTGTCGCTGATTGGTTGTTACTTGTGCGCGACTGTTCAAAACCGAGCAACAACCAATCAGAGACACTTGACGGATTTCGGGTCGAATCTCAGACGTTACTCTCGTGTGGAATGAATTGAGCCCATGAAAAGAGACGTTTGTTTACTCAAGCTGAGAAGAAGATGGACTCCTGCCTAGACTACGAGCAGTCAGTCTCAGTTGCCTTAGTTCATCGAGCGACAAGCAAAATAAAGTGAAAGGGAATCAAAGGCTCCAATGAGCTCACTCGTGAATGAATAACTTAATATGCATAAATTAATAGCGCGATGCCAATTTACAGCCCATCGCCCGAGCGAGTGAAATCTGTCCACCAAATGCTATAACACGTTCATTGCTTTCGCATTCACGAGTTTAAAATGGCCGCGCGAAATCTCTGCGTCTCGCCCCAGGTTTTTCGCGCGGCCATTTTATCTCTCGCTGTATTTTGCGTCTCGTCCGACGGACTAAGGAAAGAGGGACTGCTCGTAGTCTAACTGCTGCCTGGTACAAAGCTCTAGATGAGTCGCTCGTCCTTCTCCAGCTGCGTCATGGGATAAGCACCACCTTTGTACTCTTCGTCTGACGGGTAATACCTGCCGCTCATTTTACTCATTTGCTTCTTACGGTACAAGAAAAAACAACACGGCCGCTACCAACGCCACAAGCAGCACGAATCCTATCGACAATCCAAGTTCCATTTGCTTGTTTTGCAGCCGCGCAGCCGCAGTGGGCTCGTCGACAATCGGTATCTTGTTCTCGCATAAAACGCCTGTGTATTCAGGTGCGCATGTGCAGTTGTAACTACCTTCCTTATCCTCGCATTTCGCGCCATTTTGACACGCGTGCTCATCGCTTGTGCATTCGTCCACGTTGATATCACAGCGAAATCCTTGGTAGCCTGTCCCGGTACAGCTGCAGAAAAATCCATTCACGAGATCAACGCATCGGCCATTATGAATGCACGGGTCACTGGAGCATTCGTCGATGTTCACTTTGCAGATTTTCCCGCCAAAACCCGCGACACACGAGCATTGGTAATCACCGTCCGTATTCCGACACGTCCCTCCGTTCAAACAAGGCGTTGACAATGTGACGCATTCATCTACATCAGCCTCGCAATGACTTCCTTTGTACCCAGACCCCGAGCAGTCGCAGTAATATGAGCCCACGGTGTTGTTGCAAGCGCCGTGAACGCACGGAGTCGAGGCGCACTCATCAATGTCAAGCTCACATCGTGAACCGTTGAACCCAGTCCCTTCGCAGTCACAGTGATAGTCGTTGATGCCATCAGAACAAATCCCACCGTTAAGACAAGGAACCGGATAACATTCATCTATGTTGATTCCACATCGCCTTCCAGTATATCCGGGAACGCAGCTGCACGTGTAATTATTGATGACGTCATGACAAGTGGCACCGTGCATACAAGGACTAGAACTACATTCATCGATATTAATTTGACAGTTTTTTCCCGTATAGCCTGGCAAACAGTTGCAAGAAAAATCCCCAATAAGATCTGTGCAGTTAGCTCCATTCCTACAGGGCAGTGTTGCGCATTCGTCTATGTTCACCTCACAGTTTCTTCCCGTGTAACCAGCGGCGCAATTACACGTGTAATTCGCTACAGCATCCACACAGGTGGCACCGTGGTCACACAGATTTAACGCGCACTCATCGATGTCGATTTCGCAGATGCTTCCCGTGTAACCAGCCACACAAGCACAACTATAGCTTGCAATCAAGTCTGAACACGTCCCGCTGTTTTGACAGGGATTTGAAGCACACTCGTCTATATTTATATCACAATTCCTCCCTGTGAAACCATAACACACTGACAGCTGTAATCCGCTGTAAGGTCGTTACATGTGGCGTTGTTCTTGCAAGGACCAGAAGCACATTCATTAATGTCAACTTCACAGTTTCTACCAATAAACCCCAACTGGACACTGACAGCTGTAATTGCCCACTTGATCAGAACACGTCGCGCCATTCAGACAAGGGTTAGAAGAACATTCGTTAATGTCTACTTCACAGTTCCTACCAGTGTAAGCCAGTAACGCAACTGCAGCTATATTGTCCTATGAAATCAGCACAAGTTCCTTGGTTCACACATGGGTTTGATCCGCATTCATCGATGTCCACGTCACAATTCCGTCCAGTAAAACCCAATGAACAGCTACAAGTGTAGTTTCCTATCAGGTCTGAACACGTGGCGTTATTCAAGCACTGATTAGGAGAACATTCATCAATATCCACTTCACAGTTTCTTCCACTGTAACCCAAAATACAATTACAGCTGTAATTTCCAATAAGATCCGAGCATGTTCCGTGATTCACACATGGGTTGGAAGAACATTCATTGATGTCATGTTTCACAGTTTCTACTGCTGTAACCCAAAATACAATTGCAACTGTAATTTCCAATCAGATCCGTGCACGTTCCGTGATTCCCACAGGGTTGGAAGAACATTCATTGATGTCATTGTCACAGTTCCTTCCAGAGTAACCAGCCAAGCAATTGCAACTGTAATTTCCAATCAGATCTGTGCATGCACCGTGATTCCCACAGGGGTTGGAAGAACATTCATTGATGTCATTTTCACAGTTCCTTCCAGAGTAACCAGCCAAGCAATTGCAGCTGTAATTTCCAATCAGATCTGTGCATGCTCCGTGATTCCCACAGGGGTTGGAAGAACATTCATTGATGTCATTGTCACAGTTCCTTCCAGAGTAACCAGCCAAGCAATTGCAGCTGTAATTTCCAATCAGATCTGTGCATGCACCGTGATTCCCACAGGGGTTGGAAGAACATTCATTGATGTCCACCTCACAGTTTTTACCGCTGTAACCCAAATACAATCGCAGCTGTAATTTCCAATAAGATCCGTGCACGTACCGTGATTCAAACAGGAATTTGTAGAACATTCATCAATGTCCACCTCACAGTTTCTACCGCTGTAACCCAAAATACAATTACAGGTGTAATTTCCAATCAGATCCGTGCATGTACCGTGACTCCCACATGGGTTGGAAGAACATTCATTGATGTCATTTTCACAGTTCCTTCCAGAGTAACCAGCCAAGCAATTGCAGCTGTAATTTTCAATAAGATCAGAGCATGTACCGTGATTTCCACAGGGGTTTGAAGAACATTCATTGATGTCATTGTCACAGTTCCTTCCAGAGTAACCAGCCAAGCAATTGCAGCTGTAATTTCCAATCAGATCAGAGCATGTACCGTGATTCACACATGGGTTGGAAGAACATTCATTGATGTCATTTTCACAGTTCCTTCCAGAGTAACCAGCCAAGCAATTGCAGCTGTAATTTCCAATCAGATCAGAGCATGTACCGTGATTCACACATGGGTTGGAAGAACATTCATTGATGTCATTTTCACAGTTCCTTCCAGAGTAACCAGCCAAGCAATTGCAGCTGTAATTTCCAATCAGATCAGAGCATGTACCGTGATTCACACATGGGTTGGAAGAACATTCATTGATGTCATTTTCACAGTTCCTTCCAGAGTAACCAGCCAAGCAATTGCAGCTGTAATTTCCAATAAGATCCGAGCATGTTCCGTGATTCCCACAGGGTTGGAAGAACATTCATTGATGTCATTTTCACAGTTCCTTCCAGAGTAACCAGTCAAGCAATTGCAGCTGTAATTTCCAATAAGATCCGAGCATGTTCCGTGATTCACACATGGGTTGGAAGAACATTCATTGATGTCATGTTCACAGTTCCTTCCAGAGTAACCAGCCAAGCAATTACAACTGTAATTACCCAACAGATCCATGCATGTCGCGTTGTTCTTGCAGGGATTTGAAGAGCACTCGTCTGAATTGATTTCACAATTCCTCCCTGTGAAACCCACCACACATTGACAACTGTAGTTGGCTGTAAGGTCGGTGCATGCGGCGTTGTTCACGCAAGGACCAGAAGCACATTCATTGATGTCAACTTGACAGTTTCTTCCTGTAAATCCAGGCAGACATCTACAGCTGTAGTTTCCTTTTAAGTCGGAGCAAGTTCCTTGATTCAAGCACGGGTTTGAAGAACACTCATCGATGTTAACTTCACAGCGTCTCCCCGTAAACCCGACTGAACAATTACAACTATAGTTTCCAACTAAATCGGAGCATGTAGCGTTGTTTAAACATGGATTTGATGAACATTCGTTGATGTCTGTTCCGCAGTTTCTTCCTGTAAATCCCTGAACGCAGTTACACCTATAATTGCTGATCAGATCCTCGCAAACACCATGATTTAAACACGGATCTGGAGAACAATCGTTAATGTTCGTCTCGCAGTTTCTACCAGAGAAACCCGAGGGGCAATTACAACTATAGCTACCAATGTTATCGACACACGTGGCATTGTTTAGACACGGGTTTAGAAACATTCGTCAATATCCACTTCACAATTCCTGCCAGAAAAACCCACAGCACATGCACAACTGTAGTTTCCACTTTGATCACTGCAAGTAGCCTGATTCAAGCATGGATTTGGAGAACACTGGTCGATGTCAGTCTCGCAGTTTTTCCCACTGTAACCCACGGGACAAGTGCAGCTGTAATTTCCCACAAGGTTGGAACACGTGCCTTGATTCACGCACGGATTTGGCGAACATTCATTGATGTTAACTTCACAGTTCTTCCCTGTATAACCTACTGAACAATCACAACTGTAGTTGCCAACTAGATCGGAGCATGTGGCGTTGTTCAAGCATGGATTTTGAGAGCATTCGTCGATGTCCACTTCACAATTCCTACCAGAGTAACCTGTTGTACATGTACAGCTGTAGTTGCCCACCAAATTAAGGCAGGTCGCTTGATTTCTGCATGGATTCGAAGAACACTCATCGATCTCAGTTTCACAATTTCTACCAGTGTAACCCAAAGAACAAAGACAACTATAGTTGGATATCAAATCCAGACAAGTTCCTTGGTTTAAACAGGGATTTGGCAAACACTCGTCCACGTTAATCTCACAGTCTCTGCCAGTAAACCCTGCAGGACACTGGCACGAGTAGTTACCTGTTAGGTCAGAACACGATCCGTTGTTTTTACAGGGATGACTTGCACACTCATCGATATCGGTTTCGCAGTCTTTACCAGTAAATCCCACAGCACAGTCACACCTGTAGCCTCCTGATATCTCGTGACACGTGGCACTGTTCCTGCACGGTGTGGACTGGCAGTAAACGATCCTGCTCTCGCAATACCGATCAGTGTATCCCTGTGCACACATGCACCTAAAACCGTGCGTGACATTGACACACGTTGCGCCATTCGTGCAGTTATTTACCGTGCAGTCCGGAATGCGAATATCGCATTTATCGCCTGTCCAACCTGAGTCACAAGTGCAGTTGAAACCATTCAAAGATGGCACGCAAACACTGTGGGCTGGACAAGGGTTGGGTGAGCACGTCGAGTTTCCAAGACAACCTACTGTTACATGCTTCTTAGTGACGTCAAGCCCCTGCTGAGAGTCGGGGGAGAGATAATGGACCTGGCGTGAGTTGAACTTTATGTCCTTTATACAACCATTGAAAGGTTTTGGTGTTGTTAGGCCTGCAATAAAACATTGATATGGTATTACTCCTTCTGAGGTAAAATGGGGAAATCATGAAAAAATAGGGTGCACATTATGAGCATGTTTCAGTGTAAATATAAAATCCGAGTTTACCAGGTGCAATATCGAAGTAGAATATAATTTCGTCGACTACTTCTGAAACAATTGCATGATGATGTGAGCTCACTCAATATTCTTTCAAACCAATAAAGAAGTTTCAAAGCGTCAAGACATTAGCAGATACATACATGGTGATGCATGCAATTGAGATTTAGCACAAACGGAACAGGTCGCTCACACAGACAACCACTACACACTTTACACCACTCAGAACATTCAGATCCAAGTACGAGTACGAGAACGACTTCAAACGTACTGCGCGTGCTCAAGATTTTCACGTGTCACGTGAGTGTCACGCTCTACTGATCAGCAACAGAGGACTCTGGAAACGAGATTGGTTTGAGTACTCGCTCTCCGTTCAGTTCCCTATTTATTAATTAATATCTACACTAATCCCGGTCCTCTCAGTTTACCTTTGGCTTGTGATACACCAGCTGGGAGTCCACCAATATCAACAGAAACCACAGGCTCCTGAGCGGCATTGAACTCTGTGTCAGCTCCAGGCAGGTCCGCCTGTGCCGTGCTCACGCCATCTAACACGAGTGTAATGTGCTTGTACCTTCGGGTCCAGGCCACGTGATGCCAGTCACCAT
Organism: Desmophyllum pertusum; assembly: GCA_029204205.1. Taxonomy (NCBI): domain Eukaryota; kingdom Metazoa; phylum Cnidaria; class Anthozoa; order Scleractinia; family Caryophylliidae; genus Desmophyllum; species Desmophyllum pertusum. The sequence continues at coordinate 2,136,673 of MU827779.1, read as the reverse complement.
CGGACACGTGTTTGCTGATCAACGCCGCACTCGATCCTGGAATTAGTGACATGCATTGCTCAGTTGTGGACAATTGGATTTCGGACTTGAATTTTTTTTTGCGTTGTACAAAAATTACCTACGAATCGGAAGAACCTCGAAATAGTAAAAGACTAAGGTTGAAAAACACCAAAGATGTAATAATAATTGGGGAAGATGGAGACGGATTAGAAACAACGGACTAAATTATTCAGCAAACGCGGGTGTAAATTCATCATCCTAAGTACAAGAACCATACCTGAGCCAAGGTCAGCGGTAAATCTAGCTTGACCGGAAGTGACGTCAATAAGAAGGAATTCTGTATTCCCTCCCCCAGGCCTCCGCCCAGCGTACATCAATAAACCAGAAGTTTCACGAGTCTTGAACCACAGGGATCCCCTCTGACCAAAACTCCAATGCGACGAGTTAAGCAACAGCTCTATGTGGCTGTCATTCGTCAAGAATGACGTCTCAGAAACTGCAACGGAGACGAAAACGACTACAGATCAGCGGATACCGGCTTACAGAATACACTTGTTCATACAGCTGTTTCGAGAAAGGTTGTCGGAAAAAAGCGCACGCGACAATCCCGAAAGGTAATCTGGGATATGATCAGCAAGGTACGTTCCTGCCACTGTAGCTGTCGAACCTACTTTTGTTGCTTTCTTTTAGCACTCGCAAAAGTACGTCCATGGCGTCTCGTGCCATTTTCTCAGATTTCCCTGAAATGCTGAAGTCAAGGAACCGTGAACTTAAAACTACCCACAATACCTTTCGGGATTGTCGCATGCGCTTTTTTCCGACAGCCTTTCTCGAAACAGCTGTAAAAAAGACGCAAAATGGTAGTTGTTTGTTTAAATGATCATGAACTATATCTTATGCACGAATCACCATCGAAATCTCGGTTTTCGGTTGGGTCAAAATGTTGAAACCGTTTGGCCATCCTCTTTGGGCATCCCCATGTTGGACAAAAGTTTGATTACATTTGAAAACCTGTGGAACAGTCCCAACATATCGCAACATGTTGCATTCGTTTGACACAAGGCCCAACAATGTTTGAAGATGTTGGATCAAAATGTTGGAACCGTTTGAGCAGGGCTTCATGCATGCGAGCTACCCTATTGCTGACAAAATAAATTACAAAATAAAAGTGCCAAAAAATTGTTGAATGTCCAAACGTTTCGGGCATAGCCCTTCATCAGTGGATGTCTGAAAATGTTCGTTAACGCATTAGTCTATTGCTGCCCCAACAACACAATTAAACATCCATTTCCTAATATTAGGACGATTTACTCACCATTTTGACACTGGCTGCCAGCAAAATCATTCAAACAACGACACTCGAACCCAGTCCACGTAGCATCGCACGTTCCTTCATTTTCACAGGAGCTTGGTGCACAGTTGCTGTCTTTCGTACAGCTCGGCTTCGGCAGAGAAAATCCTCCATTTTTTTGTGCAGTTTCAAACGTGATCACTTTTTCATTTATCATGACGCTTCTTGAACAACCACTAAACGATAAAAATTTATTGTTCAGCGTAATCTGCAAAGCTGAAAACTGGCTTAAAAGACTTCCCATGTATAAAGTGCCATCAAGATCCGTGATGGCCTGGGAACCACTAGGCGGCAAAAGAGCAGTTTGAAACGAGTCTACGCCAATCACAACATTGCCGGAAGTGACGTTGACGTGCAATTTGTGCCATCTGCCATCAGAAAGGTTTTGACCAATCACATCGCTGCTTCTTTCGCGGAAAGACTTCACGTATGCAGCTCGTAGACGCCCTTGTCCAAGGCCAAACCAAAGTCCCCTTGCGATGACTGAAAATTGAAGTTAAAGATCAGTTACATACAAATTCTCCTTACTGTTCTCCATATGTATATATAAAATCAGTGGGGAGAATACTGGCATGACTGCTGTTTCTTCTAACGGCTTCAGAACTAGCCTACTCAAAGGAATTATCTCTTCCCCAAGCGTACAGCATGCTCGCATGCTAGTTCTGAAATATATTTACCTGAAACCTCGACTAAAAATCACACCAGAGTCTTTGATAAATCAGTCGCGCATAATGGTAGCAGCAGAGTAAAAATGATTTGTAGTCAAAATGCCAGGTCCCCTTGCCTGCTAGAGGGCTCCCAGTAAAGTGCAGAGTGAAATGAGTAAGCGACAAATAATGGACTGTAGGCGGCAAAATTGCCGGCTGCCGGAACATTTTGACAGGGCTGCTGGTAGGAAAGATTTCTGCCAAGTACTGGATTGAAACTCGAACATTATGAGATTATAAGTTTCCGCTTGCTGATTAGTTCCCTTACTCTCATTATCCGCATATTTGTCTTTTTAATGATACTTTAAGGAGAAATTAGGTGTTTAAAATTACTTTAATATGAAATCAACGTACCCCAGTAAATGCCAGCACTCCGCTCGGTAGAGTGGGATCAGTTGAAAACTCCAAGAAAACGAAGTAATTTTGACAGCAGAAGTGAACTTTAGTCCAGAATTGTCATCACTATCAAACGTGGCTGTGGTTTGTTGCTCGCAAAATGAGCCCACGAATCCTTGGCGACAACGACAGCTGTACTGCCTCCATTCATCTACGCATGCGCCACCGTGTTTGCATCCATGGTTACTACAAACATCCTGTCTCTGACAGCCGGTGGAGACTAGGTACGATTGAGGAAAACCATGCTCCAAACCAATTTCCACATTGTTGTACAAAAAGTCCTGATGAAGAACGAAAATAAACAATGGATGTTAATCAACTGCACATTGTGGAGAGGAAACTGACTTCTCTCTTCGCATGCTCAATTCATCTACCGCTCAAGAGATTCGACCCGAAAAACTACATACTGCTTCTGAAGTAGCTCTACAGGTTGCTCTACAGAGATCCGTGTAGTGTCTCTGATTGGTTGTTGCTCGGTTTTGAACTGTCACGCGCAAGTATAAACAACCAATCAGCAACACTGTATGGATCTCTGTAAAGCATAGGTCATCAAATAATCCGAGGCCCTAGTTGGCTCTGAGTAGAGCTACGTTATCACTATAGAATTTGTTGGGTCGAATGCCAGACGTCTCTCGAGGCAGAGCGGGGGAAGAATAGGAGATTTGCATGATGACGTCATTTGACTACAACTACCAGAATCCTCCAGTTTTTCTTTTTCTCATGCTAATAGACCAATTTCGATATATTAATATTCTAACTTGGCTCCGAGGCTTAGGGGAATAAAACAAAAGAAATGATTTATTCATCCCTCAACCTCGATGTGATTTATTGTCGATTTCTTTTGTTTTATTCCCCTAAGGCCCAGTTCAGACGCCGTACTTCACATGAGCCGAATCGAATTCGAATTTAGGCCGACCCAAATTACTTTAGATCGACTGAATTGATTCAGACGCCGAGCTTAATTCAGCCGAACTTAAATTAATAGGGCAAAATTGCTGTTATATTGAAAAATACATTATAATAATTCATGCATTTGTTTCGGCTCACGTGAAGTTCGGCCTCTGAATCAAAGCCGGTCCACAGCCGTTATTCTCGGCTGAGCCAGGCGGGAAAAACGGCTGAGCCGATCCGAATTGACTCAGCCATTCCGAATTGATTCAGACGCCGTACCTCACATGAACTTAATTCATCGAATTCGATTCGGCTCATGTGAAGTACGGCGTCTGAACTGGGCCTAAGCCTCGGAGTCAAGTTAGAATGTTAATATATCGGAATTGGCCTATTAGAGCCATTGTTATTTAAACCCCAATGGGATTTAAAAATTTAAATAATAAAGGAAAAACGAAATGAATTCTGGTAGTTGTAGTCAAATGATGACATCGTGCAAGTGTGCTATTGAGCACGTGAATAAAGATGTCTGTTTATTCAGGTTACCATGTTGGAGTAAGTTTGACTAAATAGTGAACAGGCCGCTCTCATGTTGAGGTATTTTACAGAGACTGTCCGCAGGTAAACAAGACGTTTTAGGACCAAAATAAATTTTAGAACGTGGCTGATTGAGAATAACCAAATAATAAATAATCAAATAACCAATCATTACGGCGCATTATTATTCCACTACTACGTCGAATTTTCAAGGGTAACTGTAGTAACTGAGGGTAACCAAGGGTAACCGAAGGTAACCTGCAGTAACTGCAACAAGGCCTGCCATTCTCAGATTGGGCTGCTGCAGCTCCAGCTCCACAACTGACTTGTCATCGATCGGCGCAGCTTTCTATTGTCCTTCGAGACAGACAGACAGACAGACAGACAGACAGACAGACAGACAGACAGACAGACAGACAGACAGACGCAACTACGTCGACCATTTCACCATATATGAGAGCGTATTACACTGTAGTGTCCTGGTTTGACCGGTTTTGAACAGAGCGTATGCGGAAAATAGCAAAATAGCAGGGAAATTTTGCAGTGGAATAATAAATCCCTTATTCGATGGTTTAACATATAATACGCGCGGACATTTTGCTCATTGCTCGCATTTTTCCTAGCAACTACGCAATTCGCAAAATATCCGCGCGTATTATATGTCAAACCATCGAATCAACTAATCTGAACTCAATGAATAGACTTATGTAACTAGTGGTAAGCGCGGGAAAAGTAGGAAAAGCCAACTGCTTGCTTTCAGATTTGCACCTGATTGGTTGAAATAGAAAATGTCTTCACTCTAATTGGCTACGTATAAGTTGCAGTGTCATATCAATCAGAATCTATAACATAGACAACATACAAAGACCAATGATAGTAATGATGTGTTCTTCCTTAGTACAGTAAATTCAGAACTTTGTGGTTACCATGACAGTGCGATGTTTACAAAAACACTTTTTCTCCTTCACTGGCATGGTAAGTAAGATAGTCACTCCTATAATTCGCTCCTGACTATAAATACCTTGATGCATCCCACAAATGAGCCATCAGTTACAAGCTGTTGTTTTATCTGCGGGACCAATGTCCTTACACCTCCCATATAAGGCAGACCAGAAAACTGTGAGCTACCATCGCTGGTTGTACTGACAGTCGGCGAGGAGCAGCCTGGGCAAGTGTCTTGTCTATGGATATAGTGGCCTGGGAAACAGATATTTTAACGGTTATCTGGTGCCAGGCCCCGTCGTTGAGTCCGCTGCCCAACTTGGCAGTTGCCGTGTCCAGACCAGTGTTAAGTGACAGGCGAATAGAACCGTTTGTTAGCTCTATAATCACGTGATCTGGGTGCTCCTTTGTGAGGTCCTGAAAGAAAAGAAAACCTTAAAACTTATACCTCTGGTTATTTATCAAATCAGAGGAAGAGAAGACAGGGACTTGTGTGCAGATTATTTTCATCTTCAGCACCTCCCAAAACAACTTTTTGTTGGACACCAGAGGAAGAGAGTAACCGTGGCCACCCAAAAGAGACCCCCCACTCCCCAGAGAAAGACAGTGGAAAACGAAAACATCTACATGTCCATGTTAATTGAACATTGAAGTCAGTAGAAATCCTGGATCGAAAAGAGTGAATGAAGTCACGATGACAAATAATGATTCTATATATTCAAATCTAAGGTAAAGCAAGGATAATTTTAAAGCTGATTGGATTAAAAAAGTTAACACAGTTCGTCTTCTACTTACCGCTCCCTGGTAGAATAGGAGTCCAGCTGGCAGAGTGGTCCGGAATCTGAATGAGAACAGATCCGACGGAAACAATGCAAATGTCAAGGCAGGAAGGTACGAGCCATGCTGAAAGCTGACAGCAAATAACACTTCACAAATTCTTCCTCGATATCCATCGGCACACTGACACAAGTAACTATTGACATTGTTTACACAGGTGCCTCCATTTTGACACGGATTGGAAGAGCATTCGTTGATGTCAATGTCACAGGTCAAACTGGTATAACCCGGTTTACACAAGCACGTGAACCCGCTTCCACCAAGCTGACACGTTCCTCCGTTCTTACATGGCTGTGCAGAACAGTCATTCAGTGGAATCTCGCAGTTTTTGCCAGAAAAGCTCGCCGTGCAAGTACACCGGTAGCCATTCACTAAATCCTCGCAGGTACCTTGATTCAGACAAGGATCATCAAGACACTCGTCCACGTGCTTGTCACAATGTGTGCCCGTGAATCCCGCTAAACATGTGCAATTATAGCCACCGGGCGTGTTGTGGCACGTGCCCAGATTCCCACATGGTGATGCGCGGCATTCATCGACATCGAGGCTGCAGTAAAAAACCGGTCCAACCTGCTGTGCACGTGCAGTTTGACCTGTTACCGTCAAGTCTGCACGTTCCATTGTTTTGGCAAGGATTGGGTTGACAAGACGAACTGCTAAATTCACAGTGAAGTCCTATAAGGAAAGAAAAGAAATCCGTTTAGACAAAAATATCAAACTGAAGAAAACTCAATCCAGTGTGTAAAATAGCCTTTAGTTTGCATGGGGTTTCCAATTGGCCAAAACAAAACTCGTGACAGAAGTTACTAACTTGCAATTGTGTCCAAAATTGAACCAAACGTATTTTATTAAACATTTCAGTGTCTGTTACAACAAACAGGCATTGTTCACTTGTGAAATGGATGGCTAACATTAGAAAAACATGTACATGACTTGCGATAGCTGCATGGACAGTTTGACATGGCTATGCAGTGAGTATTTTATATTGAAGTTTATTTTATGGGAGTCTCAGTATATTTCTGTTAAATTCTATGTAATTTGTAGCCAGCTACCTTATTACTTTCTGCACATCGCATACCACGTACCACGTAGCCACTGCCTTAGATATCTTCCGAAACTTCAATTAATTATTTTCTGCGTACCGCGTAGCCAGCTATGAAGAACTTAGTTCGAGTGGCACTGCAGTTAAGCCAGGCTACATTTTTAAAGATGCACCATCTGTAATGTAGCTCCTTATAAACATACCTTGAAATCCAGTTGGACAGGTACATGTGTACCCGGCTAGACCAACACTCTCTACACACATGCCACTGTTTTGACACGGATTCGACAGGCACTCGATGATGTTTGCTTCACACTGACTGCCAATCAAACCAGGAGGACAGTCACAAGTGAAGCCATTCAGTTTGTCTTTACATGTGCCACCATTGAAACAAGGCTGTGATGCGCACTCATCTGTGTCATTTTCACAACGACGCCCTTTGAAGCCTGGAGTGCATGTACAGGAAAAGTTACCTGGAATGTCAGAGCTACACTCAGTAAACATCACAAAAGATATCAACTCCAAGTTATAAAACACACCTTTGTTTTTAACTACTTTATTCCATATCTAATGTCTCTTGCAATATCAACACATTATTAACCTAGTTATGATGACTGCAGGAGTACATGTAATACAGTGTTCCAGATAAGAGAGGTGTCTCAGACCTGTCAAAAATCCAACAAGGGAGGCTACCCGACCTGACAAATTAATGGGAAATTTCTGATGATTTGGTGACGCCCAATTGCCTATTGACCCCTTGCAATTCCTCATTGACGCCTTGCCTAAAAACTTATCTGGAACCCTGGTAATATAGGCGCAAGTTGGAGGGGTGTGCACAAGGGACAAGATGCACAAATAAATCTATCTCACCTTGAAGACTGTTGCATGTTGCACCATTTAAACATGGCAGGCCAGAACAGTAATCAATATTAACGTCACACAGTCGACCTGTTTTACCAGCAGGACAAATACAGTGATGACTGTTCACCCCATCAACACATTGCTCATGCTGTGGACAAGGGTTCGGCAAGCAGTCGTCGATGTTCTGTTGACAGTCAGGACCAGTGAAACCAACAACACAAGTGCAGTTATATCTGAAAGAAATTTATTAAAATATTGAGGAAAATATAAAGGCGTTTTCACTTAATTATGGACTTAATCCTTTAGATTCCTAGTGGAACAAAGAGCAAGAGAGTAAATTCACTGGCAAGACAGTAATGCCTATGAATCAGAATGAAATCACATAATTATGAACTAAAGATAAGTGTGAAGTGAAGAAATAAACATCACTTTAAAAAATTATTGTAAAGAAACCTGGAAAAAAAAATCCTAGATTCAATGGTATTTAAAGCCCATCGCCTCTGCTCTACCAAAAAGTAATGAAGTCAAATACCTTGGGAGCTAGTCACCTCTCTCTGTCACGCATTGTAGCGTTGTGTGACAGAAAGAGGGCCAGAACTGGACTTAATGTACCTTTTAGGGGTTAAAACTCATTTAGTCTTGGTACAAGCTTAGCCTGTCTTGAAGTTAAAGTCACTCGTGTTTAAACCCAAAATAACCGCCGATAGAGTTATCCAAGTACCTTTTAGCTAGAGTATTAAGCCAAAAAAAATGACAGGAACCAACTTAGGGGATCAAAATGAATTTGCTCCACACCCACAAAACGAGATTCTGGACAATCACCCCCATCACTTTTATATGGGAGTCCTAGGGTCGTGAATGTACCAATATCTGAGCATTGCGCCGGTGATGCTTGATACTTACCCCAGGAGATTTTCCACGCAAGTTGCACCATTCTTACAAGGGCTGCCATGACAATTTGTAACTGTTACATTACAGAAGGGCCCAGAGAAGCGTGGCGGGCACTGACAGCTATAGCTATTGACGCCATCAACACAAGTACCGCCATTATGACAGGGAATTGCTGTCTGGTTACACTCATTTATGTTTGTCTCACAATGGATTCCTAAGCAAATTTAACAACAAATTAACTTGAGAGCATAGAAAAAGAAACTGAAGGAGGCATGATTGGCCTATAGTGGTTATTGTGTTAGATTCCGAGAGGTCAAGTTTTTGAGTCCTTTAAGTTGTGTCCTAATGGGCAAGAGACAAAAATTCATTTTAGACGTGCAGTTTATTAGATGTCCACGTGTCTTAGGGAAAGTTCATTTAATATGGAAAAGAGGGGGGGGGGGGTATGAAGATGTTGAGGGGGGGGGGGGGGCCTGAAATTTTTGGTGTGTAAAGGGGGACTGTGGAAAAATCATGACGTCACAGGGGGGGGGGGGGTGCACAGAAATTTATTTCTCTTGTTAACAGCTATCACTTTCAATTAATTTTTTCTTTTTTTTCTTATAAAAAGATAAATATTGCAAATTTCCAGCCCATAACCTAAACACAAAATCTTTGTTTCAAATTTGAGATTTGATGTATTAATTGTCTGTCAATTCAACAACATATCCTCTTCCCAGAAACAGGGAATACAGAAAATTTGGTTTTAACTCCAGAGTTTATATCTTGACTTCACAAACGCTTTTCGAGTCTCGGGAATGCAGGAAATGGCGTTTTAGAGGGTAAAATCAAACAATGTTCCGGGGGAGCATGCCCCTGTACCCCTAGCGGCTCTGACGCCTATGGCGCTCGTGCCAAGTTATAAAGGCATACAACCACCCTTTCAGAAAATCCTGGATCCGCCCCTGTAGTGTCTTCGCTGCAAGTATTTTTAGAAAGAGTTCACTCAGGGGAAAACAAAGGTCTTTGTTAACCTGGGATTCAAATATTAGCTGTCGATGTGATGACAGCAAATAATTCGTTATATAATGTTTCTGGTTATGGAGCTTGTGATTGTGTGTGCTGTTGGGGGGAGGAAGGGGGGGGGGGGCTCGGTTTGGGGGCTTTGAAAATTTGATGGCAGCGTGAAGCCTTGAATTTTCTCACATTAATGATGCTGCATCTTCATGCCCGACACTGTATGAAAAGGGGGTTGGGGGGGGGGGGGGTAGTAAATGAACTTTCCCTTAGCACTCACCAGTGAATCCCGCATGACAAATGCACTGATATCCTCCAGTCTGAAATCTTTGACACACAGCATTGTTCTGACACAGGTTAAAATGGCACATGTTTATCACAGCTTCGCATCTTTTCCCTGATGTAACAGGAATGGTATAAACACATTAAACAGGCATGGATGTCTAAATCATCATCATCATCATCATCGTCATCAATCCTTTTGATGCCAAACTGCTGAATGCGATGCTTTTTGAGCTCACTTTTAAAAGGACATGATTTTAGTGAAGAAGTACATGTATTTTAGTAATTTTGATCAGGGCAGGTGTATTGGAAGAATGAAATGAATAAGAAAATTTTATAAAATGAAAAATAGGGGTGGTTAGGACATCCCTTCCTTCCTACCTAATCCCCCCATCCCTGCTTGTCTTCCTTACTTTATTTCCTTCATTCCTCCTTTCCTAATCCCTTCCATCCTCCCTCGTTCCCCCACCTCCCTTCCTTCCTTCCCTCGAGCTCCCTCCTTTCATTCCTTCCTATTCTTGCATCACCATTATAAAGGTACATAGTACAGCGTAGTTCATGTCACCCCGATCTCACATATTAGAAATAACGTTTGAGTCTTAAAATTTGTAATATTGATATATTATTAAAATTAAATTAAATTCTTGTTGCATGCACACTATTGACTAATATACAGTCATTTTCTTTCAGGCACCCATTATTTTCAGCGGTGCTTTTTCTGTTTGCTTATTAATTAACTGACTATTTTTTAAATAAACTGAACTGTGTGATGATTGTATCTTACCTGTGAACCCAGGGGGGCATTGACAGGAGTAGTTATTACTGCCGCTCTCAGTACAAGTACCATTAAAGTAGCATGGATTGGAAGTACATTGCTGACCAGCTACATTATACAAACCTGCAGGGATTACATTGTATGTATCAGTTATTTTCTATATACATGCAACATGCATGCTTAGTTAAGTTGTTCTGGTTTCATCATTAAAATGCCCATTATACGTAAGGTGTCTGGCTGTATCAAAACATGGAACTGTTTCTGTCAGAAGAATATCACTCATTCTTAAATCCTTATTTCTATTCATCCTTATTACTATTCATCCCATTTTTTCAGCCTGCTTCACACACTGTTGGTTTCAATCTGCAGTTTCAAAAAACCTCATCATGTGATGCTATTTTTTGTGGTCGTGTGACCGTTAAAATTCCAACAAATTTTGTCTTTTAGCGTGCACGCAACCACAAAAATAGCACCATGTGATGAGGTTTTTTGAAACCGCGGATTGAAACCAATGGCGTGTGAAGCAGGCTGAAAAAAAAACCTTGTCCACAGACATGAATAGTAACATAACCGGGGGGGGGGGGGTGCTTATAAGCAGAATAAAAAAATGTTTCAGAATGAGCTGTAGAAACAAGTTGATGCAGCAATATCAAGATACGATATCCAGTTACTGGTCTTTAAGTCCTTTACATGTAAGTCAGTCAATATATTGGAAACAAAAACAAATTTCAAGTAAGAACAAAGTAACGAAACGGAAGAAAGAAAATTAATATGGTCTAAAGTTCAACAATTTATTTGAGAACATTAATTTTATAGCAAGGAAATAAGGAAACGTGGTGGGGATCTATATCTGAGGGGGGGGCTTATAACCAGAATATTTTTTTGTTAGTGGGGAGATGGGCCTACAGTCTGTGTCACGTCTGTCATCTCCCCTCCAGGAAGAAAAGTTGGGAGACTTCTCTTCCTGGAGGGGGAGATGATGGATATATGACACAGGGCACAGGCTAATGGCCTATAACCAGGGAGGGGGGGAGGGGGTATATAACCGGGATTTTACGGTATTTCATTTTATTACACAAATTATAATCTATTCAATAATTTTAACAATAAAACTGATCATACCAGCAGTGACAACAACCAGCCACAACATCCATAAAATCCTGTGTCTGCAGATCATGTCTCCATTAGAATCTTTGTACTCCAGAACAGTTAGTCGTATTCACACCACTTTGCACGACAAAACCCTGACATAATAGGACAATGGTTCAGACACTACTCTGACTACTGTACTGCGTGTGAAGATGGATTTCACCAAGGTGATGGGAAATCTGCACAATTTATGTACTAAGGAATTAAACTTTGATTAATTTTAAAGATCTCGCGCGAACTTGCACATTCTAAGCTTATTTTTTCCATGTCTCGAGCGTCCTTTTAAAGCTATTTTGACATCTTATTATAGATCGCAATAAATCCAAAATGCGGTTAATTTAGCGTTTTGCTTAGCTACAAACATATTGAAATGTAATCTTCATTAATGAAGTTAATATCAGTAAGCTTAACTGCAGCAAACTTTCGGAAACGATATCACTGCGAACTCTTTAGAATCAAACCTTCTAAAAAGCTAATGTCTGAATGACTTGGTCGCCCAGACATTCAGTTTCTAATTATTTTCAAAGAAATTCATTTGAAAAACCTCTTCACTCGGCTTTGATTCCGTTGACAAAGTCACCGAAACAAGGATCGGATCAAATATTTTTCTGACACTTACCTCGCTAAAATCCACACGATCGAATCAATCGCCGCCGCGCAACACAGTTAATTTTGTTCATGCTGAAGCGAAAGACGTTCCACTGTGAGGTTTCCTAAATTCAAATTTCTTGTGTACAATATTCGACCGAACAGCTGCTTTGAGAGTTTTCAAACAACGATTAAGTGCCGGAATATTTGACAACCGATTTGTATGCAAGCTACAGCAAGTTTCTATGCCAGCACAAGATCGAGGCTACCTCATCGTTATTTTTGGCACACCTTGTGCACCAATCACAAACCAAGATGGCGGCCCGCTTCCGTTCAAAAGTGTAAACAAAAGACGTCTTCTATTTCCTTGCTTCCCGCGTGAAGCAAGGTCAACAACGAGGAATAGGAGACGTCTGCCGAAGCGAAACGGGAAGCAAGGAAATAGGAGACGTCTGCACAAGATACAGCTCTCTGGCTTTCTGGGTCACAGTAGTTGAGTCGTCACGCAACGTTTCTCCCCGCGTGACGACCCAAAATAATGCATCTCCATATAGACTGACTACGTATAGGGCAAGTTGGCCATTTTTGAGCGTGGCTTGCAGACCATTTCAGAGGTGGTCTCAGAGAATAACTGGTTTCACTAATATGACGTTCATTCATATTCCTTCTTTTTTTCTTTCAAATTTGCTCAGAGGCCTGGGGTGTAAATTTGTGGTGGGGGTATGCCGCCCGTTTTCTGACCAAAATATGCGATTTTCCCTAACCAATCTAAAACTTTTCCCCCTTTTCAAGCCAAAATGGTAAACCTCTATACCCTATTTCAGACAAAACATGCCCAATTTGGGGGGGAGACCAAAATGTTCAAAAGCTATACCCGTGTTCAGACCAAAACGGCTAGAAACCATACACATTGGAGCGGCACATGCCTATATAGCTTATATAGCGGGGAGGGGGGGCTCAGATTATGGGACGTAAACGCGCAGGCGACAGAACCGTAAACACGAGAAAAAATAGTCAAACAAAGAAACTAACACGCCCACAATGTGTGTTGGAGCTTTTTTTCCCGCTCCGCAGCTGGATTTAGTTGTTGATAAAAGATTAGAAAAGATACTCAAGAACAGGCGGATAGGACAGGTAGGAGGCTAGAATACGAATGGAACTCCCGACAACATTTTGGGCTATTTTAGCCTGTGTACATCTGCCTCTTCCAATCAAAATAAGCCGGATTGTTGGCGAATGTAAACAGGCTACAATAGGCTATTAGAAAGATTAATAAGCATCACGTTTGTTTTTCCCGCAAACGGCAACAATCCAACTTTTGCCGTCTGGCGTTTGCCGTTTGTACGTCAAAGTGAGTAGTTTCGCGTTTATCGTGTACGTGTGAATTATTTTCGATTTTTCTGATGGATTTATTTAACGATTGGAGGAAAAGTAAAGAAAATTGAGTGCAAGCTGACGTTTGCCGTTTGCCGTACCATAAAAATAAACATCAAAAACACTGCTAAACAGAGACCTCTGTTTATTATAGCACATTTTTAAACCCCTTTCACAATATCCTCACAATTATTTTACATTCTATCTAGGGTATTTTTAAATTTCATTTACTCTCGCCAATATATTGCTTTCAGAATATAGTCACAAATGAAGCAACAAAAGAACACAAAACAAGGAACGTATAAACTTAACAAAATTAAAAAATCCTTGCTTCCTCTATGTACAAAACATTTGGCGACAAAAGTAACATATATTTAGCCTTTTCTAGGCGTTCGGATAGTGGGTGAGCGACGCGAAAAGACGCGCGAAGCGCGGCGAGTGAATAAAAGGCGTCCCCTCTCCTCGCCGCTCTTTGTGCTTCGCGCGTTTTTCCGCGTCGCTCACCCACTATCCGAACGCCTGGAACAGGCTACATATATTCGCTATTCATTTTCGGTTATCACGACAAAATTAAACAGTTTGAGCTCTAATAAGCTCCCTATTCAAGCAAACCACATATAATTTTATACTTATTTCAACCATTTAGGCTGTGAGACAGTTACAAGAACTATAGACTTCTTGCAGTTCATCTTTTCTCTTACAATCCTGACAATCCAACGAGTGTTTATCCTCGCGTGCCCTTAGCGCAAAAACAAAGTCCCTCGCCGCTTCGTTCGAGCCACAACGAGATTATTTCAACTGACAGAGAAACAAGCTGCAAGCAGTCTAAAAGAAATGTGAACTGTTACTACTAACAGGATCCACCTGTATATGGACTGGAAATGGAGAAAAATTAAGAGCTTGTCTTTGTCTTAACTTTTTTTTTTCTTCATCTGGCTGAATTGATAACAACAACAAATATATTACAGTGAATAACTTTTAACAAAACGACGGCACAACTCAATACCTGTTAAATATATCGCTATAAAATGATCAGGGAGCACTGATTACAGAATACAGGGTCACTCTATAGTCCACCTTATTTACTTTACAGAAAGAGGCACGACATAAATTAGCTTCCATGCTATTCATATTCAATGAGATGCAAATAAGTGGCTCTGTATTCGGTAGGTTACAGGGCCACTTTGGTCTGATCAGTTACACTAGGGTCATAGCCAAGACACCAAAATAATTTCAGTTTAACGAAAACTTAGTCCATTGAAATTGATCACATAATGTGCTTATTGCATGGTCACATGACTATGAAGAACTTGCGTAAACCAATCACTTCCCAGAATCCTTGACCAAGCTAATTCTCTTGAACCAAGGTTTACTTTCTCCAGCCGCGGCTACAAAGGCCGCAAGCCTGTGCTCTAACTCCTGGGAACGACACTCGGCTTCCACCAGGGAAAGCTTCGTCTGCGCAAGCTCCAGTTCCAGTTCCCTGAGGCGCTGCTCGGAGTCCACCTTGACACCTGCCTTGAATGAAGCGCTTTTGTCTCCTTCCAGTGACACGTGACCTTCCTCTGAGAAAAGAGTTGCGCAGTTTTCACACGATCCAATGCGTCTCTGGAAAAGACAAGAGTCCGTGAGTGGCCATTGATTCAACATTGATTTGACAAGTTCAAAGATCATACCAGAGGTCTATAGTTATAGACCTCTGATCATACGAAACACGACTACTGACAGTCGAAGCTCTCTGAGCGGACACTCTCGTAAACGGACAGCTCTACTTACGGCCGCCGCCTTGACAAAACCCCGTTTGAACTCTAGCTCATACAAACTCTGTATTTACAGATTCCCGTAAGCGGCCACTTTTTCTGCTTCCCAAGGGTGTCCGCTTACGGGAGCTTCCACTGTATTGTTTGCTTTTATAGAACTTGTCACTTGTGGAAAATACCCACCAAAGTAGAAGGAGGATCAATAAACTACACCTACTAAAGCTAACTCTTATTTAGCTTTTTCGGTAACAATCATTAAACGTCTGCAAAATGGTTCAAATTTCGCATGGATATTTATTTATTACTAAAAACGATCAGATTTCAAAGCATGGATATTATTCTTCACTTTTAGTTTACTGTCAAGTATTGCTTGGTATTGACACTTTTAGTTCCTAACACTCGAGTTTCCTGGGTGTGGCGAAAATAGACCAATGCGAAAAATGTTTCTGTCAATAATCTATGTAATAATTACTGAGTCACTTAACTACAATGCCAGCCTGGTTTATTAGACGGTACGAGGCCAGGGGCTTCCATATAAAAGTGACAAGGAGATCGTTTAAAATTCGTGGTTTGGTACCGCTAAGTAAAGGTGTTAAAATCTAAAATGACCACTATTAGGGTTATCCCGGTGACTTTTAGGGTATAAGCCGGAAAAAATATGACAAGAACTAGTTTTGTTTTAGAATTGCTACCTCTTATAAGTGAAAATGAATTTGGGCCACACCCACAAAGCGAACTTCTGGGTTCCTTCCAAAATTTCCGACAATCACTCCCGTCACTTTTATATGGAAGTCCTCCCACGAAGATTCGAGGTCGGGGCGAACGTGTTTGTATCGGTCGCAAGGGAACTGGGGGGAGTGAGGCTAAAAAAGCGGAGGGGGGGGGGGGGGGGGGGGGGAGGAGGGATTATTCGTTCCAACTCTCCTTGCTGTAGACCTAATTTAGCGTTCGCGAGCCAACACAGCGTAACGCCTGCCCTGCAAGGTAAGAGAATACAAGGATAAATACCTTGACTTCCAGGAGTTCCTGCTGCAAATCTTCCTTGAACTTCTCCATTCGAGAGCAGATCTGCAACACAGAACAGTCAGTCAGCCATCAAGTACATAACAAATCAAAGGACATTTTCACCGCTACCTTTTGTAATCGTCAATAATGGCGATGTGCCGCGTCCTCTCCTCTTCTGCTTGTTCGATGTTCTCCCGATACATTTTTTTGACCTTCAGAAAATAAATGAAAATATTAGTTTTAATGCAAAGATTTTATTTGCTGCCAGATTCAACATCTATTGTCCGCTCTGAAGTATTTTCTAACCAAAAAAAACTCTTCTCAAGTGTCCGTTATAACTGTTTCATCAAAGTGTCCGTTGTCCGTTTTAGGTGTCCGTCCATCTTAGAGAGATGTCCGTCTTAGAGAGGTGTCCGTTAAGAGACAGTTGACTGTTCATATACCTGAGATCCCTCTTCTTTGAACTTTTCTCGCTGGTCCTCTGCCTCAGCTAATGATATGGTAGTATTGTCGAGCGCATTGGATAATTCTTCCACCTTTTCTTCTGCCTAACAAACAAAACCACAAGTGACGCCATGTTTTAAGAGTGCCAAAATCGATCATTTTCCTTGTTCAGTCAAAAAAGAACCTTATCATCCGGGGTAAACAAATTCCAGTTTTGTAAATTTTCGTACATCACACGAAAAGTTTCCGATTCGTAACAGCTAATCAGAAAATTATACGGGCACACGATACACATCGAAAGGTTGCACGTCACACGTCATGTTACCTAGCAATCTATTTTACGACAACCAATGGAGGCTCATGCGAGGAAATACGATCTAAAACAGCTTAATTGTCAAGTTCCCTCGAGTTTGTCTCCATAAAAAGTGTAGTTCTAGTTATCCCATAGTTTACGTTAATAGAGAGAAATGGTTATGAAGCCCCGGTAAAGGCTCTTTGTTATATGTTTTTTGTTCGCTTTTTTAGCCTTGAAAGTGCACAAAACCGGACAAAATCGAATAGGTGGTTACGTGTGTTCAAGCAACTAACCAATAGAAACGTTTCGGTTACGTAATTCAAACATGTCAAAACAAAAGATTGTGTGGTCGTGGACCTTCCAACCTATATCTTGCCATCTTTGTTTGCTCCTTTGAAGTTGCCGGGTTTCATAACCATTTCCCTCTATTAACTATGGTTTTCCCACGAAAAAACGAACATCGTCTACTCTCTGACACAAAATTATCATGCAATGAAAAGGTTTCTAGCTGATCCGAGTGTTATACACTTTGTACGATCAAACATACCTCTGTGAGCTTGCCATGTATTTCCACTTTAGTGGTCACTAACTCATGAGCGAGGTTATCGTTTTCTTGTTCAAGTCTCATGTTCGCCTCAAAGAACTTCTTGTTTTCACGCTGAAGAAAAATAACAGAAAAACGAGAATAGTGAGGTGCTTTGGAAAGCTGAGCTACTTTTTCAATTATCAAAAAAAAGCTAACCTGGTCAACAAACATTAGAAGAAAGAGTACTTTCTATCAAACACAATTGAAAAAACATGTGCATAAATTATCATGTGAATAAATTATTGAATAAATTAACATATGAATAAATCATGTGAGATAAACTAAGAAGTTGTGGTAAGTACATGTAACTGTAATTCAGTTTGTAACAAGCATGGGCGGCTACAAAGAAAACAATCGAGCCTACATGCATGTGTGACCTTCCGCACACCAATCGGATGCTCTAATCACTGAGCAACAGCAACCTCGTTCCCAGGATCTACTCTGCTTTCAAGATGGCGGCTGACGCAAATATACTTGATCAACGGATACACTGGGATCAAATATCAGTATTTGATCCTAGAAACTCGTTTGGTCAAGTATAGAGAAAACGAGTTTCTAGGATCGTGTATCACGTGACAAATATACTCATATCACGATTCGTGGAGTATTTCATTTCGCAGTGTATCCCAGGTATCCTTCTCTGTGGCCAGCCGCCATCTTGAAAGCGGAGTAGACCCTGGGAACGAGGTTGGAGCAACAGGAGACTAGTGGTGAGCAAGGTCATTTACAAGATGTTTAAGATGCAATTCACACACATGACAACCTAGTAAATTTTAAATCTCTACAATTTTAATACCTGTAGTCTTTCTACTGGGTCTTCAAGCTGTGCCTCTTGTTCTTTCATCAACAAATACTCCTTTTCATATTTCTTCATCTTTCTGTCGGTCACCTGGAATTTGCACCAGATGCACTTGTTTAATTAAGGTCTGAAAATGTACACAACATGTACGACACAAGAAAATTCGAGAAAACATTATTTACATACCCTAAAACCCAGGGCAGAGGTGATGAGTTTTTTATATTCTTCTTCATTCAGGTACTTTTTTGGCATTGATACTCTGAAATACTTCAAAATGTCCTCAAAATCCATTTGAATGAGCTCTCTGCGGGATGCCTGTTCAAGATGAGAACAAAAATGTCAGATAGTGATGTGTCACGGTGTGCTGCCTGACATCGGGAATAGTTACAAACAAGAGTCAAGCTTTACCTTTAGAAGGCCCAAGGCAACTTGAAAATGACACTCATTCCCTAGGAGAGAAAAAAACCCGGTAAAATGTGATGCTCTGAATGAAAATGAAACACCAAAGAACATTATACATTCTTTTAATATCGTAACTCTTTATGCAATGTAACATGTAGTGTATGCTGTGTAGGGAATAACTGCCTGTTTTTGAAAAATCCTTCGAAAAGTACCCGGCGAGTAGTTTCCAATTGTTATTGTCCAATCAGAAAATAGCATGAGCACTCAGAAAGTTTTCACGTCAGCTTGACGCCATCAGGATACGTCATGTTACTTAGCAACTTCCCTGCCAAAAAACGTACGTGGGCTCAGACAATAGCTGTTATTACAGTTGAGCCTGCAGTCAAATATTCTTTTGTTTTCAAAAGCATGCAAACAAGGCTAATGGGTCAATACAATGCCAGATTAGCCTGTGTACATCCGCCTACTCCCCTCAAAAAAATCGTCCTCTCTCTCCATTTTTCCTGGAGGGGGGGAGATGACGGATGTGACACAGGCTATGCCAGAATGACCCTTTCGCCTCGTTTGCATGTCAAACCGCTGACATCTGTGAATAACAGCTATTCTGAGGGACAAAATTCTGACTGATATAACTATACTTGTTTCACAACCTGATACAGTAGGGAGAACAAGTGTCATTTTTTACATATCTTAATTGAAGCACTCAAAGAGTTTCGGAGACAGGATTGTGCCCTCAGCTGGGGGGGGGGGGGGGGGGGACTCCCATATAAAAGGGGTCGGGGTGCTCGTCGGAAATTTTGAAAAGAACCCCTAAAGGTACCAAATTTTTTTTTGTGGGCGTGACCCCAATTCATTTTCACCCCTAAGAGGTACCAATTCTAAAACAACACATTAACTGACGATATAACATTCTTTAATAGTGTCATATTTTTTCCGGCTCAGCAACCCTAAAAGGTACCGCGTTAACTCTAAGGGTGGTCAATTTAGATTTTACACCCTAAGCGGTACCAAATCATGAATTTTAACCCCTAAAAGGTACGACGAGCACCCCCGCCACTTTTATATCGAAGTCCCCCCCCCCCCTCAGCTGGACTTGTTCCCCCGACTGGATAAACAAGGTCAAATTTGTGTCAATTTCCTGCCATTCCCTAATTTTCTATTTCTTTACTTACATGACAGAGGAAGAGATCCATGATACAGTAGACCATTGGTAAAGGAAACTTGGCTGTAAACAGAGTCAGGAACCACTGGGACGCATACATGTGGGTCTCAATATCATTGTAGTGAAAATGGCTGTGGAGGTCTGGCATTGAATCCTGTAACAAACAAAATAAGGTTACCTTGAGTATACACCCAAATGTCGCTGAAAATATTTGTTGGGATTAGGAGACGCAGTATCTTGTCAAAGGACACAACACAAGGCCCTGGACAGGCTGAACCTGTTCAGTGGTTAATCTTAAGCTTGCCGTACTGCCTGTGCAAAATTACTCATTATAAATACCCCATGAACACTCCAAGTGATAGCCTATGAATAGGCTCCGCGAAAGCGAGCCGCGCGAAGCCTGGTTGCCCCTTTCTCTCTCCCAGTCTTCGCGCGGCTCGCTTTCGCTCGCAGTTTTCCTTTCACCCCATCCCCACCGCGGAGCCTATTCATAGGCTATCCAAGTGAAAGTTTTAAATCATTCAATTTCCCACTCAGCACTCACCTCAATCATTCTGTCCAGTTGGAAAAATTTCAGGTGCAGCTGCTCAAAGTCTTGTTTGAAAATATCCCTCAGTCCAAAATGACTCATTATCTTCACCAACAGTGCAAAGGCTTGTTCCTCTGGAAGCTAAAAATTGATCTGTTCTTAGTAACACACTACAGATACGTTGAATAAACAATGTGCTGCATAATTATATTCAGTAAAAATCTACTAGCATACTAATGAAAATGGGGAAATCTAATTGGCTGAGCTACTAGTATACTATCAATGCATTAGTATACGAGTGGCTGGAGATCGTCTACAAAATGGTGGTTTCTTCTTGTTTCTTCAAAGTTTTGGAGGAGGATTTAGAGTTTTTACTAGACAATTTATTTATTATTATGATTTTGACTAAAAAAAATTACTTTTTATTCGCTCTCATATTTCTATGAGGATAGTAGATTCGACCTGTGGCCTCATCAACTATCTGAATCATAGAAATTTCTAGCTCATAATCGAATCGTTAAGAATAAAACATAATGGAAAAAACCCAATATGATGAGAAAATAACACTCACATGCAACAGCAGCACTGCTGACAGGAATGACAGACCTTGGCAGTAACCAACTTCTTCATCATAAACAGAATACGCCTGACAAAAGAATCATAAGTTAGTGTTATTATATAACAAATGCACACTCTGATTGGTTCCCTACTAACAGGCTATCAGCTCATATCCTATGAGTAGAAAAGGCAATGGCAAAATTAATGCTTCTTTTAATGGCAAGAGCCTGGTTGGTAAGTAAATAACATTTCTCATAATCCAGGGGTTTCCTATATTTTAAAAGAATTATTCCATTCAATCTCTTAACGAATGCATAAACACATAGCCGACTCAGCACTGTGCGCCCCATTTGCCACTTCAAAAACAAGAAGCAATCTGGGGCGAGTTGTATCTCGCAGTCGCTTGTGGGGCCGTTACTGGGGATGTGATGTCAAGCTGGTCGCCATTTTGTCCCAGTAGTTGTTCCACAAGCGACTGCGGGATATGACTCGCCCCAGATAGCTCCTTGTTTCTCAAGTGGCAAATTGCCTATGAGATCATGTACAACTTCATTTTGTGGAATTTAAATATACTAACAAACTGAAGTAACAGTTCACCTGGAATTGAGAGACCATCTAACAATATTTTCAATGATTTTGAGATCACAATATGTATGTTTTCCATTGATAAAACAACAATAATTTATTATTATTCCTTCAACTTGACAGAAGTGATGGACTCAATTATTGACATATTTCTAAAATAAAATAATAACAAACCACGACTTACTTTGCTGATTTTATACAACATCTCCTGACCCTCCCCTCCGGTGCTCTTAAAATACTCATGAGCTGGGAAGGTGCGGTGAATGTCCCACCTGATCACTTGTTCTGTTGGAGATTCCTGGTGTCAAAAACAAAGAATATAAAATTAAATACCAAGCTGCATTCTTGAGTTGTCTGTAATTATTATAGGGACTATTTAAACCTTCTAGTATTGTCTAACTCTTCTTTCTGATTGCATACTTCTTCTTACTTAGTTAGGCCCTTTTAGCTCTTCTCAAGCATTGGTAATCAACAAAAAAATTCAATAATGCTAGGTGTTGGATCAATCCCAGCAGTGACTCCAAGTAACAACCTGCTTTTTTTAATTTCCTCTTTAAAATGCCTATGAAACGAAATGGTGTTTTTGAGAAATAAAGACATTTGGGTACCGAAATTTAAAAAATAGAGGTGGAATTCGTTAGAAAAGTGTAAAAAAGAAATTATATGGTCTCAAACATCCCAAATTTGCCGTAACTAAAGGGGACACATTTTTGGTAGACTGGGTACGAGTTAGTTCCGTTATGACGTCACAGGGTTTGCACGAGGTTGTTTACCAGACAATCGTACAAAGAACAAGCGGGCTTTTGACCTTTCCAAAGGATGTGAGATAACACGTTCATCCGCCATTACTATCTCCACTGTATCTATTGACTTTTAAAAACTGGCGTGAGATATGTGCAAACCCTGTGACGTCATCAAATCCAAATGGCCGCGCTAGCAAATGTCTCCCACGACAGCGTGTCTTTGCGAAGGTCGAGGGGAAAAGTAAAGGTACGATGGAAAAAATTAACATTCAAAACATTATCAGTAATACCATAGGACTATTTTTGGCAACTTTTTCATTTCGTTTCATAGGCACTTTAATGGTTCTTTCTTTTCAGATCATACACAAGGGGTCTTGTCACCAGGACTAGTCCCTGCAACAGGTCCCCTGTAGCTGTTTACACAAGGGAACTGGTTGCAGGGACTTGTAGCAGAGACTGCAGTATCCTGGGTACAAGTCCCTTGAGTGTACACATGAGGGGCTTGTTGGACAGTCTGATTTGGTCTTTGGTTGGTTTATGATGTTCTTATTTGGTCACACAGGGACTAGTCCAACAAACAGTTCACACAAGGGGGCAAGCACAGTACGAAAATAAATAGTTTGCACAAAGGGACTTCACACAAAAGGACCGACCTTTAATGTTACTCCTGCAAATTTGGTGGTAAAGGGAGACTGGACTTTATGACCATCTTGTTTTATAACACTAAGGTTACCTTCTTAAGAAAATGCTTGTAGCCCTCAAGGAGTTCATCATTTTCCTTCAAACCAGCCATCATCTGCCAAAACTTGTCCTCTGAGAGGATCAGGTATGCCCTTAAGTTTACGAAGAAAAAGTAATTAAGAATGTTCTTGGTAATTTCACCATAAAACTGTTACTCATTCACCACAAGACCATTAGATTACCACTAATGACCCAAATGATGCTTTGACGTCCAAGACTAAACAAATTCAAGATCATTGAATGTTTCTCTATCTGACTTGATTTTCACCTTTCTGACCAGTCCTGGAAGCTGCCGTGGCCTATAAGTGACATCCTTCCATTTGTTCAACAGGTCAGCCCAGCTTCCTAGCTCCTCCTCCGTACACTCCTTCTGCACAGCACCTGATCCCGACAGCAGCGGCTCGTCATCTACATCATCATCTGCACGTGGAAGTACAACAAAACCTTGTTAAAGTGATCACCCTAGAGACTCATGGCTGAATGCAGGTGGCTGCAAGGGGTATTTTCAGTGCATCATGTAGGAAGTATTACAGTGAAGATGACGCTACCGTTGCCACTCAACAAAGTTTTTGATTAATTTTTGACATCTTTTTGACAACTTTTTGACGACTTTCAGATGGGTTCCGTTTGACTTGACCAATCAAAATCCAAGGAGTGTTGGAGGCGGAGTCGTGGAATTTGAATAGTTTTAGTTTCTAGTCTAGTTCAAATGTGGCGCCACAAAACAGAACCCATGAAAGTCTTGTAAAAAAGATCTCAAAAATTAATCAAAAACTTTGTCGAGTGGCAATGGTAACATCATCTTCACTGGAAATCATGTCTGTGGTACATGCAGTACACCCACCATCAGAATTATTCTTGTCCCCGCCAGACAGCTGCCGATTCATGGTGGGTTGTCTCTTAGCCAAATTTTTAGAAGCTTCTAAACTGAGTTCAGTTTGGATGCTCTTCACTTCACAGCCTTTCTCTCCCGTGTCAGTGTCAATAACCTGCAATGAAACAACAATTCCACGTCGTCAGATAAAACAGAAATAAACATAATAATTTTATGTGATGTACACTCCTGGCCATTTCCTTGAAAACATGTAACTAACTAAGTCGTCCGCAGACTAGCGTTTCGTCGGGCCTGCCAGTCAATACAATTGTCCATGCACGCGGTTAGTTCGTTTGTCTCCGCTGCTCTGGAGTCGCGTTTGAGGACGTCGATGAAAGAGTCCTTGGGCCTGCCTCTCCCCCGCTGCCCATGCGTCGGTTCCCACAGCACTAGCTTGCTTGCTGGTAGCTCAGCGTGCCGATAGCAGTGTCCAGCTAGCCCCATCCTTCTGCTTGCTACTTTGTCGCTGACACTTGGAACCTCCCTGTACAGGACTTCATTGCTGACGTGGTCCTGCCATCTGATGTTGAAAACGGCTCTCAGCATTCTTGTGTAGCAGCCGTCCAACGCCTTCTGTAGCTTGGGAGTAAGTGTCCAGCACTCGGAGCCATATAGTATTACGGACTCGACCGTCGCGAAGAAGAAGCTGAGCTTGACACCCCTTGACAGGCCAGAACTCCAGCTAGACCTTTCCTGACTTTGAGGTCCTGCTCAGAAGAGTTCACCCACGAGCCCAGATATTTAAAATGAAAACATGTCATATAATAAATTGTGCACTGCAATAAAGTCTGCACTCAAGCCAAAGTGACCCATACTGCCGGAGCTTATCCTCGGCTGGTTTCTGTTGCATGAAGCGACTAGCACCATTAATGAGACAGACTCCACAACTACAAGTGAATGGCTTTAATCTATACGACCGAGCCAAAGTAAAACAACACAAAGATGTCAGCTAAAAAGTACACAAGGAGCCAAAACAGATGCGTAAAGCATACATACCGGGTAAAGAATAACACGCATGCATACTGGACTAGCTGTGTAACACTGTGGGTGACTGGGTGTAACATAACTAACCCCCTGGATGGGATGCTAGTCCAATGCAGGTTTACCATCCCCACCCCCAACATTTTGTTATACATGTATGTTACTTAAGAGTTTATACTCCTGGGTGGCCAGAGGCACTGTGAGTAGGAGTACAGTGTCTTTCCCAAGAACACAACACAATGACCTAGTAGGGGGACAGGGGCTCTGAACTTTCTGTGTCTCCCACCTGCACTGCTCCTCATATATTTTATAACTGACATCTTTCTAATGAACTAGAGAGACATTTATTCAATTAATTCTAACCTCCTTGAGTTCCATGATATATGTTTCATGGAATTTTGGTTTACTGGGACTCCAGAAGAACTTCTCACTACTGGGGTAAATTTTTGCTTTTGTTTCCACAATGAACCTCACTGGCTCTGTAACTCCAGTGACAACTAAGTCCACAGCTATTGTCATGAATAGTCGTGTGTCTGCAAAATAATCCATAAAATTCTCATTAGAGATTCTTGTGATTTTTTTTTTTTTTCACTGTTCCTTTCAATAACATGTCAACTCACGAACTCCGCTCAATCAACGGATTTGTTTTTTGCTCCCATTAATCATTTTAGCAGACCTCTCGGGAAACAGAAGTTCACTTCAACAGGTTCAAAAGGTCACGTCTTGTTTCTTTTTTCACAGTCGGTTGGTTGTCGTTGTATGATTTATGGCAACGAAAAATGCAATCATAAGTTGGGTTTTGAACTACAGAGTTTGCGTGTTATTGAAAGGCACAGTTAAATGTTAATTCTCAGAATATGGTGGTACATCAACCCTATTTGATGATGTTCTTTATTCTTGTCACCAGTATGCTTGACAATGAAGTGATAATAGTAAGAAATTCTGAGAATTAAAGGATTAATACAGTCAACTCTCTCTAAAGCGGACACCCGCGGGACCAGCTCAAGCTGTAGAGAGGTGTCTGCCTTATAAAGAGGTGTAACTTGACACTATAGAAACCCGTGATGTCAGAACTGGAA
Organism: Desmophyllum pertusum; assembly: GCA_029204205.1. Classification (NCBI taxonomy): domain Eukaryota; kingdom Metazoa; phylum Cnidaria; class Anthozoa; order Scleractinia; family Caryophylliidae; genus Desmophyllum; species Desmophyllum pertusum. The sequence goes on along the minus strand of MU827779.1, from coordinate 2,110,514 downwards.
CAAGATCGTTATTAAGGCGAGTTACAATATTTGCATATTGATAGTCCCTTTCAAAGCTGATCAGTATTTAAAAAAAACTATTTTACAGTTTGATTCATGCAAAGTGAATGGTAAGTCCACCAATCCAGCCTATAATCTTAGTATTGATTGTGCAAAAAAAATGTACTTCTAGTGCCCGCCTTGAGAGGTATTTTTCACCAGAAGTTTGCTAAAAAAGTGTCTGCTGTCTGGCTTAGAGAGGTGTCCACCTTAAAGAGAGTTTAGTTACAGGCAAACAAGTGAAATTCGGCCGGCACCAGGCATCCATGTCCGCCTTAGGGAGGTGTTCGCCTTACAGTGGTGTTCGCCTTACAGTGGTGTCCGCTTAGAGAGAGCTGACTGTAAAGTAATAATGTTAAACACATATCTACCTTTAGGGGTTTCTGTGTTTAAAACTAACAAGTCACGTACAGCTGGATCCCATACACCACTTATGTAATAAGTTTTTCCACCATCTGCAACTTCCATCGAAACCTGAAGAAGATTCAAAATAAGAAGCACTGATCATCACTAAGCTTCACTTCACGTAAATTTATTAATAATATTTATTTGGTGAATTAAAATTATTGATGGAGGTTCAAAACAAAAGTATGTATTGCTTGTGTCCAACCTCGTGTCCAACCTCTTCCCCAAGGGCCATCTCCGCTTTCAAGATGGCGGGTGGGCGCGAAGAAGACCCTGGCGAACAGCAGGTCACGTGTCTCCAAAAATATTGGAGATTTAGATTGTTTCAAAATGGCGGCGGGCTCGCAATTGGCTAATTTTGTGGTCACGTGACCTGCTGTTCACCAGGGTCTTCTTCGCGCCACCATTTTGAACGCCGAGAAGACTCTGGGGACAAGGTTGGCTTGCGTCATGCTGTAACAGCAGGGTAAGGATTGTAATGGTAAAGAATACATGTATGATGCAATGGGTGGTTGATAGCTGGAATATATTTACTGACTGCTTACTGTATGTAGGAGATGCGGTGGCCTGATGGTCAGTGCATTGAACTCCAGATCGAGTGGTCCGGGTTTAAGCACTGGCCGGTGTCATTATCTTGTGCTCTTGGGCAAGACACTTAACTCTCACAGTGCCTCTCTCCACCCAGGGGTATAAATGGGTACCAGCGAACTGTTAGCCAACGGCAACCTAACAAAATGCTGGGGTTACATGGCATTGGACTAGCATCCCAACCAGGGGGAGTAGCAATTCTCCAAGTCAGCTTCGTGCTATGGAAACCGGGATAAGCTCTGGCAGTGTGGGCCAGTTTAGCCCTGGATGGCTTTCCATTTTTTAACGCCTACTGTATAACAGTGGACATGTACATGTACTCAGTTTGGATTCTGTACCTTGGAAATATCACCCACTATGCTCAGCAAACATTAACAGACAGTAACTCTGAAGGTCATTGAAAATCAGTTCTAAGGGCAAGCAAGGCTGAAGATGATCTACACCCAGGTACATCATTGTCAAATTGTTATAGCCTACCTCACTCAATAGATGCATGTCAGAATACCGAACATTCTTCCCTGGACTGATCAGGAGCCCAAAACACCTGTCATATGTAATAATATAATAATAATATAAAGTTAATCCCAACCAGAGGGAGTAGCAAAATATTATTAGTAAAACTCTACTTGTATACTAATGCAAATGAGACAATCTGATTGGCTGAGCTACTCGTACACTATCAGCCATTAGTGTGCAGTGGCTGGAGATCGTCTACAAAATTGCGGTTTCTTCTCGTTTCTCCGAAGTTTCGGAAGAAGATTTAGAGTTAATACTAGACAATTGTTATGAGTTTTACTAAAACAATTAGATTATTCGCTCTCAATTTCTATGATGTGATAGTTGATTCGTTGATTCAACTATCACATCATAGAAATCTCAAGCTCATAATCTAATTGTTAAATAGTATACTCCTGGACACCTCATGCTACTGTACAGATATCAGACTCAACTGAAGTGAGGTTTATTGCTGAAATGCTTTTTTATCACTGTGAATAAAACCATAACCACAAACCTTTCCACAATAAGATGCTTGTTTGTCAACTGCTGCACTGTTATTGAAACTTTCTTTTTCAAATCTTGTCGAAGTTTGAAACAGTTTTTGTCCCTAGCAACCGAGGAAAATCCTTTGTTGTCTTCCTCTAGAATATCCATAGTCACATCGAATTTGAAGACAAGGTTACTGATGCCAGTTACCATTGTAGAAGGCTCAGCAGAAGATTGCCGCAATTGCTGCTTTCTCTTCAGAAGGAAACAAAACAAATGTTTAGCCTGGATTGATCAGCATCAAGGAAATAATGCCTTACAAATAATCAACAAATAATCAACATGTCATTGTGTTTTCAAAAATCAGGAATGTCTCAGACATACAATGTAATGTAATTTCTGAAAAACAACAAAATCCCTTATATGGGAATTATAATAAATTATTATATTATTATAATTATTATAATAATAATAATCATAATAACGTTATTTAAATAGAGTAAAAAACACTTTACAGTTGGAGACTGACAAACTAGTGGCCCTCAATACTAATTACAAACTATATATCATACAATGGCAGGCTGTCCTCAAAGGGGTGGCAAGAACATAGAGATAATGTCCAATCATTTTTTTAAATTTATTTTTATTATTATTATTATTTTTTAATAATTTATTTACATCTTTTAAAACATCTGTTGTCAATGAAACAAATATGAATCAAAAATAGAATATTTTACCAGAAGGTCAAGGTGACTCCTCTTTTAGTGTTGTCACAGCAACTAATTTTAATGTCATAGAGATCTCAATTTGTTCATTGGTAAAACCGTTACAAATAAGAAGTCATTTGTCAACATTATTGGTGAAGCTGTGATATAATGCGGTTGCCAAAGATGGGAAGGTTTACAGTTACTGTAACACAACCTACCTAATAGTAAACTTACAGCGAAGATGATGCTACCTTTCAGATGGGTTCCGTTTGACTTGACTAATCAAAATCCAAGGAGTGTTGGAGGCGGAGTCGTACAATTTGAATGGTTTTAGTTTCTAGTCTAGTTTAAATGTGACGCCACAAAACGGAACCCATCAAAGTTGTTGAAAAAGTAAAGTCAACAATTAATCAAAAACTTTGTCGAGTGGCAACGGTAGCGTCATCTTCACTGTAAGATAGTTTAAGTTTAAACCTTGAGATATATGGTTACAGTCAACTGATTTACAAGGAAAAGGACAATTTTTTGCTAATAATTTTATTATAAATTTTAAAAAGAAAGGAAAAACTTAATTGACTTTTGAAGAATCAAGCAAACACTCACTACAGAATATTTGTCCTCCAAAGAGAAAGCATGAAAGAGAATAAAGAGAGACAATTTCTCAGAACCACAAAATCAGTAAATACTGTTGAGTAATTAATTTAATACTGTTTAAAAACTAATCTGAACAAGTACATGTAAAGTCTGGATCAAAACAGACGACAAGAGTTCTAACTCTTGCTCTTGTTAGGCTTGATTACCAGCCACTGTTTAGCCTATAGACTGCAAAACAGTCTGTATTTCAGCGCAAGAGTCGGGCTGAATGTGGCCCAAAAAGGATCTGGAACTAGCGTGAATATTACGAGTGAGATCGGGGAGAGACACACATGGATTATCGGCGCTCAATTTGCGCATCGCACACAATATCTCGAGAGAAAGAGAGACTGTTTTGCATTCTATTTAGCCTTCATGTAGCTCTTGTTTGACCACCAAAAAGTGGGGGAGGGGGGGTATTAATATTAGGTCTCACAAAGGGGAAATTATAAGAAGAGGGCTTATTAAATATTGTATTTTCAAAGTGACTGTCATGGTGTCATGCTTAAATTACCTGCATTTTTGAAAAAGAAAATGCTAATAATAATAACTATTGTTAATTATTCACCATCAATCACGGTGCCCAATACAATAATATTAGTATTTATCATTAGTCATTCGGTGCTGTGAGATAATGATTGTGGCTGCCATTACAGACAGCACACAAATACAGCGTAGCAACTAGCTGATACAGGTGCAAACATAAAACTAAAATATATTACCTTCCTGTGTTTCCTAAATGAGACAGCAAATGTCTTCAAGATCTTTCCAGCCTAAACAAAATAGATTAAAATCAAATCAATTACATGTAAAAGTAACACTTGCCAATAAAAAGCTGATCATTTTGTGACCCTCAAAAATAACATTATTTGTCTGATTGCATTGTAGAAGTAAATTAATTTTTTTTTATTAATTCATAGTCAATATCAAGATATTAGTGACAAAAACACAATATTAGAATAATCTAAGGTTGGTGCTGTATATGTCCAGGATTTTAGCCACAATTTGAAAGTGGGCATCCTGGAGGCATGTCCCCCATAAATTTGTTAAAGCTTTGGTGCATTTAGCATCATTTTCTCTCAGGATTGGGCATCCACAGGACACCCAGACACCTTTCTGGCTAAAGGCTGAACACATTATGTTGCTTGTTGTAAATTCTTCATTAACCCTTTAACTCCCAATGAGTGCTAAGTTCAAAACTGAGGAAAAAATCTTGAATTTCATTTTGCAAAATTGTAAAAAACAAACAACACCACTTGAAAGTAAGTTGTTCAATAGTGGTCACACACTAGCCGGGTTTCATCCAGAGACTTAAAAGTTACAACCACATTTATTGACTCAAGGTTGACTCTGGGAGTGAAAAGGGTTGAGTGAAATTTTCACGCTATGCTACATGTATACATGTATACTCTGACAGGGTCGATTTTAGAAAATATGTTTTTAAAAATTACCTTTTCTGGATCTTTACATCTGAATACATGACAGTGGAAGATGTCAGAGTCTCCATGGACAGTGTTGAAGGCAAAACAGTCCCTTTCATTTCCTTCCGCATCACCACGACCACAAAACAAAATTCTCTGTATGCGATAAGTTGCAATATCAGACTCAGTCTCGGGATCCTTTAGTCTGATCATACTCTCTGATGTCGAACCAACATAAAGCAAAACATCAATAGTGACTTCCGTCTGTTCTCGCAAGATAGACATTGTTCTTTTCAATTCAATTTCACTGACAGGTGCATTGACAGTCGACGATCCCAAATAAGTGATTCCATCAAATAAAATGGCATTATCATCGCCTTCGTCATCAGAGTGTTCTGGATGAGTGCTTGCTCTGGCTCGCACTGTTTCTTCACTGCTGAATTCAGCAACGTTTGCAGCCTGAGTTGTGTTGGTGTCACCATCTGACGATGAGTGTTGCCTTACCAGATTACCACTGGTCTTGTCATCTTCATTTTGTGAATCATCTTCTACAACAAGCGGATTTGCAACATGACATGGGTTTTCATCAGGTATTTGGCCATCACTGCCATTTGTCGCCAATGAATTGTCGCCGCTTGGTAAACCTTCCGGAGGGTCAATTTCTTTGCCCTCGCCGGGAAATACTTCTTCAGCTGAAGACGAGCTCTGCGAAATGTCCTTTTTGGCATCTTCTACCAAATGTTGTAGTTCTTCCTCTGTTCGTCCCTTCTCCAAGGTAGCCTCCATGTCAGGGATTATCACATCAGCAAAACTACTCACACTACTCCCCTGGGATTTACTCTTGTCCATCGAAGAGACAGACACAACTGATCCCGAACCTGAATCAGATTCAACATCAGGTGCGGCTAGCATGATGTATTCGTGATCACTGTTTAACGATTTTGAACCTGGACTCCGAGGTTGTTCCGGACTGCTGTCAGAATTGCTTTCTCCTTTTACACACTGTCCACTCGTCCCTGCTTCCTGATCTTCCATAAATAATTCCGACTGTTTGACCAAAGATATTTGACGTCAGCTGATCTGATCGACCAAGCAATGGAATAAATGTGAGTGTTACACTGTCTCAAGAAGATTTAATTATGCTGCTTCTTTCTCCTGGGAAAATAATGATCTTTTCTCGCAAAAAGGTTTTTAATATTTGATGCACGTCAATGTATTTTACTTCTCCCAGCAGAAGACCACCTTCAAATTCAGTCCAAATATATATTGACAAATGTCGATGCCTTCGAAGTTAAGCAAAAATGACGACGAAATGTCGTGATGCCGAACGTTTCTTGGCGAAGATTGCTCAAGGACAAGTCTGCCACAGCCGCAAGCTGCTTTTAGTTTTACAGCGAAGACTGTCAAATGCAAGTCCTTTTCGCCGGTCTGTAAATGAGAAATTCTCTGTTATTTTCTTGCTTCTGAAATTTTATACCGGCATTTACAACAGAAATCGAAACACAGATGCCAATACAGAATACATACAGTAAAACCTCACCTTCTTTTTTCCGGTCAAGGACGAAAAGAAGGCCCTTCGGTTGTCCACACATAAAATGTACTTCAATCTTGTTTCACAGATGTGACGTCAAGGGAGGGAGGATACCGACTTATTTACCTTTCAATAATGGTTCATTGGGTGCGCCTTTTACATTATTCCACTCGCATACCACAAAGCTTTCTTTAAATAGACAAAATCACTTCCTACAGCCCACATGCACGACAAAACGATGAATTTTGACCAGATCAAAATATCTCCCATGAAGGCTTAGGTTCCTCTCTCATCACTCGCGCTGATCGCTGGGATTCATGCGACGCTACAAGTGCGTTACATGAAGAAGGTTTCAAGGTTTCCAAAATGGCGGCACATGGGTTGCGAATGGCGTGGAATATCTCATCTTTTCGCGGTATGGTTCATTCGTTATTGTTATTTTTTCAAATCAATGGGGTTTTACAGTGCTAAACTACCTTTTTGCTATTTTTCTTCTAGCAAACACAATCATTTCGTCTCTTTTGGCACCAGTGACAAGATTGCAGGCTTGTTCAATACATAGTTCTATACCTTCCAGTCAATTGTTGGACAAGTTTCAGTTACAGCGAGAAAACAATTCCCCAGTTGCACAAAGTGATGTGATCAAACCTAATGAAGGTGATGTGATCACACCAAATGGTGGGGGTAAGTCAGCATCTATGGATATTGATTGATTGATTGATTGATTGACTGACTGATCATGACTGATTGATTGATTGATTGATCTAGATTGTGATTGATCGGATTGTGATTGAGATTGATTGTTTGATTGATTGATTGATTGATTGATCGATCGAGATTGTGATTGATTGATCAGTCGATTGATCGATCGATCGAGCAAGATTGTGATTGATCAATCGATCCATCAATCGACATTGTGATTGATTGATGATGTATTTTATGGGGCATTTGAATGGCTTTTCCAAGGGTTTTTTTGCCTCTCTCATGTCCCTTTACTGGGAAAGATCAAGCAACTGCTTGCAGTCAAAAGCTAAAGGCAAATGAATTCTAACATATTTTACTTTCCTTGCAGACACTGTTGACATTCATGAGGTTGAAAATATCCTGGAGCATCCTGATTTCTTTCAAGTACACAAACTTTTCACACTGAGAGATCTATTCAATGCCAATGTACATCTCGGCCATTTTGAAGGCTGTTGGAACCCCCTGATGAAGCCTTACCTCTATGGAATAAGAGCACATCACCATATCTTTGATCTCAACAAGACAGTGGTCAATTTGAGGGTATGTACATTATCATTGACTTGGCATGGTATACCCTTGAGGGAGAGAGTCTAGTTATCCGACTTCGAATTACAGTCAAAGCTCCCATAAGTGGACACCCTTGGATAGCAGAACAAGTGTCTGCAACTGGAGCTCGCTGCTTACAGGAATGTGTAAATACAGAGTTGGTAATGAGCTACACGTAGGGTTTAAACAGGGTTTTGTCAAGGCGGCTGTAAGTAGAGCTGTCCGCTTACAAGAGTGTCCACTCAGAGAGCTTTGACTGCATCAGGGTAAAATTACTGTGCTAGTGAGCAATTCCAAGGCAAATGACGCTCAGTTTGAGCCGAAAAGTTGGGGGGGGGGGGGGGGGGGTGAGTTATTTGGATTCTACTGTACTGTTTAAGGTATTTGCAAAATTATGTAATCTTGGCACGCTAAAATTAAATGTTTTAGACTGGAGACCCCAATATATGTATCCTAAAAGATACATAGATGATAGAAGTAGGAATTAATTGAAGGTTATTAATTATTATTATATAACATCTTCTCTTTCCTTTTTCCTTTCAGCTGGCCTTGAACGTCCTTTCACACATTGCTTACAGAGGAGGAATAATCCTATTTGTTTCTACACATCCACAGTTTGAAGAATTGACGCAGCGCACTGCAAGAGACTGTGGCGAGTATTTCCTCACTCGAAGATGGCGCGGAGGAACTCTGACAAATTCACAACTGTTACTTGGAACAACCAAACCTCCAGATCTCATGATATTTTTTGCATTTACCATCATTAGGAGGACATATGGTGGCAGTGACAGAAGCCGCTATGGCAAATGTTCCAACTATCGGCATAGTGGACAGTGACTGTAATCCTAATTTAATTATGTATCCAATACCGGGCAATGATGATTCGCCGTCTGCTGTTCAACTGTACTGTGACTTGTTTAAGAGAGCAGTGTTACAGTCAAAGGAAGTGAGGAAGGAAAGAGGGTCCAAAGATGAAGACATTGAGGAACTGGATATGTTACAAGATGAAATTGAGTTGGACGAGTCAAATTTCTGATGCAATATTTCAGTCTTTCAAATAAAATCAACCATCCACAAGTAGTTATTTTTAATTGCTGCTAGGTTTAATCTTTGTAGTGTTGTATAATAAAAGCTTGAACATGCTGTAGCAACTCTGTGATGTTTTAAACCCTTTACTCCCCAGCAATCATCAATATAATCCAGGGCCCGGTTGTTCAAAAAGACGATTAAGCTAATCCAGGATTAGCGTGAATATTGATTTCAGTTTTATAACGTTTCACTGAAGTTTTCTGTTCATATTTTTTGTCCTTCAGTTTTAACTTTGAATAATCTCAAACTCTACAAAACATTAGCAGTGAAAAACACTAAGAGAAATTAAAACCTGGATTGACTTTTAATCCAGGATTAGTGTTAATCGGCTTTCGAACAACCAGGCCCAGCATCATAGACACGCTATATTACTCTTGGGTGGAGAGAGGCACAAGAACACAACACAATGACCCTACCCTCGAACCCAGACCACTTGATCCGGAATCCAACGTGCGAACCATTAGGCCATTGCGTCTCCCCTTACATTAATGGCAGTACTAAAAAGACACTCTGGATATAAATCGTCAAGAAGCTTTATTCCTTCATTGGAAGAGATTCCATGCTTGGCACAAGAATTCAATATAAAACAATTCTCAAAAGTTTAGCAAATGGTATTTACAAAGTCACCAGAACTAGTCTCAATTCTGTTTTAAATCTAATGTCAGATAATAAAAACATGAAAGGATTAATTCAAATAATAAATAAGTTAGCAGGACCCCGTTGATAACAGTGCTGTTGTACTGAAGGGTCATCCTGCATAAATATTCGATTATTATTATTATTATTGAATCCTCTGCTAATCTATTCACTAACAAACTGGTCTCCTTTGCAGTCATTATTTTAGGCATCATGCAACGCTCCCCCCCCCCCCCCCACATATGCACCTAAGTTTTAAAGGTAAAAAGAATGACTGCTTTGAAAGGGTAGTATAAATAAATAATTTAATTACTGTTAGGTATAAATAGGCACATAATATGTGATGGCAGTTATGTAATAAATATTTGATGATAGCTTTGGTTTGCAGGTAATGCAAATCGCATGGAAAAATAATTACTTAACAGTAACAACTTGCAAGGAAATATTATCAAATCCCATGGATCTACTTCATACAGTAGAACCTCCGTCCACAGACACCTCCCCAGGGGCCAATCCAGAATTTTTGAATAGGGGGTGGCTGTTAGGAAATATTTTTATTGTTATATTTTTTAGCAACAATTTTTACACCTGCACAGTGCACGTCTGTTTATTTTCTATGTACATGGATTTTTATTCCTATTTTTGGATCCCCCCCCCGCGCGCTCCCATAGGTGGATACCTCATAAGCGGACTCTTAAGTCATGGTCCCAGCCACATACAAACACTGCAAAAATTTAATCTCGCAGAAGTGGCCACTCTAAGCGGACACTTTTTCTGGTCCCAAGGGTGTCTGCTTACAGGAGGTTTGTCTGTATTTCTCTGTTAAATGACAATAAATAAGTCCTGATGCATTAACTTAGCAACTTACAAGGAACATAATAGTATATTTCGTAAGTACTTTATAAGTTACATAATTTATTGGTGACATATCTAAAAATATTAGAAAACAACTAAAATGTCGCACATTTTATTTACATGCAAATTAGCTGCCTGGCTCCTCTAGTCCCTATGGTTATTCCAGGCAGCCAGTACTCTATTTAATTTCTATTTCTCTTCTCTTCCATACTGTAAATACTATTTCTTAAGTACAAATAAAGATGTTGTTGTTGCTTAACCTACAATCTTTGTTATTTACCTAAATTAAAACAAAAGGAAGCCAAATTGGCCATCAATTCCTTTTCTTATGTTTGTGATGCACACAAAATCTACAATATTATTATTGCATTAAAACGTCATGCCAAAGCAGTATCATTATTTCACTGCAGGATTTTGAATACAAATAACTATAGAAATACAGATGTCTCACATTATCCTACAAGTATCTCCTGTTTCTAAATCTGTCTTTTCTCCCACTCAGTCAACTTGACTGTATAATTCCCCCGGAAATATACCTGGCAAACATGCTTACAGAAGACACGCTATAAAGCATATCACATCCATTGCATGTGATAAACATCATTCAAAGATGAGTTCTTTCCTGATAAATCCACAAGAGACAAGGTCAAAGACAATGTTTTCTCAACCAAGCGTCACCCAGAGCTGAATGATCTTTGTTGGGGGAACACCAGCACTTGTTATGGTTCATTCTTCACGGAACACAGAGCATGGCCGTTCTTCTCTTTAATGCTGCCAATCTACCGGTACTCACAGAGACGTATTGGGCAAGTCATCACCTCCATCTGGATCAGTTGGTTCCTCTTCTATATCTGACATGTTTGTGTTACATGGTCGAATCAGGTAGCTAAAGAAAACACCAAACATCCGTTTTCAATAATTCAGAAATGAATTCAAAGAACCACTTATTGTGCCATGAATAAAAACAAAAATTTCAATCAATCTGAACATACCACGTTATAAAAGTCTACACTTGATCCAAAGTGGCCCCCAGAGCTTATCCTGTAGCATGCATGAAGCGACTAGGAGTACTGCTACTCTCCTGGATGGGATGCTAGTCCATCACAGGTCCCCCCCCCCCCCCCCCCCGGGCATTTTGTCAGGTTGCCCTATTGGCAGGTCTCCCTATAGGCTTGGTATTGAACAAACAGAAGAGGATTTCTCTTGTTACTTACATAACATCTCCTTCTTGTAACTTAAACTCAGGATTAGGGTTAACTATCACATAGGAATTGCCTGGTCTTTGGGTCATGTCAGCTGCAAAAATGAAATATCACAACACTTATAACAAAAAATTAATTGTAATATTATTAGTGATAACAAACAGGCAAACCAGCAAACCATGAACACTAGAAAGACATTCAAAGCAAGTCAAGCAGTAAATAAAATATTCAATGTTATTAAAAACAACTGAGAGATTAAAGTCTGACTACAAGCCTAGTAGCTTATCAGGTCGGCGCTTAATTCCAGTTTCCATAGCATGAAGTGACTAGACAGGCGCGGAACCAGACCAGCATACAAATGACTCAAAATCGAGGGAAATATAATTTTAGAGATTGAAAGTCTAAAAACCTTTGCAGGGAAACTTGCCTCCGGACTTCCATAAATTCGGCGCTCAGAGTCTAGTAAACTGGTCAAGTTTTTTCCTGGATCTGCGCCTGCTAGGAGAGTATCACTACATCCCTTGGATGGGATGCTAGTCCATTGTAGGTACCCCCCCCAGCATTTTTGTCACATTGTCCTGACAATTTGCCGGTACCCATTTATACTCCTAGGTGGAGAAAGGCACTCAGTGAGAGTAAAGTATCTTGCCCAAGAACACAACACAGTGACCCCAATCAGCACTCAAACTACTTGATCCGGGGTCCAAGGCGCTAACCATTCAAGGCCACGGTGCCTCCCACAGCAACTGAGAAATGAGAACCCTGCCATAAATTTGAGCATGCTTCCACTTAAAATGACATACCTTTCATTGAGTATTAAAACAATCTGCACTGCAGCTTAGCATGCACAGCTATATACAATTATTATTAATGCAACTGGCCCGCAACTGGATTCTTGTTTATGTTTATTAATCGTGAAGTAAAATTTAACTTACGAGTTCCAAAAATACTCAGATTTTTCATCCTGTTCTCTATAATATCTGAGATTTCACGAATCTCTTTCTTTCTTCTCCTTGGAAATGCATCTGTAAAGTCATCCTATCAAAAATGAAAATGACTGACCATTAATTACAGTGCGACTACTGTAACCGGGCCACCTTGGCAATGAAAACTAATCACATATTGTAGAGCGGAATAGAGAAATTCAACTTAATTCCACTTTGAAAGGTTGTATTGAACTGAAAACTTATTAGCTCAAACAACTGAAGTTGAAATTCTTCGTTTCCATTCTGTAAGATGGTTTGGTTTTCTTTGTCTAAGTGGCCCCGGTTATAGTAGTCGCACTGTAAAGAGAAGACAGCAAAATAAGACAGAATAAAGTATGTTGGAAAACACTATTCTTTTCTCACCTCAGGAACCTCTGATCGATAGAGTCCAATAGGAACTGCACAAGTGGTGGAGCAAAGTCTTTGGAAAAGTCTTCCATAAGTATCAATCCAAATGTGATCCTCTGTTATTTTCAGCTGAGACATTGGAAAAATAATTAAATAAATAAAATTTAATATTAGTAATCATCCATATTGGGATACTACATGTATTTGATACAAACCTGAAAATATTCATTCCATAACTATTAAGGAGCTATGTCACGATATTTCATCTGAGGAACAAAATTACTTTCAAATTGAAGGAAGCCTTAAACTAACAGTTTGCTAAGGTAGAAAAACACCATTGAAAGAAGTAATAACAGGGCTGCAAATAACAGTCGGTCATCGGACAATGGCCAACCCAAATTTGCCAATGTCCGCTGAAATCCCAACTGTGTTCGGACAATTTTTTGGCCTTCCAACGCAAACGCTAACCCATTTTATTCTAAACACAAACTACATGTAGTTTACTTTGCGATGACAACAAGTTAAATTAGTAGGTTCGCCTATCAAGCAGTATAATTTGTAATATGATGTCCGACCTCATTTTTGTTTTGTCCAACCAAAATGGTGACTTAGTCAGACACTTGTCTTTTCAAGAAAAAAAATAATTTGCAGCCTTGTAATAATAAACCAAAAAGGAACAAGGATGGTTAAGACGGTTATTAAGATTGAGGGGTAACAAATGGTAAAATCCGAGACTTGCCAAGATGCCGAGACCCTAGTTTAAAAATCCAAGCCTGAGGATTAGCGCTCCAAAAATCCAAGCTCGAGACACAGTGATCCCAAAATCCAAGACTATAGAGTGCAAAAGAAGCTAAAAGAGTATACAAGCAACTTTATACAGCAGCTTGTGGGCATCACAAAAAATATTTTTACAATAATCACAAACTTTTGAATCGGCTTACTGTAGCATCTATATTTAGGACTCATTTCACTCGTTTCTATGAATTCAGCTGATTCGGGCACGCAGGATTTGAGAGACTCGGAGATCCAAATTTTCAAAATTTGAGACTCCGCGACTGTCCTATTTCTGGCGAGCCCGAGATTCCAAGACACCTTTTTTAAGTGCAGTGATTCCGAGACTTAGCTTAAATTTGCAGAGACTCCTTATTTTTGATAGGCCATTTGTTACCCCTAGATTGGGGAAGATTAAGATGGATTGCAAATGACTTAGGCTGATTTTTTCAAGATGCGCCATGCGTGACGTAGCTCCTAGTCCCATTGATTATTCCTCAAATTTAAACCGTGCAAAGAATGTAAATTTAAACATGTTTTAGAATGCATGTAAGTAAACCCATAGAATAGCAACAATATTGTTTCCTTACTGCAGAGAGATATCCTGATCCTGGAGACTGTTCACAGCCTAACAGCAATCTAACCAAGTAGATCATGTAATCCTTCACAAATGCCTACAAGGAAACAGTAATATAATTATAACCTTCATAGACCTTATTGTGTGGTTCCAGAAAATATCCATACCTCCCCCACGGAAGGTTTTTTTTGGTTGGAACCCCCCTCCCCCCTGGAATTTCCAGTTTAGCTTCATACTTTCCTTTAAAAAGTTTGGCTTTTGAGACCCCCCTCCCCCCTCGGAATTTCCAATGACCTTCCTTGGGGTGGATATGGATATTTTCTGGAACCACACATTCATAAATGGCGGTGGATTAATTATTCTTTTATATTCATGTTAATCAGCCTCCCTAGCCTCATTTTGGAGTAAAAATTCTTTGAATTTTGCACATACTAACATGGCTAGGGGGACTGATTAGCGTGAATATAAAAGACTAATTAATCGGCCGCCATTTATGAATAAGGTCTATGGCTGACAGTTAAAATTTGCTCCATTCAATTATACATGTAGCTAATTAATAGTACATTTTGATGCCTGAACATACATTGACTAACCATTAAGCCACCCAGAGTGCAAAGAAAGTGCTGTCTGATAGACCTTATTCATAAATGGTGGTGGATTAATTATTCTTTTATATTCATGTTAATCAGCCTCCCTAGCCTCATTTTGGAGTAAAAATTATTTTGAATTTTGCACATACTAACAAGGCTAGGGGGACTGATTAGCATGAATATAAAAGAATAATTAATCGGCGCCATTTATGAATAAGGTCTATGGCTGACAGTTAAAATTTGCTCCATTAAATTATACATGTAGCTAATTAATAATAATAATAATCTTTATTTATATAGCGCCGTTTCTACTAAAAAACCAACAGCGCTTAACAAAACTACTTATTATAAACAAATAAACATTACTTTACTGATATGATAATTTACTATATAGTACATTTTGATGACTGAACATACATTGACTAACCATTAAGCCACCCAGAGTGCAAAGAAAGTGCTGTCTGATAGACCTTATTCATAAATGGCAGTGGATTAATTATTCTTTTATATTCATGCTAATCAGCCTCCCTTAGCCTCATTTTAGAGTAAAAATTGTTTTGAATTTTGCACATACTAACGAGGCTAGGGGGGCTGATTAGCGTGAAATATATAAAAGAATAATTAATCGGCCGCCATTTATGAATAAGGTCTATAGCCTGGGGCTAGTGGATTTTTCTGTCGGGCTAGTGCATTTTATCCATCGCTTGCCTGATGGGCAAGTAAATTTTTGGACATTTTTAGTTGGCAGATGAAGTAAAACCAATGAGAAAGGCCTTCAGGCTAGCACACAATGGCTCCAACTTGCCCAAAGGGCATCCTGGAAAATTTGTTTTCTTTGCACCCTGCCACCGCACCTCCACAGACTCCCTTAAAAGGTACGTCAAATTATATTTACGATAGGGGGTAATTAGGTTGAGTTTAGGGAAGTATTTACCTGATAGAGCAGAGTATCCAGCATGCTCATACTGAACACATGACCAGCGGCAAAGGGTTCACGGAACATGTAGTTGAGATGGTCCCTGTTCTGCTGTTTGATTCGCCTCTGCATTGAGAAGTGATATCAATTTAATTAGTCATAAAAAGATATCTATTAAGAATCAATCAATTCTGAGGGTTAACCATAAGGTAAAGGTAAAGCCGCACTCAGCCCAAACTGGCCCACACCGCCGAGCTTATCCCGGTTTCCGTAGCATGAAGCCGACTAGGAGTATTGCTACTCCCCCTGGATGGGACACTAGTCCATCGCAGGTTACCCCTCAGCATTTTGTCGCCGGTACCCATTTATACTCCTGGGTGGAGAGAGGCACTGTGAGAGTAAAGTGTTTTGTTCTAGGGGTTAACCATGGACAACACTTAATAAAACTTATTGATATCAGCACCTTGACGCTCTCTCTGAAGCTTCGTGTTTTAAAGCTGGCCAATGATTCACTTTGTATTCCAGGGGGAAGAGACATATCGGCATTAAACTTCATGAAGCGCATGTTGGAGGCATGCGTCAGCTCGACAATCAGAGTTGCTCTTGGAAAGCATCTGTCAAACAAAGAACAAATTGCACAAGACCTTGTTTATACACTTTGGCAAGTAAACAAAGCTATATGTACACTGTATGATTTTTGTTCTGAGTGGTATTAACAGTTTAGTTTCATTCCTGATTGCTGCCACATTGTCATGCATAGTCAAGAAGAAAAGGCAGACTTGAGCTTCTTGACAAAAAGAGCTACATGTGTACGCTGGCAGGGATGTCAACAAAGCCAGAACAGAACAGGTCTTTGGTTAACAATCTTCAACTGTGTATACAACTAGTGTATGTTTAAATCCTAGCGGATTAGCTTTTTAGCCCTTTAACAGAAATCTGCTCTGAGGAAGGGAAAAGGGTCGAAAATTCCCACTTCCCATAGCCTCCCACCAATGTGGCCCGGATTTGAATCCTGGACCCAGAGTCATATGTGGGTTGAGTTGGTTGTTGGTTCTCGTCCTTGCTCCGAGGGTTTTTCTCCAGGTTCTCCGATTTTCCTCCCTCCTCAAAAACCAACATTTCTAAATTCCAATTCAATCTGGGACCAGAGGTTTGTCAGTCGCAAGACTGTTTGTCAGTCGCAAGACTGTTAAGTGTTACCCTTGTTAAACAAAGTTGATTTATAAACAAACAAAGTCGATGTCTTCATTCCCGCTTCCTGTATACCTCTCCTTCCGACTCTCTGGTTTCAATTTAAATTCATTAATCACTAACTAATTGGGGAGAAGGACCTGATGATAAAAGCTAAGCTGAACTGAGTTGTGCACATTACCTGTAAATACTCTGTACATCTACTATGGTGCTGGCATCTGCCATGTGTTCCTCATCATACATCTGTCCATGAGACCGATAGCCTACCACCACTATGCTGTCCGCATGAAGACAACCAGCTTTGAGAAGGTCATCCAGACTGCAAGAAATTTATCAAGTAAATTATCACGTCCAGTTCAATTAAACCTCCCAAAATAAAGAGAATGGAAAGAAAAAAAGAAATATAAGAATGATGGACGACCGACCGACCGACCGACCGACCGACCGACCGACCGATTGAATGTTCCTTACCTGTTTATAGTTCCAATCATGTAATACAGCATGGGAAAGTGGCAAACTGCCATTAAGAAATCTTCATTAGGTCTGCAATAAACAATATTAATTTCATATATCACTATCACAAAAGCTTATTTAAATCATTAAAACAACATATTAAACAACCCTGAACAACATAAATACAAGATTAAAGTTCTTCAAAGTACAGCTCAAGGATGATGGATTTGTTCTTTCTGGGCTGGTATTTTTACACGCTCATTAGACCATCAGGTAAACTCAGATGACTTTGCCTGTTTGTGGTTAGTGAAATTTAACCTCTGGTCTTATGGATTGTACCATCAGCAAAGTACTCAATTCTATTTTCTGTGTAGTGTGATATAAAATTATATTCTTGGTACATGTGCCAATGAAAATGAATGCCAAGAGTCATAATTATTTCTCTTTACAACATGACGGCAATCTCGTTCCCAGAGTCCTCGTTACCCTTGTCCAGCGGTGGAGCGGCCAACAAGGAGCTCTGGGGGGAAGCAGTCCACCATGACAGGATTCTTGGACTTCCGGCTCTACTGCGCATGTGTTCGACCCCATGTTTCAACTAACGGACGCCAAGATTCTTGGACTTCCGGTCTTACTGCGCAAGTCAGGCAGATCACTCTATCCCAGAGGTCCTTGTTGGCCGCTCCACTGCTGGACAAGGGTAACGAGGACTCTGGGAACGAGATTGACATGATGGCTGTTACTTACTCTTCTTTGAGAAGTAGCACAATGGGTTTAAGGGTGCACTTAGGTCGCTGGTAAGCTCTCAGAGGAAGAATGAAGTTGTATAATCCAGCTTCTGCTACAGGAGATGCCACAATGATAGCACCATGCTGCCTCTGATGTAATCTAGCACTGTCATTTAGATCTCTGTCCAAGCAAGCCTGACAAAAAAGTAAAACAGTTCATTACCACCCACCCTGTGAGTGCAATGTCACAGATAAGATTCAAGAGACAGGCACAGGGAACCCAATCTCCCATGTTTGGTTAAAAATATGGGAATGGGGGAGCAGGGATGGCACAGTGGGAGAGCACTCGCCTCCCACCAATGTGGCCCGGGTTCAAATCTCAGACGTGGCATCATATGTGGGTTGAGTTTGCTGTTGGTTGTCATGTTTTTCTCCAGGTTTTTCTCCCTGGTTTTCTACCCTCCTCAAAAACCAACATTTCTAAATTCCAATTTGATGTGGAAACAGTGGATGGAGGATTTCTTCCACCATCTTGGATTTCTATGCATCGCGTAACCAAAAAATAGTTACAGATGGGTTCCCATGATCTCTGGGCACGGGACCGAAAAAGTGTTTTCCACGTGCAAGAAGCCCACAGATACCTCCCAAAGTCGTCAGTAGCCATAGTTACACAAGACAAAAATGGTAGGTTGTGCATGAACTGTGCAAGTCTGGCCATCAAGGCAGAATACATAACTTATTTACAAGTTACAGTTATATGATGGCCGTAATCGTACAGTGTTGGCCACTGAACTAACCTCATTTCTAAGTCCTAAACAACAAGATTTCTTTGGATTCTTCAGAAGGTGGCATCTTAGAGGTGTACGACCAATATACAAAGAGCAAGGTGGAACTCCTGCCACGTAACTGTAACAATCATAAAATACACAGAAACATTATTATGCAAGCTTTATAACAACCTTTAAAAAAATGTAAACTAATGAAAATTCCATTTTAATTCTAGGGGTTGGAAGAACCAGGTGGCTCATCCATGCCGATGCTTAACTCTGATTTAAGTAAAATGGAGACGCAGTAGCCTAATTATTAGCGCTCTGGAATCTGGACCAGGCTGTCTGTGTTCTATTGCTGGCCGGGGTCACAGTGTTGTGTTTCTTGGGCAAGACACTTTACTCTCACAGTGCATCTCTCCACCCAGGAGTATAAATGGGTACCGGCGACAAAATGATGGGGGGTAACCTGCGATAGACAAGCATCCCATCCAGGGGAGTAGCAATACTCCTAGTCGCTTCATGCTACAGAAACCAGGCTCGTGAAAACTTTACCATACCCTCAACAATTTATCGGCACCCATTTATTACACTCCTGAGTGGAAAGACGCACTGTGAGTGTCTTGCCTTTCTTGATTTTGGGGGTTAGAATCATAGATTTCTGACTGTTATCCTTTATCTTTATAGTGTCTACTAAAACAATAATTATTACACTACTCGCCCTCATTTTCTATTCATAAATGAGTCAACTCAGCTGCATTGGACTTGCAGCCTTGGACTTGTAGCCTAGTTAATAGATTGTTAGCATTGTGCGGTTCCAGAAAATATCCCCACCCCATGGAAGGTCATTGGAAATTCCGAGGGGGAGGGGGACTCAAAAGCCAAAATTTTTGGGGGTATGGATATTTTTCTGGAACCGCGCATTATGATTCATACCTAGGAATTCTACTTGTGTCGTCAAGCAAATCCATATCCTGCCTCAGAAGTTTCTTCTTCGTCAAAATCTGATCCATCAGGTACATACACAGAGTTTGATGATCGCCTGGAGTCTCCTACATCAAAAACAACTTCCTTAGTTCTAGTTCCTTTTTTCGCAGGGGATTCCTGATCAGGTTTGAGTGTAGAGGAAGGCGTGACTTGATCACTGGAGCTAGCATGTCCAACACCATTTGCAGGTGCCTCATCTAAGAACTTTAGGCCCACTAGAATGGAAAAGTAGCAAAATGGTTAAAATGTACATGCAGGCCATCAAATCAACGATTATCATGATTATAAAATATCAAGTTTATTTAACAAAATGAGTTACAGATGAAGAATAGAGGAAACAATTACTGTCTGGGATTTGTGGGTTCAGTCTGAGGCTAAGTAAAATGTGTGGTTGGGAGGGAACCCAGAAGAAAAAAGGACAGGCAAGCTATGGAGGCAGGAGAGGAAAGGGTGCAAAGAGAAATTTCTGACAAGGCCAGAAGCAGAGTAAAAAAGCAAACTTTTCATTGATTTAATAGGGTCCTTTCGAGATATTCAAATTCAGCTTGATAACGAGGCTGAGAGGACACAAACAAAAGAAATAATAAACATGCCTGTTCAATTTCCATTGTTTGTGTCCTCTCAGCCTCACTACCAAACTGAATTTTAATATCTCGAAAGGACCCTGGAGGGAAGGGTACAGGTTTAAGAGAAAAAATTATTGAAAAAACAACTAAAGATAACTTAAGAAACTTCCCACTCCCTTCCTCTCTCTGCAGCTGTGACCACCCACTTGTATTTGATTCCCAGGACCCACTAGTATTACGATGAAGTTTCAGACATAAAAACATTTCTGAAAAGTATGCATGTAGTACCTGGTTCGACCGCATCCGTTTTTAGTTCAAGAGCTACAGAGCTTGCAGTGATGAAGGAATCGTTCTTGTGGCGAAAGCTGCCCTTAAACAGGCTGACTGACTCTTTTGGCTCCTTGTAAGCCTTGAATGCGGTGTCTTCTTCACTTGAGATAGCAATGTAGAAGCAACGATCCTCATAATTCATTATATGCGAGAGACCAGGGTTTAATAAAATGCGTGAACCTTTCCCAATTGAACGAACTGCAAAGAGCGTCACCCCATATCTGAAGAATTAAGACAAATAAGTAAGATGGAGAGGAAATATAATTAGCGTTCCAAAAATACATTGTACGTTGATGTGTGGTAGACAAATGGTTACCAGTAGTGCTTAAGATCTGATTGTAAATGGGTCAGACAAAATGTCCAGACAATTATTTTTGGATTATCAATATGGCCATTTTTGTACTTGAGGTGCAAAATCCATCTGGACAAACTTGGGTAAGATTTATTAGTGCATCTGGTTAATATGTGTCTTGGTATCAAGACGGAAACAAGATGAGTTATAATACTAGGTAAACTATCTACTATTAATAGTATTTCTTGAACAATGCACTAAGAGACATAATATGATGGCCGACCACATATTTGTTTTATCCAACCAAAAATGGTGACGTCTTTTCAAGCTTAGCAAAAAATTATTTGCAGCCCTGTTAAATGATAATAGTATTTATGGGATTATTGATTAATAATCATTTGCTACTCACTTATTGTGTGCATGAAAAGCAGCATGTGTAAACGTCTTGTAAGCATATGGTCTGAAGATTTTACTGTCACCCAAGCGGATGTCATATATTTCATTTCCTGCACACTTGCCATACATATCATGCCAATCCTCAGATCCACTCCTGAAGGGAAAGGATCACATGAACAAGAATTGATCCACACAATAAGTAGTACATTTTATTGTTAAACTTTATTGTATGGCAAACTTGTTCACGATAAAAAGGAACATTATGATCAATAATTATCACCTTTAAAAAGGAAATGAAGTGCCATGGCAAACTTGAAAAGCTGATGTTTTTGAGTGGTAGCTCTTCATTGGACTGAATCATTGAATATTGGATATTGTTATTGTAAGACAATGGGATTAAATATTGTTAAGAGAGGTTTGAAATCAATCACAATATCCCTTCTCTCGTTTAGCTGTAAGTATCAAAAACATAATGTAACAATGACGGTTTAATCATCAGGGTTCTCAGTAGAATTTTAGTACAGAAGTAAATTGAAACAACTGGAAAACCGAAACAAATGGTGCACTGCCTATAGTTTCTGCCGGCCTTCTTTCTCACTTGCACTGCATCCCAAGTGATCCACCTGTAGGTAAATGCACAGCTGAGATGGTAACTTACTGTTCATGAAGAGTATGGAGAAGAAGAGTGAAAAAGGTTGAGATCCCAGGACATACACAGTTACTAGCCAAGAGTGCATGTTTGACTTCATCCTCACAGACTACGTGCTCTGAAAACAAACAACATTACTGCGCATTCAATAACATACAAACTCTGAAGTTGACAACACAATTAACAATATTGCATTCGACACTGCTGTCAATCATAATTATGACAAATCACAACCCATGGACGTGACCTTTTGAACCCGTTGAAGCGAAACTTCTGTTTCCTGAGGCGTCCATTAGGATGATTGACAGCGGCAAAAAATGCAACCATTGATTGAGCTGAGTTCGCATGTTATTGACAGGTGCAGTAAAACATTCTAGCAACAATACAGTTGTCAAAATGAAAATTAATGGGTCTGCAATTATCTTCAGAATTAAACGAGCAGACTCACAGCTTAGTGAGAGGCATAGTGGCCTAGCTAATGTTAGTAGTGTATTAAACTCCAGATCGAGAGGTCCGAGTTCATGTCGTGTTGAGTTGTGTCATGTTGAGTCCTGTCATGCGGAGTCCTGTTGTGTCGTGTCGTGTTGTGTCATGTCGTGTTGTGTTCTTGAACAAGACTCTTTACTCTCAGACTGCCTCTCTCTACCCGGGAGTATAAATGAGAACTGGCAAGTTGTTATAATAGCAACCTGACAAAATGCTGGGGTTTAGCCTGCGATGGACTAGCATCCCATCTAGGGGGAATAGCAATACTTCAAGTCACTTAATGCTAAGGAAACCAGAGTTAAGCACTGGCCTGGTAAGATACTTCGGCTTGAAGACAGACAAGTTTTTATTATACTTTAGACTGGCAGCTATACTGCAGTGTGTTTCTGCTGTGATGTTAAACAAGAAGGGCAAAGCCTCAAAGCATTTCAATTCTTAACAAGATCAGCATTCCACTTTATTTTCTTACCTGCAAAACTGACATGGAACTTGTTCTCTGGCTTAAGGATCTGTACGTACAGAGGTGTGGCTGGAGCAAAGTCCTGGATGGCCCATGTTCTCAAAATGGTGTGCTTGTCCTAAAAACAAAATACACAGAGAAGGTACACAAAGATAAAGATTCTACTGGATTCAATATTGAAATCAATAAACTTCCTTATTATATGACATAGCATTTTAATAGAGTGGGAATACGCACTGAAACAAATGCAAATATGAGTGCAAATATGAGACCGTATTACACGGGTCTTAGTCCCCCTGACCGCACGCTACGGAAAACACATTGAAAGCCTATATTTTAGGAAAGATATTATGTCGTATAATAAACAATTTATTCAGCGGAAAGTTGTGTAATACAGCTGCGCATTTTTACTCGTCAAATAAAAACTGACTTGTAAAAATACCCAGCCGTATTACACAACTTTCCGCTGAATAACCTCTTTATATCTCAGTTCTATGTTCACTCAGTTGCTGAAAGGAAATCAATTTGGATATTTAATGACAGAGCAACAGTCCACTTTCTTGTTTACTGAACTCTTGACTGATCAAGAAGTAAACTGAAAAATGTACCGTCTCTGGCATTGAATGTTACTCAAGAAAGGAATAAATATATCAAGATATAAGTCTATTCAACTTACAGCCGCCTCCCTGTTATCTGCATATCTGTCAGTGAGTATAAAGCATCCCTCAGCATCCTCAACCCTAACAAAGATAGACGGGAAAAAACATAAGGCTGGATCAAACAACAGTGAGAGCTGACGAGCACCAACAAGAGTTCAAACTCCCATGCATGCACTCTTGTCTTGTGTTCTCTCATCAAATTTGAACCTGCTCAAATTTTCATCAGTTAACAACAGCTAGTTTTGACAGGCAGATGTCTCTTTATAATGGTCACCTCTCTACAACAGCCAGGATTTTTTTCATCCCGATCATGTACCGATCCATACACTTTACTCTTATTGAAACCTCCCCGTAACGTCCACCTCTGTACAATGACCAGTTACTTCTGCCCCAGGGTAGCCGTTGTTGAGAGGTTCAACTGTAATATTTTCAATATAGTACACTGGACAAAACAATTAAGGATCGATATTTTCATAAATATTTCAACAACAACAAACAGTATTCTGTTGGTGTCGTGTTTATTTTAAAAATAATGAAATTTCACACATAGGATTTTGTTTTCGTGAAAAGAAAGTACGCCACTTCCGTTTTACAGCACTTCTAAATATGGATAGGCCGATGACGTAAACATCAAAATCACGTGTTTTCTCAGAATCAAAATTGTAAACGATTTCTGTTTGTGTTCGTGTTCGATCTTTCGTTTTCTCCTTGTTTTCTCATGACTTTTAGGGATAAAAGTTGTGCCAGTTTACAAATAACACTCTAAAGCTTTCGTGGCCACTGGTAAATTTCCGATTCTTCGACAGTTCGCCGTCTTGAAACCCGTTTTGCCACACGGTCTTTCTCCCATCGAAGGCGAAGATGACAGCCTGTTGCTCTAGCAGCATACCAGCCACGGAAGGCTTTGCAGCTGAAACGCAGCCGGTCGAGAGCATCTGAAACAGCTTTCTGAGCTTCGTAAAAGTCTCTTGGACCGGATTCGTCGGCTGCTTGACCAGGGGCTCTCCATCTCTTTACACTGGCTTGAATATTGCCTTGAAACAGCTCGGACGGATTTGCTTCGTGGCCCTTCGGTGGAAGCATCACAACTTGGATCTTAGCCTGGCGAAACTGTTGGTGAATCTCAGGGTTGTAATGCTGCTTCGAAGGATTAAGACATCTTCCTGCTCTGCCAAGGCGATCCCAGATGAAAAAACTGTGTGGTGGGATGGTCAATGGTAGTGGTGGACCGCCAAGGCTAGGAGCATGCTGAGGCGAACGGATGTTGTCGAGGACAAAGTGCCTGACCTCCGCGTCGTTTGCATTATTTTCGGACAACCAAACTTTGTAATATCCTCTTGGACCAATCGCGGAATGAAGCGTGAACTTTCTGGGCCGATAAGGGGCTCTTCCATACAGCTGTTCGCCTTTTCTACAACGGCCTTTTCTAGGCAGAACACCGATGAAAATGGGACACTCGTCCGCGAAGTAAAATTCATCTTCAGAACACAGGCCCTGAGCGATCGCACTGTGCATGCCATCAAGATAACCCATCTGCATGTCAAGAACTCGCTCCAAGTTAACTTCACTGGAGGACGTGTTTGGTGTTTTGTAGCTAAACCTGTCATCTGCTCGCTTGTAGAGTTGGCGGCGGACAGTTCTTGAACTTATCTCTATTTCAGTCCTGTTTAGCAGCCGGCACGCAATTATTTCGGTGCTGCAGTAAGGGTCTTTGTCGGCCAGTCGCTCTAATAATTTTTCTTCCGGCGAACCTTTTGCCACTTTTCTTGGCCTTCCGCCGCTTCTTTTCAATGGAGTAACATTTCCTGTGTCTTGTAAAAGATCTTTCCAGCGTTTTGCGGCATTTTTGTCTCGGACACAAGCGTCCGCGAGTGCAGTGTTGACATCGATTCCTGATTTTATCCGCTGTAAAACGGCCGCTCGCAGTCTTGGAGAGAATGGCTTTCCTCTGTTTTCTCTACTACTTGTAGGGCTAATTTTAGTTGACCTGCGCTTTTGTTTGAAGGAGGGATTGTTTAAATCCCCCTTTTTAAAAGGCATATCTTTGAAAGTTACGAAACATGTATTGTTTTCACTTTTAAACTGTCGTAAAACAACACCGAAACAATTTTCCAAAACAAAGCGAATTTGGCGCGAAAATCGTCGTAGCCGCGCACGGTTTTCCCGCCATTTTAGCGGCCCCAGCATTCATATTTTAGCTTTCAAATTTTTTGCATGTGTGGAATTTTATATTTTGTTGAATTGCTTCTTATCATTGAATTGGATGATATTTTGTGAGAATTATTTGAAATAAACCCAATCCTTAATTGTTTTGTCCAGTGTACTATCTAATATTGGATGTACTACTTTCAGCACCAATATACCAACAAACTCATACCTAGCTCTGATAAGGTCTTCATCAATGAGGGCTGATCCTTTTAAGTATGTAACCCTCTGAGACCACAGTGGTACCTGTAACAGGATTCTCAATGTGCTGTCAAGCTCCGATGGGCAAAGAAGAACCACATGAACATCCTACAAATAATGGCAAATGCTACAATTATTAAAATAAACTTAAACTTTAATTACTGTGTGAATCAGAAAAGCGTGAACACTTTGATTTAACGCATGGATTTTCCTTTGCCAAAAACAGTGTACAATTGGCTTTCCTGACTAATCTTCTTGCCGTGTTCACGATTTTTTGATTCGCACAGTAACAGGGGAAAGAGACTTTTTCTTTATAATGGTAATGTAAGTAGTATATGGGGTCACTCAAGTTATCCTGCTGTTTTTATACCTGCCAACTTTTTCAGAGCCAAATTTACATTTTTCTCAAAATGAAAAAAAACACATGAGATAGCATGCTAGTCAAAGATCATTCAAAATTTTAGACATGTAAGCATATATGGTATACTGTTTCAAGCTAGATGGTCATGATTTATTGTTTCAAGAGTGTGAGCTTATAGGGAGTTCAACTGCGAAGAAAACTGTTCAGAGTTCATGAGTAAAAAGAACAAACCTGCAATCCACCATCTGAATAGAACTCATTCAAGAAATCAATCAGCATAGTTGGTCTCAGAATTGTCGCACATAAGACCACATGTTTCACTGAGCCAGCTAGCATACGATTAAACGTCCCACCCTCCTTCTGACGAGTGACCAACAAGAATGCCAGCTGCTCTAACTAAGAGAGAAAAAAATACGAAATAATTAAAATGTTCAAGGGTGTTGATGAAAGAAATAAACTCAAATTGTTTCTAAAATAAACACAGTTACTAGTGCACAATACACATTTTTACATATTTAACTGTTTTTTACAATAACTGCTTTTTACTGGTCGCACGTCTTGGTTTATAAACACATACCACGTAATAAATATTTACAGATCACATGACTGAAAATATTATTATATACATAATATTGTTACTTTGAATAGAAAATTAACTCAATCAATCTCACACTGTGTTTCCAAGAAATTCAGGTGAAAAATAATATGGAAGGATTTTTTTTATGTTGAAGTTAATTACAGTATTGTGCTTTGTTCCCTGTGAATTCTTACTGAAATTTGCCTAAAATTTGAGAACGAAAATGTGATGCCACATCTTTTGTAGCACTGTAGTCAGTGAGTGCAGGAAGGATAGTCAAAACAGTTGGATAATAATATGTCATCACAATTTCCTATTGTTTAAAACAGTACATACCATGTGGCCCCAGGGGCTATTTGCATGGGGGTCAGTGTGGCACGCTTCCTGATCTCAGCTACCCAGGAGCTGCTTTTGTTTTTGTAAACATTTGAGATTAGGGATTCAAATTCCCGATGTTAATTTAAGAGATGAATAGGGACCATAGCTAACTGTATCATCACTTTGTTAACTAAATGTACCTCAACAGGGAGTAAAATGAGAGCACAGGCAATCATGATCATAACAAATGTCTGCGCTGGCCAGTCATTTGGAGTATATTCACCATAACCAACTGTACTAAATGTCACCACCACAAACCAAATACACACAAAAAAGTTCCACTTTGAAGCTGGTCTCTCAAGATGATGTATGCCACATATTCTAAAAGGAATCACAAATAATAGTTGATCAGAATTATTGCCTAAATGCAACATTTCATGTAGATACACACTGCGAATAATACATTCAAGAAAGATAATATTCAGTCAGTGACATAAGCTACTCAGAAAAAGAATTCCGAGTTCTCCCAACAGGAGTCAAACTTATCATATGATCCAGGCCCGTAGGGAGGGGGGGTGCGATGGGTGCGTCCGCACCCCCCACGGGCTGTGGAGGTCCACCAATAGTGGACTGACAGTTCAAAAGAAAGTGAAATAGTAGTGAAATAGTAGTGCTTGTGCTCTAATTCGATAACTGGACAGGTGTAGTTTGAAAATGAAGCCTGAATCAAAACAATCGCAGCTTTGAACGTGTGTACATATCGTCTTCATCGACAAAGACAACATCAAGCAAGTCATTTTCTTCATCTAAATATTCACTCCTTTGGCCTAAAAGTGTCTTTAATCGAAGGTCTGCAATATGTATTTTTAGTATTCTTTCATCAATATTTTCTTTAACTGAACAGTTCCCGAAATATTCATGCTTTTACGTTCGCTTTTGGCTGTCTGGTTTCATATCATACTGCCTTCAAAACGCACGAAATGCAGTCTCAGACAACCTAGTACCTGGCGCTCGTACGATCCAAACTTTGCATCTCTAACGCACCGGGGCTAGGTCATATAACTAGGTGGGGTTCCAGATAAGTTTTAAACGTAAGGTGTCAATAAGGAATTGCAATGGGTCAATAGATAATGTACTCGATCACCAAATCATCTGAAGTTTGCTATTAATTTTTTGGGTCAGGTAGCCGCCCTTGTCGGATTTTTACCTGAGATCTCTCTGAGGCTCTCTTATCTGGAATGTCACTGGAAGGTTCAAATGTGTTCCTTTTTAAGTAAGAATCAACCAAGCCCATAGTTTTTCTAAGTGAAGATAAGCTGTCAAGGCAGCTTTTATTACGGTCACAGTTTCTCGATTCATTATTAAACTAAGGGCGCATTCTTTTGGGACTATTCTGGCGATTCTCGTTCCGGTTTAGGAATAACAGAATATATGGAATATCAATTACCTAAAGAATGCATATTCTGAAAACGGTATACTAGTGACGGAGGTGACCTGAGAACTATTGTACCTATGCATGCGTGAGTTGCGATTGCCGGCCCCGTATGATTTCCCGCCAAAACATTCCCAAAAGAAAGCATATTCAACCGTATTCCGTTCATTCCGTTCATTCTGCTATCGGAAGCAGAATGAACGGAATAGTATTCTGTTCATTCCGAAAATGGAATAGGTCCCAAAAGAACACGAATGCCGTCTATTCCGAGTATTCCTATTCCGGAATAGTCCCAAAAGAATGCGCCCTAAGAATCACAAGGTCTTTTCTGGGTTTTTGTGAGGATCTACAATGTATCAAAAACAGTACTTATTTCCCCAGCATCATATAATCATGTTTAAAACGATTGCTTACAAATTTACTCAAACTTACCCAGTAAACAAGATACAGCACACTGTTCCAAACACTATAAGAACTTTCTGTGATAATGCAGACTGCTGGCGAAGGACAAGTCTGTGAAGGTCGTTCTGTAGACAAAATACATTCAATAAGATGAATCTCAATTCTATGCATCAGTGAGAATTTAACAATAAGTCAAATTTCTCACTAGAACAAGATTACTGTGGTTCAGAGTACATGCTGCACTCAGAACAAACTGGTCCACACTGCCAAAGTCTTCCCAAGAACACAACACAATGACCCCGGCCAGCACTTACCTGTACCCCTCAATCCGGAGTCCAACATGCTAACCGTTAGGCTACCATGTCTTTCACAATAATATCACAACAAATATTTTACCCTAAAAATTAAATCAGTTATACTTACGAGCATTGCATCTAATGCATTTTTTGCAAGCCAGCAATTTAAAAACAAAGGGAGCCACAAATTTCTAAATTGAGTATAAAATATCTGCAAAAAAGAATTGAAGATATTGTCAGCATTCTAAACTTGGAATAATCAACAAGCCTAAAGGTACTGTACAACACCCACTGCTTAATAAGTTACAATAGCCAGATTAATTATTTTACAAGTTATTAACAATAACTTTTACTTACAGATACTAAAAAAGGTAATCCTAGAAAAATCTCTGCGATAAGACGGCCATGTACAATTTGATTGAGGACTGAGCCTCCCTGTGAATCAAGAACAAAATAATCAAGAGATTAACATACATGTAATGGCATGATTTACTGCAAGAAAGTAGTGACTAACAATAATTATTGGAGAAATTACCTTGTAAGTTAAGTAACTAAGTAGAATTGCATCCAGCATACTATAAACTGCAATGATTGTCTAGAAAGAAATAATCAACAAACAAAATTGTTATTGGCGGGCGGGGGGTGGGGGCGGGGGAAGTTGCATTTAGTTTGGCAACAAACAACAACTTAGGAAACAATAATTATAATTGTATTTTTTCTTCTAGCACAGCCTACCTGGACAATCCAAATTTCAAATGGTCTATCAACCCACAACAATGACCACCAATAACTGAAAAGAAAAAATATACACAATTTTGTGTAAAATTATTATTAATAATAAGTGGCATTACTGGAGCTCTTATTCCATTTAGTAAACACAGGTTTACAAGAAAGCTGTGAATCAATAGACTAGTGAAATGTTTGTATGTAACTGGGATCTGTCTGCCTATGGGAGGTTCCATTAGTAGAGGTTCAGCTGTATGTATAGATTTTCGAAAATTTTTGGGGGTGTAAAAAGATCCCCTCCCTCTATCTTTGCTCCTGTGGGTCTGCACTTAATGGTAAATGTATGCGAGGTAGTTTGTGTCTTAATTGAAACAATATTCTGACTGCAGTTCTCGACACATCCCAGCATCATGGTTAGCTAGACCTGGCATGATTAGCACTCTTATCACATAGCAAATTACTGAATTCTGATTGGCTAAGACAGAGGGCATTTTTTCTTAATCAAGGGCACTTTTGGTAATGATTACTTGATCCTGATTGGTAGAGCGGCAAAATTCCTCGCTCCTAATTGGCTGAGCACGCTGCACTTTGTTGGCTTCTTGACGGCGGGATTTTGAGCAGAATTTTCAAACACAGCGCTCGCTTCTACTTTGCTTCAGAGTTTGACTTCAGTTTCCCGAGTTATTTGATGGGAAAGGAATGGAAACCGGGTGATAGCTTGAAACGAAATCCGAAAGCTGAATCTCAGTGTTTCACTCGAAACAACATAAGATTATTTCAATTGAAAAGTAGAAAACTTGCATCAGCTAGACACTTGGCTAGTTCATTCATGGCGGCCAACTGACTTCTTCGCTTCACTTCTGTTAAATACGGCTTCATCACGTGCAAGCCAGAGTAAATAGCACAGAGTTTGTTCAAAGAAAGAAGAAGGTCAAATTAAACAGGAGAAGTTACCTCTACAAGTTTGTTTGGACTCGTCGTTTGCTGTTTTATGTAGGATTGTACATGTCAAGCAGCTCGCATGCAGCGGGGAAGCTTCAAAACATTCAAACAGGTAAGTACTTAACTTACTTGGCTTGGATTGAGTGTAAGCTTGTTGTTTCTTTTTTCACGATTTAGATTTTTCTCTTAAGAATTACATAACAGTCAGCATTATCCTGTTCTGAACGTAAGACAAAAGATTAATCTTACGTCTTATTTTGCTTGATCTTGCTGTGATTCTGCGTGATCAGATTTTAGAAAGGAATATTTTTGTTCCGCAGGCTGAATTATTAGCCGCACGCTGAAGGTTTTTCGAAAATTTAGCCCTTTATGTGATACACAAGTAATCGCATTGTTCCCTCGTGCAATTAGGGATTAATTTCACTTGTATTTTCAAAGTTTTTACAAATTGCCCTCGTCGCTGCACGACTCGGGCAATTTTGTAAAATCTTTGAAAATACTTGTGAAATTAATCCCTAATTGCACTCGGGCCCATGCAATTACCTGTACAAAACTAGAGAGCAGACGCGGACAGCTGTTTCGCTCTTATTGGAGCTCATCAGCGCGTCGTAGCTATGAGATTCAGTGACACTTCACCTATCCCATAATATGTCGCTAGTCACCCTAGGAGAGAGTTGAGAGAAAAGATCGCTTATCAGTCACGCCACACATCAAAGGTGGCAAGTGGCCAAAAATCGATCAGTTCTCAAACTAATCCTGCCAAGTGCTGAGGCTTAATTATTGTTTAACTCAGAATATGACAACTTACAAGTCCCCATCATTGTATTCAGGACAATACCACTCTGAGTTAGCAGTTCTATTTTCTGGGCATCCAAAACTGTTGACAAAAGTAAAATTTATATTATTTTATCTCTATGACACCTTGTGAAGCATTGTAAGTCCAAAACGTTTGGTGGAATGGTCACACTAATCTGTTTATGCATATTCATGAAAATCACATGATGTCAAAGGTACAGTAGGAGGAGTTTTAGAGCAGGTAGAATATTAAATTACTGGACATGTAATGAAATTTTAACAAAATTGAAATCAAACTCGCTATATAGCAGTTACAGTGAAGAGTGCCCTGCCGCTGCCACTCAACAAAGTTTTTGATTAATTTTTGACAACTTTTTGACACCTTTTTGACACCTTTTTGATGGCTTCCATTTAAACTAGCAAATCAAATTGCAAGAATTGTGGGAGGCAGAGATGTCAATTGTAAGAAAGCGAACTTGGAGTTTGACAACTCCGACTCTCGTAGTTCTTGCATTTTGATTGGCCAGTTACAACGAAAGCCATGAGAAAATTGTCAAAGAGATGTCAAAAAGTTGTCAAAAAAATTAATCAAAAACTTTGTCGAGTGACAACTGTAGGGTGCTCTTCACTGTAACGAACCCTTAAGGTCGATTTAGACGGTACGATTTTGTTGCATGCGACATGTTTACGACAAACCTACGACATGAATCGTGTCGTGTCGTGTCGTGTAAATCAAACCTACAACTCGCTTACGATTATCGTGTACGACACGAAAAATGTCGTAGGATTTTGAAACATGTTTTAAAACCCTACGACATGTCGTAGCTACAAACAATGTTAAAAGATGAAAGTCGTATACGATTTTTAAATGACGCGAGTAGCACGCGCTACAAAAGTCGCATGCGACAAAATCGTACTGTCTAAATTGGCCTTTATACAGTATTTTAATTTTATAATAAGTGATCAGGTATGATAAATATTCCTTAAAATTGCTACTTTACATGAATCAAAATACTTACCCGCCTGCTAGATTTGGTTCAGTGTCTTGGACACTACGAACAACATAGAGTACACATGATGCTATCTTCAGCATGAAGCGAAATATTTGCCATCTTATACCTAGCAGGACACATAAGTATAGTCAACTGAGATTATATAAAAAACAGCAGCTTCAAACAATAAAGTACACGAATTTGACTTTTACCGTCAATTTCACTGTTACGCGACCGTTTAAATCAAAATTCTTCTGAGCAGTTTGCAAAAGATTTCCGTATGATTGACGGAAATCTTTTGCAAACCGTTCAGAGGAGTTTGATTTAGACGGTCACGTAACAGGTCGAAGGTAACATGTTATGATTTTAGCTTTCGGCCAGATAGACTAATAACTAAAGGAGTTACTACACAATAAAATATTTATTATCCAACTGAGTTTAGACAAATTTATAGAAGCATGCACTTACAGTCTCCATAGCAACTAAATAACTGACTTGACAAAATAACTACCTGGTACATTAAACTATACAATATCGCAGGATATTTGTACTCGTTTCACAGTCATGTTATTTGTACTAGATACTGACTGAATATACGGGGTGGGGGGTGGCATCCACCCCCTTATATGTCTGAGGGTTAATGATAATATTTTAAGCACTTTAAACATTTAATCTAAAAGAGTTTAGTTTACACGTTTTAGAATCCTTACTGTCATGTTATTTTTTATTTTTAACCAAATTATAAAAATAAAACTGTTACAGTGTTTTACATGGTAAGAGAATGGTGTGACCATGTGACAATTTTGGTGACATCCAAACTCATCAGAACTTATAGAGACCTGACCAGTAAAATTGTTAATTTAAAACATCTTTAGACAGATAACTCCCAGTATAAACATTAATAAGTTACATATCACTTTGCTCTGTTTAATAAGTAAGCTATTAACTTTAATTTTACTACATGTAATTCAAGTCAATTCACACGTATATATCAAAAACTTATATAGGAATAATTTAAATCAAGATTCACTCTGACAAATAACTTTTTAACAAACCTATAGTTTAAATAGTAAAACTTATGTATATCACTTACTAGATCTTTGATCAGTTACAAAATAGAATTTAACTCTTTCTTTAAATGACTTGTCATGAACATAATGCTCGACACGCACCCTGTGAAATTGAAAAGTTATCTGAGAAATGTTGACAATGAAGTCATTTTAAAGAAAACACATATCTAGTGACATTTTAATTACAAAAATCCATATTTAGTTTATAGCCCTACTCAAATTATACGTTCAAGTAATAACTCCAAAGGTATTTTAATAGGATAGGCAATATAGACTTATGATAGTATAGATAGGATATAGTTGTAGTATACTTTTCTTTGCTTTTTACTGTTACACTAATTTTTATTCACGGCCGCTTGAAAAGCAGCCTACGCTGAATTGTGTTTTTACCGTGACAAAATAAAGGTTATTATAATTATTATTTAACATTTAAGCTGACTGCATGTCATTTTTTTAGAGATTATAATAGAAAAAATACCAAGATCCAAGAGATGCTCAATACATGTAAGAGGAGGGGAAGGGCGAAGTTTTCTTGTTCAAATAAAGGGTGCTCCAAAAAAGGGGGATCTATAGAGAAGCCTCTCCCCTAAATCTGCCACTGCCTCGATTTTATATGCTCTGTTGAAGTCAAGCTTGTCTGTTCCAAGACCGCGTATAGGGAGTCTGGTGCCGAATGACGTCGACCCAGTAATCGCACAATGTAATGCCTCTGTCATTTCTCTGCATTTATCTGGGATAATTGAACATAAAAAGATCATTTCTATGTCTATGAAGAGTTTTGTTTCGAAATTGTGCGTTCTTCATCTATCGGAGTCAACGTTAAGTTAAGTCAACGTTAAGTTTCGATTCGGATTACTCCGAAATAAACTTTATTCCTGAAGTAGAAATCGAACAGCAATCAAGAACGTGTGTTTACATACGGTATGGCATACCGCAATCAATACTTCAAGCAGCAATGAGTAAGATATCTTCTCGAATGAACTGCCTGGTGGCCTGGAATGGACAACTAAATGCGAAAAGGAGGTCAAAGCGAACGAAGAGCTGAAAAGAAAGCTCAAAGGACCGCTTTGATAGCACTGAAGAAGTCAGTCAATGGTAAGCAATTCTTGTCACCTAATAATAATAATAATAATAATACTCCCATACGCGAGCGTATAATCATTTATATTTTTGCTTTAATGAGTATGTGTTTTGTAAAGCAACGGTTATTCTGTTAAATATCAGCTTTTCACCATTTAGAGGGTTTTAGTTTTACAACAGCCAAGTAACTGTCGCAGTTTTCTCGCTTTTTCTGACGCAGATGTCTCAATATAAACTGCTGTTTAGCGAGGTTACAATTTACCAATATACCATCCAATAAAGCCTGTCTTGGCTTGGTCCATGCTTAAAGTTCGTATATCGATAGTTTATAGAGAAGTGTATTCATTTGACAGTTGCTTGAGACGCAGTCAAGAAATACATGTAGTCGATCGATTGAAAATTGGCTTGCTCTGCGCGGCTTGCTCGGGCCTGGAAATTGAAGCCGTAAACTGAAACAAGCTGAAAGGAAACAAACCACATCACTACAGTTTTGACTTCCTCAAACATTTGTAGTTGCTACTCTAAATAACCACCATAGTGAACTAAGTAAATTTTGAAGTAAAAACCGTCAAATAAATGACTTTTTCTTCCTCGGTAAGCGAAGTGGGTATGTTCCCATGGTGGTCCGCATTAATGTTACGATGAGTATACGGTTTATCGCACTGCTTATTTCCCGGCCTCAGAAAAAAAGTTTGGAGTTCAAATATTTTGTCATTTTTCCTATGTTATCCTTCGAAAGAAATTCGTCTGAGTTTCATCAAAATTCCTGAAATTGCTTCGCACGAGGGAGATCAGATGTGCGATACATGAACGCTCAGATTCCACGCTCGAGCTACTGAATTTCATGGGCTGACATTTCTGGCTATCTTTTAATAGCGATGGTAGAGATAGGTTCTCGGTAAAATTTGGTCGAATTGCTAGTTTGCTTCGACCGGGTTAAATAGCCTTTGGAAGTCGGCTTGCTAGAAGTGCACAGACAAATTACAGAGTTATTGATCAATGGCTCTCGCAGTCCCACTTTACTTCGCTCGTTTGAGTTTACAAAATCCACCGTCTTTTTCGTATATTCTCGACGATCTCTATAAAATGGTATAGTATACCTTTCTCTAAATCTGGGGTGTTGCTGCAACGGCCAACAACGCACCTGGAAGGCATTTCTACACATTTTTCGAATGTGTATCACATCTTCCTGAAGGAAATGAGTGGACGGGAAGGATCCAAGGATACTGGGTTTACGTCACTAGCCGCTAGACTCATCCCCAGTCAAAAACGCAGTCGTGAACAAAAATGGAGGCATTTTTGGTGACTTTGCCGGGGCACAGAAAAGTGGGTGGGGGGTGATAGATGGGTCTTTTTTCTTGCTTGAATAAGGGAGGCTGAAGGTAGGTATTTTCTTGCTTGAATAAGAGAGGCCCAAAATAACAGACCGGGTCGCCTTCCCCTAAATCCCACTGGGTACAAACACAGAGACAATTTTTCACTGGTTTAATATTTCTGGGCCCAGTTGTTCAAAGAGTGGATAACGCTATCCACCGGATAAATCGCTATCCAGTGGATAAGTGTCAACAAAACATACTACGCTATCCATTGGATAGCGATTTATCCGGTGGATAGCATTATCCATCCTTTGAACAACTGGGCCCTGGAGGAAACAAAAGCTCAGTATAGATTGCACTTGGATGCTAAGGTGTGGACCATTTAACTTCTGAGGAGTGTTGGGTGATTTTGAAAAAAAATATCCTGCAAAAATTGTGCACACAACCACTGCCGAAAAAAATTTCCTGCAAGACACTATGGGCTGACACATGCAACTTCAGAAAAAAATATCATGCACACACATGCCCCGAGAAAACAATTAATTGTGCATGAAAGGGTTTTTTTTTTTTAATTGCACCTATACCAAATCACCCAACTCCCGCCCCCCCCCCCCTCAGAAGTTAAATGGTCCACCCATAAGGCCTGTTAAGGCCAATTTAGATTGTGCGATTTTGTCGCATGCGACTCTTGTAGTGCGCGCTGCTCGCGTCATGTAAAAATCGTATACAACTTTCATCTTTTACATTGTTTGTAGCTACGACATGTCGTATGGTTTTAAAGCATGTTTCAAAATCCTACGACATTTTTTGTGTCGTACACGATAATCGTAAGCGAGTTGTAGGTTTGATTTACACGACACAATTCGTGTAGTAGGCTTGTCGTAAGCATGTCGTATGCAACAAAATCGTACCGTCTAAATCGGCCTTTACAAAGCTGGATTAAAGTAAACCCATGTTAATAAGCAGGGAGAATGTCATGTCTGTAAACATCTTATAGTTTTAATTAATTGTTTGATCAGCCTTGCATTTTATTTTTAAAACGTTTGTTTATGAAGTCCATATTTGCTGATCTGATCGACACAAAGATCCGGCTACAATTTGTTCCTGTTTGTTTAAGTGGTCCTTGCATGGTTTACAGATGTCATTTCTGAGTTGCCTTTTGCCTTGTTTCAAAACATTAGTCCAATGTACAGTACATGTAGCTTTCATATGGAAATGAGTTTTACTCACACCTAATTCGTTGTCTTGTAAATCAAATTTATTTCTGTGCATCAGGACTCAGTTTTTGAAACAAAGGCAAAACGGAACTAGGAAATGGCCTATTAAATTTATAATAATAATTTCAGTATTTAAATTCGGAAATTTTTTTGTAATCAATCATTTACAACAAAAAACTATCACAAGGGGTAATGCTCTGTCAATTTACTCCACAAAATGAAAACATTTGCACTAAAAGAAGTATAAATTAAAGTAACTTGAGCACCTTATGCATAAATGATGACCAAATTATTCGAAATGTAAATCGCCAGTTTTCGAACAGACTGAAATTTGCAAGTTATTTGGCTGGCCAATACACTCCAAGACAATTCATTAATCATTCCAAACTATTAGCACAATTTACTCCAGAGAGCTTTCTTATCGCCAGAAGTAGATAGTTTACAAATTGAAATCCACCGACATCAAAATTGATAAGGCAAATTGCTTCGGGAAAAATGCCTTAAACGCAGCTGGTGTATATTGGAGGTGAATTAAAAACAGACCGACACAATTGAACATAAACAAACCCTGCAAATGTAGTTTTCGCCTTTTATATTCAGTATTTAAAAAGACAACTTCGATTCTCTGGTTTTCCGATCATCAGAGGACTACATAACTAACCAAAAGCCTTGGACCTTGGACTAAATAAAATGGGAGAATCGTTTTCGTTTTGGTCACAGCGAGCGGTTATATTAAAAGTTAAAGCTGAAATACCGCCTTCGGGCTTCGGCAACTGAGCTGAGAGAATTTGGACAAAACAATTTATTTGAACGTGTACGAGTGGCCAAAAATATTCAGGGTTTGATTACATTGTAGATGCGATTTAATACTATACCATTCCAGATTATGAGTCAAAAAGCTTCTAAATAATTATCTACTAAATAAAAACCCATCACTATAAATTTTGCGCTGCAAAAATTAAGTATGACGGGCGCGCGAGTAGACAAGCATAAAAATATCGACTAATTTAAAATTGTCATCAAATTCTTTCCCGATTTTCCTTTAGCGTAATCAGGGAATAAAAGAAAGCTAGTTATATGGTTAATTCACTGCAGCAAACTTGGGCAGATAAGAGGTTTTTTGCGAGATACAACGGGCCGGGTTGTATATGAAAACAAATCATATCTAGCCTCATTGCGTATGAAGCAGTGTCAAGAAACCCTACTTATTAAAGACATTAAACGCCTACCTTTCCTTGTCTTCGCCTTTATCTGACGAAAGAAGATCCCTCAGACGGTACCTAGGGCCAAGAGAATCGAAATCAGTCACAACCGTAGTGATAGCAACCGGTTTAGCAGTATTTTTGACTTTTGTCTGTATTCTAACTTTCTTGCCGCCACTCGTCGCCATATTTTTTTTCGAACAACTCTGTCATGCGCAATTCTTCTAGATCTGTTGCTGTGTCTGTTTTTTTCGCGGGAAAATCCTCAAAGGTAAATAAACGACGAAAAACTTTCAAAGCCTTCGCAGAATTTCAGTGTAAAACTCTTGTTAAACTGAGCGTACAATAGCCCACTCCAGCAGACATCATTACTCAATCTTCAGCCCTCGTCAAATACTTCAGAAGGTTCATGAATTATTTAGTCGATCGACCGAATAAACAACACATTTTTTTGCACCCAGTGACAGAAAGTTTTAACCAGCAAAAACCATTAACGGCAGAATTGAAATGAATCGTTAAGCTAAGGAGCCAACTGCTTTTGTTATTGAAAATTCAGTTGTACATTACTATGCGAAATGTGCAAATTTTTCGGAAATGCAGGCCTGTATTTTAATTAAGACAAACTACCTTTTCTGGCGGTCAAAAGAAATGTTTTCAATGGTTTCACAGGGGTTGTCTTGCGGTTAATCAAGAAAAACTAAAAAGGCTTTGTTGCCGAAGGTTCTTAGTTTTCTTAGGCTATTTAAGCGCAATAATAATAGAGAAACAATTCAAAAAAAATAATTCGTAATAAACTGGGCGGTGTGATCCAAAATCGCGATATAAAATGGTCGTAACGGGTCACAATTTCCGAATTTTTATACTGTGACTTTATCTGACCTTTATATACTGAGGAGTTTGAAAAATCTACAGAGAAATTCACGCTAAAATATTTATTGTTCTTGTCGTTGGAACTAATCTGTGAGAGAATCACAAATATTGTTATTTAAAATACAAAAGGGAAAATATGCTTTCGATCGCGGGAAAAATACGGAGCAATCTTACACGAGACAATTTCATTATCATTACTAGTAAATAGGTTTTTCTGGAGCAGACACACTGGCTATATTTTTATGAAAACTAAATATCATACACGGCGGGAGTTGAAAGACCGACAACATTGATCTAGAACGTCATGGTCTTATGTTTTGGGGATTTGACAATGAACTACCAGGTGAAAATTATTTGTGTTTTGTTTTCGTCAAGTGAAGTCAAGACCAAATCAAATATGCAATTTTATTTCACACTTTTCACAGAACATTTTCAGTAAACAACGATTCGTCTTCACTTTATGTTTTCATAGAAAAAATATTTAATAGCGAAACTATAACCATTATTGAGAAAAAATATAATTTTCTGTTTCCATTAGTGCGCATATGGCTTTTTTTTTCGGGAGATTTGAAAAACCTTTTCAGTTTAAATAGTGGTGAAAAAAAATTCTAGGTTGGTCACGGCTATAAAGTATTAAAAACAAAACTAAAACTTTTAAATGCAGAGGACTACGCTATGTAGAAATAAATCTCTTGGCTCGTACAGTCTCGGATACAGTACAGTTTTAGAAATGCACTTGCCAACACTAAACTGTAACTGTAGGTTTGAAATCAGTTGGTTTACTGAGTTTATATTAAAAACAGCCTCTGACGGAAGGCTATTTTTTTCTGGGAACTGAGAATTTCCCTAAAAGTATTGAAGCCGTAACTTTGTTATTGTCATTCTACGAGAAAGCATCGACTGATGTTAATCGTACTACAAAAGCGAGCAAATAGGCATGCAATGCGTGCAAAAGCAACATACATATCTAAGTGGATTTGAAAGAACGTGGCCGCAGAAAATTGCACCATTTTGACCATTTTGGCGCTTCTTTCCTTTTTTGTCGTTCAGAAACTATCTCCAAAGTAGACTCGTCACAAAATTGCTTTGACATGCAACCCATGCAGAAAGGATAGATCTTCGCAATCACGCATCCGTTTTGGAAATCGAACGAATTCCGCTAAAGTTAGGCCAGCAAAAACCTGTTGAACTTTTGGTGCAAAACAGTGCCAAATTGGGCTCGCACACCATTCTTCCACATTCATTTCTTGGTTTCCTTAAGAGGTTGGTTCAAAACTTTTTCAGTTGATAGAAAGCGCATTTCGAAGCCGAAGATAGCAAGAAAAGAAAGGGGGAGAGAGAAGAAAAGAAAATGGAGGATGAAAGAAATGACAATGGAAAGTCCAAAGTAACGGAACAAGCTTGCACCAAGGATAATTTGAAACCATTTCACTCAGAAACGATATAAACATCTTGCCGGCGTTCACAAATACGGGTTCTTAGCTAAGGAAACGCCAAATTTGGCCAAAGAGACAACCCAAAAACCACTTTTTTGAGCCCAAAACGCGTTTTTTTCGGTCATTTTGCTGCAATTTTCTGCGGCCACGTTCTTTCAAATCCACTTAGATATATAGTGACCATGACTAAAGAGATCGCCAAAAACGGAAAAGAGGTTCAACCTCTTTTGAAATGGTCGTCATTTCGGGGTTTATGTTAAATTTACTTTAGGTAATGTATTTTCATCTTCCTCAAAAACATTTCTGTCTTTTTCTCAATTTGATCTGAAATAATTTAAACTAAGCTAGACTAAGCAAGTAAGTCTTTTCTGAAAGTTTTGCGGAGAAACAATATGGACTGAATTGATTACCTGCTTTATGTGATCAAGAATGATTCTTTAATAAGTACAAGTGATATGCCGCTATTGCGTTTCAGATCCAAACGAGCTACGCAAGGAAAACTGATGACAAAGCTGTTACGAGAGACTTCGTTGGAACGAAAAAGCTTGGACGAGTCCTGGCAGGGGAGTAGCTAGCCTTTAAGCCATTACAAGCCCGGGCTTAACAGGAATTTATTTTTCAGTAGCCGAAAGGCCGTAATTTCTTCTACTGTTTCTTTGCTCGCTATCCTTACCAGATTTGGTCCTTGCGCTGATATTCCTTGCTACACACGTCGAGCTTTTGTAAAACGTTGTTTAGTGTACTAAGGCCGGGATATATGTAACGCCGGGATATATGTATCAAGCTTTATATGTATCAAGTTAACAAAACCTCGGAAATATTGCTGTAAGCACTAAAAATACCTGTCATTCTACACTTGATCGAGATCGATTTTTTGACGAAATATCTCGTGGAGAATGCTGAAAATATCATTTCCGAGCCTCTAGATTTCAGAATTTTCTGGGGGGGCGTGCACCCAGACCCCTCTAGAAGCTTAGCGCCTCTGGCGCTCGCTTCATAGAGCCCCCTATCATGATTACTTCGGACTTAAAGGGAAAAAATGCCTAGCTACGCCCCTGCGAGATCTATATTAGTGAATATCAATAGCGAATCAAGAAAGAAAAAGTGTTAAGAGAAAAAAACCCAGAATATATTAAATAAACATACACTGTTACTCATTTGATTCTAGACTGCCCGGCTTTCCTACAGCTGGTGTGATATCCACAACAGGGTTGAAAATTTTCTCTTTTTCTAATTGTACAAGAAATTCTACTTTATAACTTACTGACGTCGGTGAACTTCAAGCCTGAATAATGAAAGATGTGGAAATTGGCATGCATATCTTGTTTTAATTTGTTTTAACAAGAACGTGACTTATCCAAAAGATTCCCGCGCAGTAAAAGATCAAATTTCCCAGACGGCATCAAACATTTATTATTGAAATAGGTACACGGGTTTCATCTAATGAGAAAGGAACCATTTAGGAGACCACACGATTTCATTAGCGGCGGGGAGTTGAGTAATGCTTTATCAGATCGATCGGTTTTCTACGAAATATCACAGCTGGGAAATCTTCACATTAAAACAAGTTTAATTTGCGCATTACTTAATTGTTAACATTACTGAGTAATTAGTCTCGTGCCGATTTTGTGATCGAAGGTACACTCTTTTGTTTTTATAAGAACCTTTTTTATAAGAACGTTGAGGCTGAGATTGACCAAAAGCTTAAGAACATGCTAAGAACATAGCCAGGTTGAGACTTAGCTAAGAACATTTTTATTCACAGTGTTTCTTGCATCGAGCTCTAAATACAATATTCCAGTATCCATTCAAAACATTAACAAAGTATAAAATTTCAAATATCTCAGTGAATAAGCAATTCAAATCAGCTCAAAATACTTGAATGTACCTTTTTTTATAGTAACAACATGAATTTCTATCACAAAATAATACATTTTCATGGTCACGTTCGAATCTTTTTGTGAAATTCAATATCATCTAACTTAAGAACATGTTAAGAACGTTTTCAGGCTGAAATCACCAAACAAATAAGAACATTCGGTCTTGGTTCAGCCTCAGCTCGAAAATTAGACGTTCTTATAAAAAAAAGAGTGTAGTCAAGGCCAGCCCACACGTGTCTTTTCTAGGCAATAGCTTCCACGATGGTTGCAACTGAGTCACGTTCTTCTCGGCCTTGGCTTAATTCTCCGTGAAAAATATTCTCTTTTAAGTACCTCCCCTGTGTCATATCATTGATTGGGTAGTCGTTATTTGCTTGTATTATCATATTTGGGAACCCAAACATGTCTATAATTTTGGTAATCAGAAGGAGCTAGCAGCTGATGCTGTAATAAACCCGAGGAAAAAAATTAGTCAGTGAAACATTTCTCTTTCAGTATTCATAGTATTCAGATGGCAAATATCCACATATCCACCCCCCTGCCCCCCCCCCCCCGACCCCACCCCCACCTCCCCTCACTACGCTGATACAGCCGATTTCTTTTAATGGAAGAGATAAGAGACCATATGCCAACTGCATGGAAAGACTGAATTAGGATCAAAACTGTCTGATGCATATAATTATTATTATTATTTTTTAATAATGGCTGGAAAAGCATTGTCAAACTTTAACCTAAATTATTCATTTTCAGCCACACATTGATCAATGTATTCATAAATATCATCCGGTAGCACTTATATAATTCCCGGGTATATGACAAAAGGTGAACGTGTGTAAGCTTTTCAGGGCTTCGAGGTTTTAATACATTGATTTTATCAAACTTAGCCTGCGAATACAGCCGACCCGCGCCGTCATCAAATACCGTTTTATCTCTTGACTGAGAATGAAATTCTCCCTAGGGTAATTATAGAAAGTATATGAATGAAGTCAATGAAAGCATCGAAACAGTCAGTAGAATTTGTATGTTTATCATTTAAAAGTAACAGGTGTCCTTGTACGAACTGCAAGTATTCAATTGGGTTGGCTCACTTGGCTGTCGGCTAACATATATTGTTTTCGTTTTTGTTTAACTTTCGCCTTCTAATCGTTCGCCGGAGTTAATGAAAAATAAACAATTGCAGCTTTTGAAAATTCACATGTGAAAACGAAAAATTTATCTCGGTAGTTTGCTGAACTGATAGTTAAAGCTTCCGTGCCTGTTTTTAAAGTTTAATCTGTTGATATTTTAAACACAAAAAAAAATACTTCCCAGAGAGGGCATAAACGCCACAGCCTCACTGTTGTGTTGTCAAAACATTAAACTCATTATCACGTGCGGAAATTTCACTTGCGCGTCATGCATGTTTCGATGTGTTACAAAGTTGCTTTCCCATGAATAAAATGAACTGAATCGAAATTCAGTGTTTAACAATTGATGATCGTGCCATTTATAATTCACGGTCACTTAGTATATTTTACCATTTATTCGGTCTGGTCATGTTCACGGCACGCAATAAAGTTTTTTGCTCGATCGCGTTGACCAATAAAACGCACACTGGATGATCATCGG
Organism: Desmophyllum pertusum; assembly: GCA_029204205.1. NCBI lineage: Eukaryota > Metazoa > Cnidaria > Anthozoa > Scleractinia > Caryophylliidae > Desmophyllum > Desmophyllum pertusum. The sequence goes on along the minus strand of MU827779.1, from coordinate 2,066,056 downwards.
TTCGGAAATTTCAAAGTTGCGATCACTGCGCTCCATGGATCGACATGGAATTCGTATACCAGCAGGTATCAAGTAAATTAGAAATGTTTTGTATACAGAAAAACAGTGTTTGGTTTCAGATGATCCATATACTGACCTCGAGACCTATATAAAATAATATTAAGATCAAACATGACTATAAATTATGGTAAGCCATATTAAAAGAGTCAAAAGCATTCACAAATTGTTTTCGAACACCAGAACTGAATTTGCGATCGAAAAATAAATAAAAAATAGAAGGAAAAAAAACAGCGGTGTTCGCCGAAAGTTGACTTCAAAATGACGTGCATCGCAAAATGAAATACTGTTGTGTTGCTGTGAGAGACAAGACAATAAGCTAAGCGTTGACTGTGTTGTGCATGTGTTGAAAATACCGTATCCCAGGTAAATATATCTATAGCAAAAGTAATAGTGCAAATCTAGTGGCGATTTATTTAAGTGGATGACCGTCCGTTTCGTTTCTTGGTTATAAAGAACTCACTGTGTAAAGAGAAAAAGTTGCCGTTATGGCGCTGTGTATAGGACACTGTCTTCACGCGAACTAACGCATCATAACGTATCTCACGCAGCGGAGATGTGTGTGTTTTACATGTTTTACATATTCAAGATGCGGTTTACGTTCGTACAATACCTTGGATGGCTGGCTAAACTAGGGTGCAGAGGTGGAAGCAACATAGGAACACCGTCAGAAGATTGGCGATTTGCCGTATTTCCGTTTGCCATCTTGCAAATTTTGGTTAATCCAGGGAATTATGAAAATTTTAAGCGAGCATATATTATTGATCAGCAATACACGGTCAATATGGCACTCGAAGGGCTTCCAGCGGTTGCATGGCTTCCCTTTGTGAATTCGACCAATAAGACTACAAGGTGATCATCAGACGGACAGGTGATTGTCTTCTTCTTCCGAATATATTTGTCAAAAAGTTTAATAATACTTGCAAATAAAGCTCGCTCGCAAAATTACCTGTCTTGGTGTTTTTGTTGCCAGAAATTAAAGCCTAAGAAAAAGATTTTTATCTTATCACACTGTTTTCCAGCTTTGCCAGGTGTGTATGTAATGTTTTCATCTGGAGGCGAAATGTTCTTGCGTCAAAATTTTGCTTTTATTTTTTATTCGCTTTTCCTTTAAGTACGCGTAATTGTCCACAAGCAACTATAACTGAAGTTCATGGATTAACACAGGTTTTTGATTTAGACCAAATAATATTCTAAATACAATAAAAATCATACAGATCGGTAATTATTGCCGAAGGTGTTAGAGATTGTTAACTTATGGAACAGAAAAAGCGAAGGGATTATTATATCAAAATTATCATATCTCATTCGCGCTTATGACCACAAAGCGAGTATACACTTAGGCCCAATTTATACGTCGCACGAATAATTATAAATTCAAGTCCCAGGAAACTCGCTGAAATCGCTTCAAATTGCAATGAACACACAAATAGCAAAGTAGAACTGACACATGGCATCCATGGTATATTGCAACGAAGTTGAACCAAGTATTAAATACCAACGAGATTTCTGCGGCGTAATATTGGGCCAAGACGGCACATGTGTTCCTAATGTGCTATTAAAATGAATAGAAACACAATTAACCCTTGCCTCGCTCACAACAGCACTCATGCAAATATAGCCGAAATATCGCCGCTAAATGTTTCACAAGCAGTTTTAAATTTGTTTTTAGAAAAATATTGGAAATATCTACCTGCCTTTAACAGACTTATCAGTCCATAATTGTTGTCGCTCAGTATGCACAAGTTAGAGACAGTTCTTGTCATATTTATTTTCCACCAAATTGGACTGTTGCCGGTTGTATTCTAAAATGAAAATTTCTCTCTTCCTGTTTTCTTGCAACTGATCAAATTTTCAGTAATATTTCGTATAGGTTTCATTAATATAGGTAAGCGTCAATTTTTTTTGTAAACAACGGTTAAACGAAAATCGGCTGAAATTTTCTGACCCTGCCAAATTGCTTAGTTTAATAACTAGATTCAAACGGTCTTTGATCAGTACGGCTGTCAATGTGTCTGTCTGCATGGTAAGTTGGCCATCTGTCAAATTAATAGCATGGAATTTTTGATGTGTGCAAAAGAGAAAAAGCGGGTTAAATGGGAAGAAAACTCACGAGATGAGCGCGCGAGACTCGCGAGACGCGCGAGACGTGTCAACCTCGTTCCCAGGGTCTCTCTTCTTCCCGCCCCCTGGAGTCCTCCCTGGAAAGCGCGGGAAAAGTTGAGTGTATTGCACTGACCTGATTGGCCAAAACTAAAATAAAACTTCGCTCTGATTGGCTGAAGCATATTGCACGGCGAGTTTATAAATCATTCACAGAGCGCGGTGAGCCGAAAGTCGCAAACCCACTCCAATTACATAATTGTCATAATTGGTATCGAAAGTCGAAAACCACCACCCGCCTGCACTTGTACCGTCGGTGGTATTAAAGTGTGTTTCGTCTACTGACAGGACTAATGGTCACGCGAACAGCGAGCGGTGACCCAGTCAAAACAATCAGAACGAGAATATTAAATCAAGAAACAGCTAGACTGGTCTATAGCTGAGGGGGAAAAACGAGTGAAGCTGCCAGCAGCTGAAGCCAGTAAATTAATTCAGAGAAGTGTAAAAGTGAAAAATGTTCACTTTTTAGGATTATAAAATATTTTAAGATTGTCACTTCGACCCTACCGGGCTCGGAAAAATACTACGCAACTCGCAAAATATCCACGCGTATTATATGTTAAACCCGCCATCGAATAGCTTGTGCCATGTACAAGAGTACCAGAGCCTTCTAACCGAAATCGACTGATTAAAGGAGAAACGCCGCTGTCGTTTTATAATTACAGCCTGAGGTCAGATCTCGAAATGAAAATATGTTAGTTGAGAGTGCAGCGTTTATTGAGTTTTATTATACGACATAGCATTTTATATACACAAAGACGAGTGCAAATATGAGACCGCATTTAACGGGTCTTAGTCCTCCTGACCGCGCGCTACGGAAAACACTGTTGAAAGCCTATATTTTAGGAAAGAATTATGTCGTATAATAAACAATTTATTCAGCGACACTATTCAAGAGCTAACTCTCAAATTTGGAAATGCTCCGTCCGGCAGTAATGTAAGCGGTGCATCTACAGCAACGCTGCGCGCATGCGCATGTGAGTACTAACGCTCCACAGTCGAGAAACAGAGGAACGCAGCTCTGGGTGAGAGATTGAGGAAGAACCAATTAAAAGCCAATGTTGTGGAGAACAGTTAATGAATCCAGAGTTGATAAAGATCATGGTGATGAAGTTCAGCAAACTTCATTGTTACCGATATGGTTTTAATTGTTCGCTTTTTGGCCTCAGTTGACCGTTCACAAAACACTAGATTGGTTTACGTCATTAAACCATAGTGTATTGTTATTAACAATTATTGGATGAGGTTTTTGTGATATCCAGAATAATCAAGGTCGAGGTAAGAGTTATCAGCCGAAGCCGAATTATTTTTAGAATAACTCTTACCGAGACCTTGATTATTCTGGATATCACAAAAACCGAATCTAATAATTGTTTTATTATACATTCAACGAAAAAAAATAATGCTTTTGCCAACGCTGTTGTTTACAAGCAGCAAGCAACGTAAAGCGCGCGAACTTGACATGATTACCCGTGATGCTCTCGCGAACTTGACACGATTGCCCGTGACCTTGAGTGCACTTGACATGATTATTGTATAATCTGTAGGTAGATGACGTAGATGCTTTCAAAGGCGCTGATTTCGAAAATTCACTGTACGCTTTCGGCCAATCAGAAAAGAGATAGTGAGTTGAATGTATAATAATCGCTGTTATCGCCGTCTAGGAGCCTGATAGTCTTCCTCCCCCTGTAATAGTGTATACGAGAAAACAGCCTAAACAGCACGAAAACCTATTATGACACGAGCGCAAAACAAAAATTGGGCACTTTCGTAGACCGTCCAACATAATAAAATATTCGTATCTTTGTTCACTCCTTTACTATTTCCCTCTATTAACTATGATGCCTGATGCGATGTAAAAACTATTTAATCACGAGATATTACCATAGTGTACAATTTTAATGCAAGAAAAACACCAAGACAAAAAGTACGGAATTATCTCCACTTTTGCGCATATTTAATGTTTCTTTATTTTAATCAAAAACAAATATTTGGTTTTCTTATTTATTGCCCCATCTGAGGAGGTGTATGAAATAATAATATTTTTTTTTTAAACACTTGCGCGCAAAACAATCCTCTTGCCAGAAAATTTCATCAGCTACACTGACAGGTTAACCCATTGTAAAATTTGTCAACACCACAACTTCAACCCTCCACCGATTGTTATTGTATTCTGCCATACTGTGTAATTCGTAAATTATAATGTAAATTTTCTCTAGTGGCTGGCGTCGCGCTGTTAAGAACTCTAAATTTTGAATATTTCTTTGTGTCTTTCTTTGAGATAAAACTGAGAATTGTGCAAGTGTTGCAAAATGTAACCATGCTTAAAAATATCAAGATTGGTTTACAGCCTAAGTAGATTTCAAATTATTTCTTATCAGATAGCAACGCCTCCGGCTCAGTGTAAAACAGATCGTGAAAAATATATATACTGTATATTAAATAAAAGCTCCACGACCTCAGGGATGGGTAAAGCTTGCCTGCTGAGATATACTGCTCGCAAAGCAGAACTGAACATGCCATGTTTTCGTTGTGTTTGGTAGAGGGTCGGCGATTTGTTTGGTCATTTACAAGCTTGCAAATGTGACAGACAGCTGCCTCGAATGAAAAGTTTTAATAATTCTCATGGAAGAGTAATACTGACTTCGTTGACAACAATTTGCATTAGAAAGAATTTCGCTCAACTTGTGTCAATATTCGCAATAGCAAGGCTCGGTGTAGTTATTTTATTTGGCCAAATATATGCGGAGTTCCGTCTGTAAATTTGCGGCGATAATGGAGTGCGAAGAGTACGAATATTGAAGGTAGTAAGTGAAAATAGCTAAGATATTCTAAAATATTGAATTAACACATATTACTAATTTAGGTAGCTACCGTGTAAAAACTAGGTTGAACCGATGGACCAAAATGAAGGCCGAGTGCTAGCAAACTGCGTGATATCCATAAGGGTAAACCGATATCAAAAAAAAACTGGCGTAATGGTCACTTGAACACTATCTTAGCACTTTAACATTTAATAAAGGCGAAGTTAGATTAATTCTGAAAAATATTTTTTCGATGGTGGAAATTTGCCAAATTCAAATGTTTCAAATCGTCGCAAGATAACAAGTGAGATTAGAGCGTGTTTGTGACTGCAATGCACGATATCTTAACGATAACCGCAGAAGCTCCTAAGACACGAACACTTATTAATACATATCAGTACAATTCTACTTTCTTCTCAAACCTTGACTCGCTGTCGGTGGGAGTAAGTAGATCTCGGAAGATAGATCTTCTCGGAGCAGCAGATTCGCTATGAGATCGTTGCGGGCAAGATGGTCCAGCGTTCCCAGCAGGTGCATCGTCCATTACTGTCACCGACCACTGGTCACTGTGTGGCAATGTTTCGGCGGTGTGCTGTTTCTCAGTAAACTTTAACAACGTGCTTATCCGCGGTAACCCTTACAACGCATGCTCAAAAATCCGACACCTGTTTACGAATTAATCTGGCGAATATTTGAATTTATGTATTTGGTCTCAGTTGACTTATTATTATGTGTGTTTCTCCGCGCCAGTTGTTTTCGTCTCGACTTATTACGCTGAATTTGTCTATGTCACTTCTCTGAATGAACCATCAGCCCAAATAATTATCGTTTGATTGCATAAAGGTCGTTTGGAAGGTTTCATTTTTTTCTAATAGTCCCAATTAAAATTAGAAAATAAGAGCAAACTATGGTTATTTTCACAAGAAAACTCGCATCCTTTTGTCAATAACATTCAATGTGCAATTATGTGCAATATACACTTCTGAAAACATAGTAAAATGAAACAATGAAAGCAAACTAAAGCCAGAGGAGTTTTAAGGGGCAGCGCAAAAAACTTAATTGTGTATTCTTACTAACAGCTGCACGCTGATCAGTTATACCGGAATTGCACATAATATTGCTAAACGATAATTGCTTTAAATTCTAATCTGACGCTGAAAGTATTCTTTCTGAAGCTATGAAGGTGTGTGTGTGTGATTCAGGTCATTTTACGTTATCCAAACTGCTTTATAGTGTAATTTTTAACATGATCTTAACTGTATGTCTTGAAAAAATAAAAAATCATTTACATAAGTGTAATATTAAGACATGGTGAAACGATGTTTACTTACTTGTTTGACATTTTCTGTGTGGTCACGGATGTCAAATGAATTCGCGAGGCTTTTTTCTACCTGCTCCGATTTATTTTCTGAGTGATCGATTCAGAAAAACTGAAACGCTTCCCTTTTTACTCCATTTGTGGTAAAAATCGATGTGTGATTCTCTCGAATGCTGTGGCAGTTCCGTCACCTGACTGTGGGATCTTATCAATACGATCAGCGATTCATTTTACGCCAGATATTCACGGCAAAAAAGCTTTATTCATTCGCATAAATTTGGCACCCCAGCTCTGATGAATAATCTCTTTTGAAAATTATTTTATTCATGGTCAGGTGTACCTCATTGCGATTGATGGAAAATGGAAAAGGTGGAGTTGTATTTGACGAATACGGTTTGAAAACTGCTGAAAATAATAATTAAAAAACAAAAAAACAGTGCAAACAACTGACTTGTTGCTGCACAACGAGATCCAAGCAGATACTTCCCTGAGAGCTCAAGATTGACAAGTGGAATAAATAATTCCTTTAATCGACTTTTCGACTTCTAATAAATTCTAAAGAGCATAATGTGTTTTTGAAGACTTTTAAAGGAAAATATCTGTCCATAAAAAATATGCTGTATAATATAAAGTGAATAACTAGTCTATCGCCCCGATGCAGTACATTGATTAGCAATATTTAACTTCACGAAACGTGCAAAGTCATGGTCCCTCTTTACTGTGACTGTATCTATCTACAGCTCGCATCCAAGACAGAACTCATAAATATATGATGCCCTTTTTATCGTTAATCCGCGACGTATAGTAGTTTGTTTTGTTTTTATCACATCGCGTTTCACACTGGGATAAACTTGATTTAATTTAAACATTTTTTGTTGAACACTGAAAGTCCGCATTAGTTACTAAGTATGTAAGTGCGAAAGATGTCATACTATTTGCTTTTGTGTTTGCAAGAAAAAAACAGAAAAACTATTGAAATTAAGTAGAAGAAGAGCGTATAAAAAGATTCACCGACATGGTTCATTCCAAGGCCATCCCCATAAAAATGTTTTGTTTCCCAACGCCATCTCTCTCGTGAAAGTGGGTCGGTCGGTCGGTAAAAAAAAAAGAAGAAAAGAAAAGCCGAGAAACGAAATATTGACAAATTATACATAAATAATTCCAAGCAAGCCTTGATTATATCTTTCCCGTGACCACCATTTTGCAACGAGCCGATGTCACTCTCTGAAAAGTGTTCGAAAACGTCATTACTGGGCTGATTTAGATGTCAGAGTGACTTTAAGATGTAAACAAAGCATATTAAACTTGGAAACACCCGAGAAAAGGGCGCAGGCAATGAATCAGAAACTTTTTTTTAAACTTTTTGAAAAAAATTGGGTCGGTCAGGCGATGGGAAACAAAGCATTTTATGGGTAGAATCCAGAAAGCTAGCCTCGCCCAGTAACGACCATTTGAAAGTAACAACTCAGGCATTTACCTTCTTGTAATTTTGCCAAAACTCGTAACGACCCCGGCTCCGAAAATAGGAAAACATCTGTTTCCGAAGCTCACAGTTTTCCTCGAGCTTCTCGGAACAGATAATGTCCGCGGATAAATATCCATGCAAATTTTCGAGCCAAATGGAGGGATAATGTTCTCGGATATTCCCCAGTTTTGGTTGCGTCACGTGACGTGTTTACCATTCGCACGAGAAATAAATATTTGATGGATTATAAAACATGATAACCAGGGGATAACATAGTAGTTTTATCACTGTTTCGCGGACCGGATTGCAAATTCTGGATTTCAAACAGGAGGACCGATTGAACAACGAAGAAGAATAGAAAATAAATGGATCTTATTTTAATATTTTACACCAAGCTGTAGAATCAAAATTATCAATTGAGTGTCTTAAAACCAAGAAACGTAAACAACACAATGAACCAATGAGAACTCGAAGGAAATACACGTAACCAGCGCCAAGCGCGGGAAAACGCGTGTGACCAAGTCGCGATTGGTTTCGGTTTCGTAACTGATTGGTTGAGAAAGTGGCGCGAGATATTTAAGCCAATCACAGAGCGTGGTAAAGCAAAACCGAAGCAATTCCGGAATACTATCGACAGTCAATTGAAAACCACTCTATCATAAGCTTCACTATGATACTGAAGTAAACAAATCATTTTATTATGGTGCCAATGTGAAACTCACGCAGCAGAAACAACAACAACAACAACAACAACAACAACAATAACAGAATAACAACTTTATTATAACAACAAATATAATCACATGAATTAACATGCGCACGACATTGGTACCAGTCTCGTTCCCAGAGGCCGCGATCCTTTTGGTCAGCACCAAGAATCGTAGCCTCCTACGCAGACATTCTTTGGGCTCCTCACGCACTCCTTCCCGGGAGGAAAGATTGCGTGACGAGCCCAAAGAGCGTCTGCGTAGGAGGCTACGAGACCTCTGGGAAAACGCGAGAGCTCTGGGAACGAGATTGAGCGAGTACATGATGAATACCACCTAATTTTACTAAAAGAAAATTGTCCTCAATAAATATTTTACTGATCTGAAGTTTAAGTCATCTTAAAAAAAGAATAAAGAAACAAACGTAAAGTAGATCAAGAGACAAAGACATAGAAACTATATATGAATATTTATGTTATACTATATTTAATATTTACAAACTTTTATGCCACAAATTTCTACCTCGAAGTTTCAGAGCAAGATATGAGCAACCTAACTTAACAAGCTCAAAAAACGATTTCTCCTATAAAACTTCTAAAGAAACTGTTTCTCAAAATGAAACTTATAGAACACAAGAGAAACTAAAATGACTGTCTACTAATATTATATCACAATCTAACTTGGTCTATAGTATAGCCTGCTCACGTTCAGGGTCAATTCGCGCGAGAATCACACGCGTGTGATTCTCGCGGCTTTCGCCGCTCGCGTATGGGCCCCAAACGCCGTGCGTCTGCTCGCAAGCTATCTACAGTAGGGAGAATTGACACGTTGATCACAGTGTTCACAAGTGCGTGGAATCCATGAGCTGCAACTCAGTCTCGTCATCATCAAGATCCAATCGGTTGTATCTTCCGTTTCTGTTGTCAAGTTGATTGACAGCTGTCAACGCTTCTTTGGCTTTGTGGAACGTGTCTCGCACATCTCTGTGGGTTCTAACCTGAAACGCGTCGTTAATCCTCTTCTTCAAGTCTTCTTCCACCGCTACGTGTAGTTTCTCGCGGAACAAATTGCCGAGTATCTCTTTCTCGAGTTCGTCGAAGTCGTCACTATTCGGAAGCGCATCGTCTTCGAAACAGCACCTCCGAATGCAAACGAGACCCAGCGAAAACAGAGTGGCCGCGATCAGGATGCCGAAACCAAGGATCTGGGACTGCATGTGTACATTGAGGAGTTTCTGTTCAGTTGGTTTCTGAGGGATGCAGAAAACAAAAAAAGTCATTAAAATAACTGAAAAAGGAGCCAAAAATGGTATTGGTTCTGCGCAAGAGAAGGGACAGAGAGGAAAACTAAGGGCGTTGGCTGGGATATGTGAATTTCTCTGTCCCTTATATTCTCTTGTTCTGCGTCGAAAGCAACATCATCCCCAGGGTTCAAATCTAACACGGTGGCCACGACATTTACTGACTACAACCATCGTCACATTTGTTGAAACAATCAGCAAAATGTTTACTCCCACGTCCATCCCCCTTTCAATGTTGTTCACAGCCGATGAATGTCTCAGAAACAAGTCAACATTGAAAGAGGAAGCCAACCTCGTTCCCAGGGTCTTCTTCCCGGCGCCCACCCGCCATCTTGAGAGCGGAGATGGCCCTGGGGACGAGGTTGGCCGACGGTTGGCCTTACGGTTGGCCGGTTGGCCAACATTCTTGTCCCCACAGCCCTTTCGCATCTCTTAGCCGGCGGGACCCAGGTCTATGGTTGGCCAAAAGCTGGCGGGAAGAAGAGAGACCCTGGGAACGAGGTTGAGAGGAAGCGCGGAAAATTGATACCAGCAGCTGAAAGACCACCTTTTGTTTGGTAATCGTACGAAGTTTTGTTAGGTTAGGTTGTACCTGAGTCGAGAAAACGGAAGTTGAAAACTGGAAAATTTAGAGACGTTTGTATGACTGGGGGTATACGCCATACCTCCAGTCATACAAACGTCTCTAAATTTTCCAGTTTTCAACTTCCGTTTTCTCGACTCAGGTAGAACCTAACCTAACGAAGCTTCGAACGATTACCAAACAAGAGGTGGTCTTTCAGGTGCTGGTATTGATTTTCCGCTCAGCTTAATATGAATTTGCGGCGGCCATTTTGGAGAAAGGTCTATTGATTGGAAATACGAGCAGTCTTTCCTTACTTGTAAGATATCCATCTTTTCAACATTGCTGTAGCAAGAGTCACTGAGTGAGCCAGAACTCGAACACACAAAAAAGTCTCCCTTCAACAGGGCGATGATTATGTACGCCGCGGGAGCGAGAAATGGCTGAAATAGTCTAGTCAGTGACTTCATGCGGTAGTTACATCTCTCCTTGACATGTTGGAGTCTGCTTGTCTTCAGTATGGACTGCCAAAAGCCTCCACTCATCATGAAACCGAGGCCCAAAAGGAAGAGAGCGGGCCCCACCATCATGACGAGGCTGTACATGAAGTAATTGGTGCAAGGACATCTGTTATAATAAAACAAATTGTTTATCAATAATTTTAGAAAGCAATAGACCTTATGAATATTACGTCAATTGCTCAAAATTCACCCCAAGCCTCAAACCTCTGGCACCTTCATACTGTTTCATTTTTTCAAATTTTTTTCATTTTTGCTCGTTTGGGAATTCGTTCAGGATAAAATTTACCGTAAATTTAAACTTGGTTTCAACCTCGAAAGCGAGGCTTGTTTGACTATTATGATCCTAACAAATCAGAGCAAAGCTTTATCTCCTCGGCCAATCAAATGCAAAGCCTCGCGTTTCGCTTCCGCGATGTTTCCCCTCGCTTTTCACAAGTTCACGTTTTCACTCTATTGGCATTTGATCTACCAACAAATCAAAATAAATCTTAAAATTTAATTTGCGCAATCATAACACTTAGCCCGGTTACTCAAGTAGTCAACTTGACTAATAAAAATAAAGAGTCAACTTGCATTAGGCTATATAAATAAGCCTAAATCGTGAATTTTACGCAACTAAAATTCTCAACAGCAGACGCAAAATAATTAAAATTAAATCGAGAAAAAGAAAGCTAGATTTATCACCCGCCGATTTTAAAAGTGTGTTTCTTTCAATGCCAATAAATAATTAATCCACATGGGTAGGTGGTTTTTATAATTCAGTATAAAACGCAACACGCAAAACTTATCACAAGAAGCCGGTAAAAATTAGTATGTAAGCTGACAAACAGACCAGCTGACTTACGCGGAAAGAAGTCGTGATTTTTCTCGAAACTTTTGTCAATGAAGTTCCCAACATTCTGTGGCTTTTTATAGAAATGCTGGAGTTGATTTTTAGCCCTTTTTTGTTCTGAAATAATAGTAAATAAATTAAATATCTCGTGTCGAAACGGGCCAGCTGTGAGATTCCTTTTATTTAATTTTTGTAAAGGAAAAAATGGCATGAGATCACTTGAATTGAAACGGGGAAGAAAACAGTTTCGACCGTATATGCGAATAAAATTGTCCGGCAATACGTTATTTTAAGTGTCAGTTTCTGGAATTGAATTGAATTAGTTTTCCTCGCTCGTACAAGCTAGTAAATTAAATATAGTTATTTGTACTTAGTAATTCACGAACGAACTATAATGATTTTGGGATGGAGAAAAGACACTCCTCTTCAGTGAAAATTCCGTGCCACGTGTAGGAAATTTAAAACCACGGCGCATTTTTTCAGTTGGATAAACGCACCATTACGCACACACAGAAAAAGGGCGACGCAAAATGGGGGACAACTAAAATGGTCGGGGAAGGTAATCTCAATAAGAACACGCCACTTACTTGAGCAATTGTGTTCTCGTGAACTCCTCAAATCCATAAATGATCACAAGGATAATTGAATTTTGAAATGGTCCTTTGGAGTGTTTGAACCGTCTTCCAAGAGCCCCGAGGACGTTTTCCATTTTTGACCTTCACTTGGGATTTTCGTCAGTGTTTCGCGGTATAGATATCGACTGGCGAAGTTGACTTATAAAATCTGATTTGATCTCCCGGCCCTCAGCCTATGAAACAACTGCGAATAATAATCTTGTTAGTCGAATTATCTCGGGATATTATCTATATCTTTGTATTGTTTTGAGGTATTCAGACGAGGCTCTGCTTCTTTGCTACAGGCTGCGAAATTGACCGCAGGAAAATATCTCCAAAAAAAGTCGGCGTTCGTAGAAAAACGAGTAATGAATAAAACTTCATGAATCTTTTATGAAAGTGTTAGTGGTACAGATTGAAAACAAGCTCGTAAAATATTGCGGAGTGCGGAAGGTGAAGTATAAAAACTTTACGAATCTGAATCTGGTTGATACAGAAAAGTGAAACTTCTTTTCAAGGACTTTTCAAGGACCAAAGTCGTTTTTCAGAGCTCAAGAGAGCATGAATTCACTTGTTGTGTATGTCGTATTTTTGATTAACATTCAGCCTAGAAGCCCAATGCCAATAGCAAAACGCTTGGTCAATGTTTCCTGGTAGTACATCTATGCAGTGAAGTATATTTAGCTTTAAGATTGTTATTTATTTTGTGGTCAATTCAAAACCTTTTCAAGGATTTGTTTTAAATTTAAGTATTTTCTTTAAAATTCAAGTACTTTTCAAGACTGTGAGAAACTTGTGAATACTCTAAATGCAATGAATTCTGGAAACAAATTGGAACGTACTGCACGTAAAGGGCTACAGCTACAAGCTCTCTACACGCATTGCGTGCCTATAATGTTAGATAACAGCTTCAAGCCCTCCCGTGCCTGTAATGCTAGAACTGAATTGAAGACTTTGACTTATTTCCTTCTCGCCCAGGGCCCGAAACGAGCTCCCTCCATATGCCACAACTGCTGTGGTGTTCCAGGATGTAAACCCCATCTCCTCTCGTTCTAGGGCGTATGGTTATTTTTTCTGATTTTTTTTTGCTATATGAAACTAAAAGAAACAAAGTGAGAATCTGGAAAAGAGTTTGTTTACAAACGTAGTATCAAATATAACCAAAAAATTATAGTTTTTGGCATGTGTTCAAATTGTTGGTTAGCTCGCTGGACTCCGGACCGAGTGGTCCGGGTTCGAGCCCTGGCCGGGGTCATTGTGCTGTGTAAGACAAGACACTTTACTCTCACAGTGCCTCTCTCCATCCAGGAGTATAAATGGGTAATGGTGACAAAATCCTTGGGGGAAACCTGCGATGGACCAGCATCCCATCCAGGGGAGTAGCGATACTCCCGGATAAGCTCAAGACTGTACCTTTTTTTTAACCTATGTTCAAATTACTAGTACTTTCGAAAAAGGCAAATTAATTTATACTACCGGGAAAATTCATTGTGTGACATGGCAATCAACCCTATTTTACCAGAGAAAAGCAATCTTCACAAAGTTGACAACAAATACTGACATATTTTATTTTTACATACTCATTACACTTATCATCAAAGTACTCAAAGTTTACATGTAATTTGTAAAAACTATTTTGTATATCGACTGCATAAATCAAGCACAGCTTTGACAATAGTAGCAAATAACGCACAAATTGTTTTAAAAATACGTACAGCATTACTGAAATATCTCTTAAAATAGACGGATAAAATTCGGCTCTAATAAAAAGGATAAGCTTTAAAGTCTTGTTCTATACACTGTACATTACAGAAAAGTATATTAATTTTAATATTGATAAAAAACAAGGCAATAGAACTCAACTGACGATAATAAAGGTCCAGATACAATGCAACACAATCTACTACTCTTTAAATAGCCCAGGATTTTTTCACCTCACTGTTTGTGCATGAGAACATGCATCACGTGGGGCATTCATCTGTACCACGTGATCAACCATTTACAAGTCACACAAAATGGTTGCTCATGATCATGTATGCACTGACAAACATGCCACTCATGATGTAAATTTATGTTTGAAGCTCAGGCTTTCAGTTACCTAGAAGATGGCCAAAAAAAATTATTGAGTGTCAAGGTCGCATAATATATGGGAATAGTAGCATTACAATGTCAATGAATTATAGCACAATGCAGAAATTACTCGCTGTATAGAGTTGAAGAAATCAATTTTACTTCCTACAACATATTTGCTTGCAAAATTGCATGCAATAATTTCAAGAGTGGCACATGTTTAATAATGGCCACTCATGATTGCACCATTGCAAAGCATGCAAGTGCATTGGGACATACATCTGATACAAAACAAATCCATTATTGTCAGTGTAAGTTCTTTGTCTTGCATTATATTACTATAAGCTGCAAAAATTTATCTTAAAATTAAACTTTCCACCATCATACTGGAAATCACAAAATATTACTACTTTTACAATGAATGGAGTTTTTAAAACTTGTATCAAGACTTTACTTTCTGCAAAAATATGGTACCAAGGTAGTATAAAACAAAAATATACAACTATATACTTCGGTCTGCATTATATGTGATAAAACTTTTTACTTCAAAATATAATAAATTAAATTATTTTATTTATGGTGTTACCTTGAAAGAAAATATTCTTCAAATGCAAGATGAAATATTTCCAAATCCATATGTTGACATCAATTTACTTAGTTATTAATATTCCAGTGTCACGCACTGGACATTCTTTAGCAAGACCAAATTGTTCATAAATTTTTATGAAAAATGTTTGGCTTATAACTGCATGCTCCCTTTTACTCAGTGCAGACAAAAAACTAACAAAGCTTTAAACTTCTCAATTAATATAATAATACTATGGTTTCTCAAAATAAAACCAATAAAAGAGATTCAATGGGTTAAGCTTGTGGACTATTTACAGTATATTTCATGTTTAATGCGTGCACCTGTAACGCACCTCATTGTAATCCAAGAAACTACGCAACTCTTTTCTCTACATATCTGTGATGTTCAAACTAATAGTAAGTACCATTAAGTATTTATTCATCAAACAAATAACTTCCTACCCTACTACCCCAAACACCCTGTATCAAATAAAAAAAAATTGTTTGAAAATTCAACACAGCTTGATTAAACAGTGGGTTAATTTTTTCAACCTTGAAACAACAGATCATCACAGAGGTCGGCATAATATTAACGAAATCCAAGCTGACAATACGAACCAGCCTACTATATTAATGTAATTATTATAAACTTTCTGGTGCAATCTAATCTAATTTTTTATTTTTATTTTTATTTTTTTTTGCAATCTAATCTATGCCGTGCTTGTTATTTTCTTATGCATAACGCTTTCACCAAACTTCACGTCATCACTGTGACACTCACTTTTAAAGATCCTTGTGTGTGACCATTCACATAAAAGCTGCATGATCAGTAATTAAAGTGATGCTGCTCATATTTCAGTATTTTGAAACGAATTTGGTATTTTCTTCAGTTTTGAACTTCTGCACTTTTGGAAGCACAAAGTTAAACTAATGATTGAAACTTATAATCAGCCCTTTTTCCATGAGGAAATAATAACTGATGAAGAATTATTATATGTATATTCATCCTGAATCCATTTGTCAATTATTGTTTCAACATCATTCCTTTCCATTTTTTGCATAATTGCTTTAAATTTCCCAATGGAGCTACCCTTTTGAGACTCAAATTTCTCTATTATCGAGTGAGTTGGATTCCCACTCTGTCCACACAATGTAATCTCGTCTTTGCTGAGGCCAACTTTTTCTCCCAGTAACCGGTAATCATCTCCAAACATATTACGTAATATGTCAAGCTTAACACAAATTGCACGATAAGATTCTCTTGGGATGGCTGTAGAAAGTTTTTTGCTCAAGCATCGCCTCAGAAATTCTTGTGGAATGTCCGCTACTTGGGTTGTACCAGACTGGTGAAGTCCTGTTGTTGATGTACATTGTTCTTTTACAAATGGCTTCTCCAATCCTAGACAAAGAATACAGACAAACAAACAAACAAACAAACAGTTGGCCTGGTGACATTTACAAATAATCTAATGTTACTTAACCCTGTTTCACTATTGAGAGTGCTAAGTTCAAAACTAAGGAAAAAATCTTGAATTTCATTTTGCAAAATTGTCAAAAACAAACAGTACCACATGAAAGTACTGCTCAATAGCTTTCATTTTATCCACATACTTAAATGTTAGAACCACATTTATTGACTCAAGTTTTGACTCTGGGAGTGAAATGGTTAAGTGTTTAAAAATACTGATAATTTATTTATTTTTCTGAATCTGTTCTCCATAATTTCCTGAAATATTGGTCTTATTTCCCCCCGTCCTTTTAAAAGAACTACTATGAAGAGTATCAGTAATGACAACTTAGGAAGATCCAAATCTGGGAGTTATCAGATTTTAGGCAAAGCTGCATCTTATATTGCTTCCCCTCCCCTACCCCCTCAAATGAAAATATCACTGACTGTCTGTTTTAGGGAGGAACTTCTGGCTTTTGACATGCATCATACCGAAACTCCAGTATACAATGTATTGCACATAGTTCATGCATTGACACTGGATGGGATCTAAAAAAAACACCCTGCCCATTA
Source organism: Desmophyllum pertusum (assembly GCA_029204205.1). NCBI lineage: Eukaryota > Metazoa > Cnidaria > Anthozoa > Scleractinia > Caryophylliidae > Desmophyllum > Desmophyllum pertusum. The sequence continues at coordinate 2,049,056 of MU827779.1, read as the reverse complement.
CCCCAAAATGGGTGCACATTTAATTAACCCTTAGGTTCCAAAAGCAGTTTTTACTTTACATAAAAAAATTCACAACAAGAAGGAGGGATCACATACCTTCCTTTCCAATGTCATGAGCCACAACAACAGGTTGCAATTTATTTCCTGGAAATTCACTACTGGAGGTCTGTTTACGTAAACAGTCCTTGTCAAGGTGCAGATCATCAATCTCAAGCAGCTGACCAGTTGGCACAGGAGCTTAAAGAAAAGTAACATGTCAATATTATACTTCCCCAGTGATTTCTATATAAGTCCACATTCCAATCCAAGGGATCGGATGAGCTGGCTCATCAGTGTGACAGCTTAACTTATATCGGATTGTGCGTCTAAAATGTTTTGTTTGCATACAAGAATACTGCATGACAAAACTACTCTCAAAACATAATGAAATGGGACACAAAACTAGTTCTACACTCGTTTAAGGTGGTTCCATTGAATTGCATTGTGCAATTGCAGGATTTCTTTCAGGCTAAGCTCAGCAGGGAAATATATGGTCGTTTTCTCCTAAACGAACACGGTAATCCCCATTTTTTACATATGGTTGACTACGATATGTCGCGATTTAAAGTAAAGTTAAAAATTCTGCATTGAGATATTTTTATTTGATGCTGTAAAGAGCACATCTTTAGGTATTGCTGGGTATGTGTACACGTGGGGAATTCTTTAATTTGTTTCATAATCTTAATTATTCCTGTTCTACTAAAATAGTTTATAATGTAAGATCAAAGTCTATTTTGTTGAACTGCTCTAATATTTTAATGCAAGGAATGATTTTTTTCTTAAATATATAGTTTCCCTTTCTGAATTTTAGGGTTCCTAATGAAAACCTTGTGAGTTGTAATGGCCATCGGCATCCATGTTGTGCAAAAACGAGCATGGTGACCCCCATTTTTAATTGCATTTTTCTAATGTTCATATACCTGCCAACTCACACGCATTGTGCGTGTGTCACACGCCTGCGGATCGAAAACATCGATCACATGCATACAGGACAATTTCACACGCCTGACTCACAATTCCGGACTACTTGTTCATTAACCATTAACGTGAAAAATTGGATTCAATTTCCACCCAAAATAGTCCAATGAACGGCGCTAAATGTCACGTTTGAGATAAGTATATCTTGGCAAGATCGCGCGAAGATTTTGAGCTTTGCACTGCGACATTTGGCAGCCTTCGGAAAACATCGCCGGAACATCTTCGGGAATCTTTGGCAATGTTCGGAAATCGTCAAATTTTTTTCGGAAATTTGGGTAATATGGATACGAAAATCACACGCATTCAACTTAGGAAAAGTTGGCAGGTATATGTTCATAACCCATACAGTCAAACCCCGATTAAGCGGCCACCCTCGGGGAAATGGTAAGTTGCCGCTTAATCGGGGTTCGACTGTAATTACCAACTAGACAAAGTTTTTGAAAATTTTAAATATTCCTTCTTTTTCGATGGAATCACCTTAATGGACACCACAAGTGAGCATAATTTCTGCAATACAAACTAAATTAGTAATTAGTAGGGGGTTATATTCAGAAGAATATATATTTCTTTGGGACCTAAATCTAAATATAAGCCCATGGGCTTATATTTAGGGGAGAGGGGCTTATCATTGGAGGGACTTTAGCATCTGAGATGGGGGGAAGCCTTTTTGTTTTTTTTCGGTATCTGATTATTTTAAGTCTTCAGATGCGAAACTGATGAACTTACTATATCCTTTCTTTGTTAATTTCTTGCTTCTCTGATCAAGGAGAAATTTTTTAAAGCTGCCCAGCTTGATATCCGATGATTCTTTTGCAGACAATTTGTTAAGACATCCTGGGTGCGAGCTTGACCTGGGAATTTTCAAATATTTGGCATTTGATCTTGTCTCGACAGGAACAGAGAACTGCCGTTGAAAACCTGACCACTTTGACACTGCCTTTGTTTTCCCCTCTGTGACATCTGTATTGTGTAGCATATAGACAAAAAATATTTTTAGTACAAATTTTCAATGTTCTGTATAAAAACACATGAATTTGATTGCCTCTACTGTTTATCAACTAAGGATCTGTTTACGCTACCCCAGGTGGTCAGTGCCCAGACCATACCCTTTATCAGTCATTTTTATCTGAGCTTTTACATGAAAAAAAAAAAAAGGCTGGATCAACCCTTCATAATTTTTCTGTGGGGGATGTGGTGACCTAATAGTCAGCGCATCGGATTGTAGATCAAGCGGTACATGCTTGAGAACTGGCTGGGGTCATTGCGTTGTGTTCTTTGGCAAGACACTAAAATCTCACAGTGCCTCTCTCCAGCCAGGAGTAAAAATACTGGGTGGGGTGGGTGGTGGGGTGGGTAACCTGGCATTGGACCAGCATCCCATCCAGGGGGAGTAACATGCTAGTCAGCTTCATGTTACTGAAACCAGGATTATAAGCTCCAGCAGCCAGTTTGGCTTTACCTACCTATACCAACCCTTCATTCAAGGTAACCCTTTTTGAGATGTGGGTTGACCCGGATAAAATTTTTTTTAAACAAAATGACATTACAATCATGCAGGCAACCCGGGTTCATACAAAAAAAAGTAGTAATTACCACTCATAGCTGATTCCAAGTCATCAGTCTCAAAATGACATCCACTTCTTTGAAAATAAACTGTGTTCCCACCATTTGACGTCAAAAGACGACAACACCAACAACAGCACTCTTTCAGGACAATTTTGGCTCGTTCACACCCATAACACCTCAAAATCACAATAACAATCACGATAAAGACAACCATTATGCAACAAGACACAATAGCTGCAATTTTCAAAGCCAGCTGGGGATCTCCTTGGTGTTCGTCTTCTTGGTCGTGGTCGTCCCTGTCTTTGTCTGCCTTTGTGGGACGATGACACTCAATATTGGACATTCTGCATTGCTGTTTAGTTGGAAGTCCTGAGTCCTCGCACTGTTTTTCATGGTATTTCTCGCCTTCAATGCTGCTACAGCAGTCACTGCATGGATGACAATCTCCAGCGATCTTGTCCATATAAAAACCCTTGTGGCATGTCCCTAAACATTTGGTAGTATCTTCCTCAAGGGTACACTCTCCTGTTTTATTTTCATGCTTGCCACAGTTCCTACAGCTTTTGCAGGTCGAGTAATCATGACTACTGGAGAAATTTGTCCCTTGCACACAGAATACACACTTTATTGGAATGCTGATGGATACACTGGTCCCACAAAACACATTTAGCCCCATTCCTGAGGCGCATTCAGAATTTGAACATTTCCAAATAACAGAATGTGTGTCGTTGTAAACTCTTTCGATTTCATCATGTGTAGGCTTGTGACGTTTTCCATGTACCAGCACACTTAGCCCAGATATTGTGATGAAAATCACCTGCAGAAAAAGAAACAATAATTATTATTATAGTCAAGTGGACACCCTTGGGTGGGAGCAGAAAAACTGCCTGCTTAGGAAAAGTGTCCACTTATGGGTGGGATCCTGACCTTGTGTCCACTTATGGGAGGTGTCGGTTAGCGGAGGTTCGACTGTATAAAGAAACAATCATGAAAGTTTGTGAAAACTCAACACTGTCAGCTCTTATTCTTTTCTTGTCTTTTCTTTTCTTGTCCTCCAGAACTTCAAGAGTTATGTTTACTGCGCCTTTCAATAATGTAACATGCAAACTCTCGCTCAATCAACAGTTTTGCCATCAATCATCTTAGCAGACCTCTCAGGAAACAGAAGTTCACTTCAATGGAGGGTCATGAGTGACCCCTCAAAATTTTCAAGTGCTCGCAAAAGAATTGCTCGCAAAAGTTTAGTAGGTGCTCGTTTGCTTGTGTTTGCATATTTTTACAAGTGCTCGCATACTCAATTTTTTGTAAAGGTAGTTTTTGGCAGAGTGCTCGTTGCTCGCAAGGCTAACTTTTATCAATGCTGGTGCTGGCAAAGAAAAACGCTGAGCTCGCATGCTTGCAAAGACCATTCGATAGCCCTTCAATGGGTTCAAAAGTCAGTGGGTTGGGATTGGTAGATTTCGATCGATTTTGTTGGTTTCTTTTTTTTACGGACCACTGATTGTTATGATTGATGGTAGCGAAAAACTCAATCGTAAGTTTGGTCTTGAATTTTAGAGCTTGCATGTTATTAAAAGGCGCAGTAATACCATATATAACTCTGTGGAAACATGGAAAATGTTTTCTATTTTTTGACACCTCAGATGGTGGCAGTTAGGGTTCATTCAATGACTTTTTTATACTCTTTGCTGGGTTGTGTTCTATTGGGATCAACTGTTTTAGGTTAGGTATACAGTCATACATGTACATGCACATACATATGAAAAAAGTTATTATCCTCTCCCCCAATGGGCTTTTCAGAAAAATTACAGTCAAAATAATAAAAGCGTGAATGCTTAAAATCTTTTCTGGAATGTTCATTGTGTTGTAACCAATCAGAGGCGAGATGAAACCCGCAAGAATAAACCGCAAGCCGCCACGTGAATTAGTCTAATTACCGTCAGTACATGGAAGGTCACGAAACTCTGGGAAAGAGAAAAGTCATTTCGGATGTTGCAATCTTGGACCAGAACTATCTGCTGTTAAATTATCAAAAATAGCTTTGCTCTGCTAAAAATCCCAATCCATGAAAGATAAGATGTAAAAATTATTCAGTAACGAGTCAGTCATCACAAAATACTGACATTTGGCGCCATAGTCTGGTAGCATTGGTTTAGTTAAAAATTTATTGTCTATAAAATAAATCAACAGTTTTCCAAAAGATCCGTGTTCACATTTGCTAGTTGTGGTCCAATAAAAATATGAGAAAACTTATTATAGCAACTGCCGATTCATGGACCGTTATACACAGTTTTGAAAAAGTGTCACTCGAAATAAGCCGTCAAACCGTTGCGTCGGCTTGTAAAAATTATTTCCCTAAAATCGCTCAAAAACCCATTTTCTTCTCTCGCCTAGTGCATGTGCCTCTCAAATAGGAAGGAATACCAATAATTTATTTGTTTAGAAAATTCCTGTAAGATACGACAGAGGATGTATTTTGAAACGAAACGAAAACAAAATTGTTCCACTGATGGAAAACCCATTCACTGATGTCTGTGGTTTAAAGATCTCGCATGTGACTGGTCACAACACAACATTCCAGACATAATATAATTTTTGGCGTTCACGCTTTTATTATTTTGAATGTAAAAATATTTACAAAAACTAAAATTAAAATGGTTGATTTGGTTGAAGTGTCCAAACAGAACACTTTTCCAACCATTTTTGGTTGAAACAGATCATCAAAGTTCAACGATCCTTTCAACCAAATCAACCGAAACCTGTTTTCCCAAATAGAACATGGAAAAACTCAACCAACCCAACCAACTGAAAATGGTTGATCCCACAGGGAATATGGGCTATGCATAGCATATGTATAAAATTTCTTAGTCTGGTTCACACTAGCCACATAACCATAACAACATAATAAATATATTACAAGAACATTGTTTATGTTGTTATGTCGCTAGTGTGAACATGCAGTCATAACAACATATCAGCATCATATTATAATATGACATAGACATAACAACATAAGGAAAAAATTGATCTTTTCCTTATGTTGTTAGGTCTAATATGTTGTTATGCTAAAGGCCGGTTTACAGTACGCTACGATTTGTTGGCCCGATTTGATAAGAAAACGACAGAGCGGACGAAAATCGGCATGATTTTTAGAAATCTGTTGCAACAGATTTTACAAATCGGGCCGATTTTCATCCTCGCGCTATATCGATGAAAGAAAAATCGGCCCGACAAATCGTAGCGTGTAAATGAGCCTTACGAGTGTGCCGACAGATTGAGCCGACAAATCGTAGCGTGTAAACCGGCCTTAATATGTTGTTATGGGGCGCGTTTAAAACACGAAATGGCGAAATGGCTGTGTGTGAAACAGCACTGTCAAGAAAAGAGAGATCCAGGCATTTGTTGTTCCACTGAAATCTTCGTATTTTTGGGGTACAATTGAACAACGGGGCAATAAATCCCGACAAAAGTCAAGCATTAATGATCGCAAGGGGTGTACGTAGAAATAACACTTTGACAAGGTAAACGAACGAACCACCATAAAACGATTCATTAGAGACAACGGCTATTTATCGTTTGACCGCCATTATGCCACATACTTGGTGTCACGTGACCTCTTCAGGGCAGTGGAGAAGGGACTTGCACTGTGACTGTGGGGATAGTTTTGGTGCGCATTTTGCACAGTGCAAGTCCCTTCTCCACTGCCCTGCGCCATTTCGCCGTTTCGCCATTTCATGTTTTAAACACGCCCGTCGTTATGGCAGCATGTTAAGCCCCATCCACATGAGCAAGTCTTCCTTGACAAGTTTTCACTTGACAATTTTTCCTTGTTCGTGTGGAAAGGGAAATTTGGCAATTTTTTCCTTGACAAGTGTCCTTGTTCCCTTTCCACATGAGCAAGGAAAAATTGTCAAGTTGAAACTCCGACTTGTCAAGGAAAACATGCTCGTGTGGAAGGGACTTAAACGACAGCCTTATGTACTACATATTATTCCGTTTTTTGTTTATTTTTGTTATATATATCTTAGGCGAAGCCAAATAAAATAAAATAAAATACATTTTTACCCAAATAATGCATCAAGCATGATTCCTTTGCCAACCTCACCGCGCATTTTACATACTGGTCGATTCTTTACATATCTTATCAGAAACAATTACTGATCCTTTTGGTAATTAATCAGCCAATTCGCCCACATGCAAATTCAGCTAAATTCGCCAACAAAAAGAAAGTTATAAACTCGCCCACACCTTATTAGCCACGAAAAAATAAACCTTTCTCGTTCTATAAACGTTTCCTTCCGACATGTACGTGATAGGCGAGTTAACTATAAATTTGCATGTGGGCGAATTCGCCGACATTCATCCTTTTTTCACGGTTAATTGTTTATGTTTTATACCATACTGCAGACACTTTTGGAAGTTAGGACGATCTAAAATTTAGAAGCTGAACACCTTTTCAATAGGAAGGTATAAAATTTAATAGAGTTAATTACAAACTACAGTGAATTTCAACAAGTATAGCAGTCATGACAGTCATGACACGGCGAAAATTATACAAACGTAAACATTCATCAGCTTTCATCCGCACGTTCGATCTGCAGTGCATGTTGTACGTGGAAGAATTTATAATACGTGAAGGCGGGTAGAGAGTAAATTACTACAGTTAAAGTTACTTTGTTCCACCTCTTTATCTATACTGCATAATGCAAACTTTAAAGGACTTTTAATTATGTACGTACCAAGTTCCAAATTATCGTTGATGTCGTCATCGCCGTCAGTGAAAAAAGCTGATTGAAGCAGCACTGTACTAGCAGGTCCTCGTAGAGGCTTCAATTCTAGAATCACTACAAAAACAAACAATTTGAAGAGTAGTTATTAAATAGGTTAGCTGGTAGCCTCTCAACATCGATCCATTTCACAGCATTAGAATGGGTAATCATTTGCACAATCCTCAAGGAACATTCGCAGCGTCGAAAAGCTAGTGTACGCAAAATTTTCTCGCGCAGTTTCACGTAGCCCTGAACCCAGCAATAGTTTTATACAACATAAGGCTTACCACTTTAAACGATGCAACGCTGAAACCAGAGTCAGAACGCTCCAAATATTAAACCCTTTAGATCATTGAATATTGAAATGAACAGAAATCGACACCCAGCTTTTCCGTTGTACACTGACAAGACGGACCAATATTTTGGGGATTCCCCGTATGAAATACTAGCCATGCGATTGGTTCAATACGGTCTCGTGATCACTATCGTCATTGTCGCACTCTGCGCGGGAAAAAAGCCGACCGGTTGGCGGGGATATATTACGCAATCTTTCCAACTGTCAGAACTGTGAATCAAAACAAAACAAAGCAAAACAAAACAAAAACTTATATTACTCTTGTTTGACCCTTCAGACTAAATATGGCGCAAACTTTATTATATTGTTTATTGTTTTCTAAACTATTACCGTAAAAGCTCTATTAGCCCCCCTTATTTAATTTCAGGCCTCAAGAAGGGGGGGCTTATTAGAGAGAGGGGCTTAATAGAGAGGGGGGGGGGCTTATTTCAAATCATAAATTTTCAACAAAATTCACATTTTAATGTGAATTTTGTTGAAAATTAAAATTAAAATTTTTCAAACTTTACTATTACACCACTAACTAAAACAGAACAAGAAATGGGTTATGTATGACCGTCTTACAAAGGAAACGTCATTTATACCCTAACTCGACGATAGTTCTGGAAATTAAAGACCACGTTTCAATACAAAGTGACTGAAACGCCAGAAAATACTGCTGAAAAGTCATTTACATCAGCTTGACGGAAGGAGGGGGGGGGGCTTAATAGAGAGGGGGGCTAAATAGAGCTTTTGCGGTATGTGAAATGTTTTTATGAGCAGTCAGACCACTATAAGCGGGGGGGGGGGGTACCTCCTATAATGGACTATACGGGGAGGCTCCGCCCGAAAGGGGTCCTTTTTTAGGCCCGAGGTATGTGAAAGGGTAGGGATTTCACGAGTTGAAGTATATGAAAGGGTAGGGATTTCACGAGTAAATGATATTATTGTTTGGTTAACATCTCTACTGGTAATGCTTGATGATTTCTGGTGATATATATTGTTCATTAAGTTCATTACAAGGGTATAGAAAAGGGATGCAGTGCTTCTACTGTAGGTATGTGAAAGGGGTACCATTTTCATAATTTCTATGGAAGGTATATGAAAGGGGTACCATTTTCTATGGAAGGTATATGAAAGGGGTACCTTTTCTGTGAAAAATGGTATATGAAAGGGTAAGGGGTTGGACCTCTGGGCGGAGCCTCCCCGTATAAAACATTTTTGAGTACCCCCCCGGGGTCCGGACCCCAATCAGACCTTAGGGGTTTTTGCTTTCTCTATTATCCATAGCAAAACCATCTCCAGGATCCACCAAAATGCACTTTTCAGAGCCTGAAATCTCAATTTTTTTCTGGGGAGGCCCCCAAACATCCCCCGCACCTTTACTACTCAATCTAGTACTACTTCTGACTCGTCCCCAGTCGTCTCTCTTGTCTCCTGTTAATATTAACGAAAAGAGAAGTCCTTTGTTGGGAGTCGCAAGTCGCGGGGGATGCTGCTCCCCTCGGCCGCGCTAAATATTAACAGGAGATAAGAGAGACGACTGGGGACGAGTCAGGTACTACTTCACAGTTTCGGGAAAACCCTGGGACCCCTCCTATCAAAAATCCTGGATCCGCCCCTGATAAACACTGGGGACTACGACGCTTATTTCTTGGCTTCATGTCTTAATAGAGAGGGGGGCTTATTTCAAATCATAAATTTTCAAGAAAATTCACATTAATTTTGACAAATGCGATGTCATTTCTACTTCTGGAGATTGAAGGCCACGTTTGAATGAAACGCCAGAAAAATATTGCTAAAACGTCATTTAACTCTGACTGGTTTGAGGGGGGGGGGGGGGGCTTAATAGAGAGGAAGGGCTTATTTCAAAATCTGACTTCCAAAGGAGAGGCTTATTACAGTTGGGGGAGCTAAATAGGGCTTTTACGGTATGTGGTTAACATATTTTGGTTTGAAAATATGAATTATTTTCAGAATTCTTGGTTTGCAAGTAACATTATTGCCGCCATGTTGGTGGTCATTAATAAAAGTTCTATTTTTTGTCATTTGAATCTCTCGGGATTGGTTGCAAACCAGCAATTACAGATTTATAATTTTAATAAGGGAATAGTTAATGCACCCGAGTGCATTGCTGAGTTATATAAGCATGCAGGAATTTTTAAAAACATGAGAGAAGTGCTAAGAGAAGCACGAGGTGTAGCTGAGTACTTCTCGCACTTCTTAAGTGTTCTTAAAAATTCCTTATATAACTCAACAATGACCACGGAAGGTCATTGCATGGAATTTCCAAGTGGGAGGGGGGTCTCAAAAACCAGAATGTTTAAAGAAAAGTATGAAGCTGGGTTCAAACCAAAAAAACTTCCGTGGGGGAGGCATGGATATTTTCTGGAACCACACAACGCACGAGAGGCAAGTTTACTATTTCCTTTATAAAATGCTCATGGAATTGCGTGCGCTCAAACTTGTGACGTAGGCACAGTGCATTATAACTCGATAAAGCACGCGTGACGTAGGGCGCATGCTTTATAGAGTTATAATGAACTCGAATTGACCAATCAGAGCGCGTGTTATATGACCAAATATTTTATAATTAACAAATAAAGAAGCCAAAACCATGTATTATACTGTCATAAAACACGACGGAAATTTGAGAACACAAGAGAAATTTAGAAAACACGAGCCACAGACGAGTGTTTTCTATATTTCTCAAGTGTTCTCAAATTCCTGGAGTGTTTTATGACAGTATAATACATGGTTTTGGTTTCTTTATGTGCTTTAAAATATAGATTTACGAGTGCGAAACGATAAAACACGCTTTTCTACGTTATATTATACTCTGATAAAACATGGTTTTAACCAATCAGAGCGCACGCAGTTTTCAGTCTATATTAATGTTGTATAGAACAAGACAACTTGTTTATAGTGAGTAGAACTCATGATCATCTCATCACAAAATTCTTTATTTTTCTTCATAACACATACACATTTACATTATTTCAAATTACAGTACTTGTGATAGTTACTAACCCTTCTATTAAAAACCTACTACCTATGTATAAAAATACCTAAGATGTAGTTATTTAAAATTCTATACAGCATCTACAAAAGAACATAAAACAACATATTATACATGAAATAAAATAGAAAACAAAACGAATACCTTGTATCCAAATTGGAAATAAAACTTTCAGAGTCTGCGACATTCTTTCTCTGGTCAAATCAACCCAGAGATCAGTCACATACAAAGCTTCCAATTTACACATAAATTATTAACAATAGGGCATACACTAAAGTATGCCAGCATACTATGAGTATCAATACTATCTTATAAAAGGGTCTGGATCCACACTGGCTATTTATTAGTCATGAAGATGAGCTCTTCACTGCAATTTTTTTTTTTCAACAAAATTAATTAATGTCCCATCAAAATGTGATGAGAAATTTTGAAAACTACAAATTAGCATTATTTTGTGTAAACATGAAACTGATCTTTAAATGTTCTAAATTTAAAAAAAGTTACACACCTAGCTAATTTACAGTGCGAATTGGAAAGCGTGAACAATATATTATTTGTGGAAAGAAATGATGGTATATTTTAAGCTTGGTAGAAATATGAGAGAGATATTATTCTGTCAGTGACACAAGCTACTCGGAAAAATTTATTTTTTTCCGAGTAGCTTGTGTCACTGACAGAATAATATCTCTCTAATATATTATTTTATTATTTGTGGAATGTTATTGTGTTGTGAGGGAAAACCAATAGATGTGAAATGAATAAACCGCAAACCCTAATGGTAATTCTCTGTGGTTTGATCTACCATCCAATTGGTTGCGGCACAATTTACATGTCAAAGTCAAATCAAAGTGTCAACGCTTTTCTGATTTACACAGTAATCACTGAGCATAATGTGTGCTGTTAATCTTTCACCTCACATTTGTGATTCACTTCTTGTATTCACTTTATCAAAATTACAGTGTGCAGTGTGATTTCAAAATCACCAAATCTAATGTAAATACAAACTTTCATAATACATGACTTAAATCAGTAGTGTATACCTGCCAACTTTTTCAGAGTTGCATAAGACTTTTATCATAGAAGTGTCAGAACGTCCAAAGAACGTCAATTTTCTTAGACAGCCCTAAGGTTTATTAATATAATGACATGCACATTACAAATTAATAAGGAAGTGGAATTAAATAGCCCTGCACATTTTCCAGTGTTGGTACCATATAATGTTTTTGGAATTTTGCTCTTCGAAATATTTGGAGAATTTACGACAAGTATGATTACACAAATTTCTTTTCTGCATGAGAAATTGGTCTTTATGAGATCAAATTTCTAAATCCACAGGCATGAAACTTATGCACACAAAATGTGAGACAGTGGGCATCAGATTTACAATAGTGACATAACATGTCTAATCTCTCATCAATAATAATAATAATTATTTGACAATATATTCCTGTCTTTCATGCTATATTATAGCAGTGACATTAAATTAATTGACTATAGTAGGTCTATGTCTGTTGTAAAACAGCTTAAATATTTATAATTACCGGTAACTGATTGTGCAAATACTTAACTTTAATGTAGAAAATTATTCATTCCACAATAAGGTTTGAAAATGGGACTATCAAGTTAATTAAGCTGCAACTTTTTTGACATGCCATTTTCTTCCCTACTACTTTTAAATGATTTTGCAATAGAGCAGTTTTCAATTGAGTGTTGTGAAACCAAAACCAAAGTAATATTACAGTGATCAATCACAACATTACAAAAATGTCAACACAATGAACCAAAGAGAACTCAAAGCAAAATGTGACCAGCATCAAGCGCGGAAAACATGTGTGACCAAGTCACAATTGGTTTTTAAACCAATCATAGCGTGTAGTAAAGCAAAACCAAAGCAATTTAGCAATTACGTTTGACATACTCTAAGCCTAATACTGCTAGTAGATTAACATCTTTTATGATGTTTGATATGATGTTTTTTTGTGGGTTTGAAAAAGGTGAGGTATTTTTTCTTCGAGTGCCTCTCCCCCCTTGCTTAGTAATTCATAGCTCCTTAGTCAACAGGTGTTTTCATATTACTGTAAAACAGGAAATCAACACTGTTCTTGGGGATCAAATTAAGATCAGTTATTTATTACACTGACAATGTCATCCCTTCCAATTTCATTCATTATGTCAACAAAATCTCGAACAGTGCCAGAAGGTTTTCTACCTAGAACAACATGACTGATGGAATTAAAATTATCCGGATTTTGTGTATTGATGACTGCCTGTTTAAGAAGGGCAAACTCACGAACTGACACTCCAAGCTTGTGTGCAAGCATTCTTACATCATTGCCATCAGGTCTCGATATATCAAGTGAGAGACAGATTTCATACAGAACAGGAAATGGCATTTCCAAAACCTTTGTGTTGTACTTTTCTCTCTGTGTTAATATTGACCACCTGACAGGTCTTCCTTGCTCCATACCATCAGTGATCGGTTGGGATTGCAGCCATGATACAGGGGTATGTGGCTGAAAAACTGTGAACAAGATAATAATGTCAACAGATTGACTAGCCTGCTTCAAATCTCCTCTGATTCTGGTAAAGGTTTGAGATTTGCAAAAGGTTCATTTAGGAATACATTTTGTAATTTTAATATTAATAATAATAATTATTATTATAATGTAATTTGCATTATTTAAATTTGACTCATGAATAAATTTATTTTGTTACCTTTTTGCAACATTTTGTAATTTATGTTTGGCCTTTGATTTACAGTTAACTCTCTCTTAATGGACGCCTCTATAAGACGGACACCTGGTGTCAGTCCCACACCATTTTTCAGTCATTTTACTGTATCTAAACTCTCTATAAGGTGGACACCTCTCGAGGGACAGTTGGTGTCAGTCCCAATTAATGGTGTCAGTCTTGATGTCAGACTGTATGTTATAAAAAAATTTTGTTAGTGCTGCAAGGCCAGCAAAATTGTGTCATTTTCATAATGTTTTCAATTACATGCAAAAAACAGATAGACACAAGTGCATAACACATAACTGTCACTTACCCATGTAATCCTTGGGCGTTTGTACCAGTATGTTAATATATGCTGCATTGGTGAGGGTTTGGGGATCCTTGGTTGTTCCTACAAGCCAAGATGGAGTGTCTGGACCCTTAAAATTGTGATTGTCTTGATCTAACTGCCTGCCTGTATAGGAGTACACAAAATGATCATTTTAAACCTTCTTATGAACAAAGATCTAGATCATGTTCAAATGGGAGCCAGTTGGAAAATGAGAGCCAGTTGGAAAATCTTTGGCTAAATTTTGTAACATATGTTGATCCAAATATTGACAAACTAAACAAGCAATAAATTATTAAATAAACAATTTTATAAATATGACAGAAGGAGGGTATTATTGGTAGGGCTTTATTATTGGGAGGAATTTTGCATTTGAAAAAAAATGTTTGGGCTTATGTAACTCAGTGGAAGGAGTTTGGTGTCTGAAATGTTTTAGGTGCATACAAGAATACCACATAGAAGAACTCTCTAAACATAATACACAAAACATGTCATACAGTCATCAAATGAACATCACAAGTCTCTGAGTATAATGGTAAAGACATTAAATACACAAAAAGTTCTACAATAGGTTGCTTATAATCAGAAGAAGTTATACCTTTCTTTAAGAGCAAAATCTAAATATAAGCCCATATTTGGGTGGAGGGGATTTGTGTTTGAGGGGTTTATTTTTAGGGGGCGGCAGTTTATTATCAGAATCTTACAGTAGTTTTTGCACTGCATGATTATTAATTTAATTTATAAATAATAATTACCTGTAGCGGCAATAGGAGTTGATAGAATTGCATTCCCATCAGGAGAAGCTAGCATTGCACCAGGTTGGAAGTTCTGATTGTCATGTCTTGTCTCAGATGTATCGTGACCACTGTGATTTATAGTACGTGAAAATACAACACTGTTTGTTGCCAAATCGATATTGCAAATTTCACTGTCTTGAGAATGGGAAATATCAGACCTGCATGGCTGTACTGGTGAGGTAAAGAGTCCTTCAGGATTCTCTGGTTGCCTTACAATGTGAGTTTGGAATCGTTTCTTCTTTGAAAGTCTCCATACAATAGCTACTGATGCAATCAGGAGACATATTGCACTAAATATATAAATCATAGTGTGCTTCTTCCACTTTGAGTATTCTCCCAACGGAAGTACTTTTTTACCCTTGGGTTTATGTGTAGTCTCAGATCCTTCCCAGGGCCTTTGTTTCATACTGGAACCAGCAGGAGCACTTGAACTAGTGGCAGGATGAACATTGCTTGTGACTGGTGTGACAATGAGCTGCTTGGATGAAGAGGTGATGGTCAACGGTGTCGAAGTCAGATGTCTTGTTTGGGCACTTGCCTTAGAAACAACCACAGGGTCTGGCGGTATTAAAACACAGCGTATGGCTGTTCCAAAAGAAACGGTTGTTCCACAAGGGACCGATGAAGTAGTATACCCAGCCTGGCATTCTGGACAAGGAAAACAACTGATGCACTCCCTGTTGTAACGTTGACTGTTTTTATAGATTGTCCAATGCACGCTGTAAGGCATTGAGATTTCACTCTGATAAACACCTGACAAGAAAGGGATGAACAGCAAATTATTGTAGTACCTAACATTACAAATAATATTTCAATCGATGGTACCAGGGGTTTCATAAATTTTGGAAGTAAGCTGCTTACCATGGTGGAATAGGTGGCTGTGACTAATAAAGGGGCCGTAAGCCCCCTTTATGCTAGGGGGGTATGGGGGCATGCCCCCCCCCCCCCCCCCAGAAAATTTGGAAATGTAGAAGCTCGGAAATGCAATTTCCAGCATTCTGGGAGTCAAATCTAGTGTTACATATCATATTATGACAATTTTTATCGATCACAGTAGATCTCAGGTATTTTAAACGATCTTGCGATTATTCTATATGAAGTTTGGAGTTTAATAGACTTACACTGTTACAGTCGTTGTTTTTTTTTTTTTCTGAAAAAGCATAATCAGAAGTGTGCAAGATAAGATTTCCTTATTGCCCCGTACTTTATAAAAATAATAAGTTATAGCGATATTTCTCGTTAGAGAACTACAGTGAAACACTCCAAAAGCTGTACATAATAAGCTTACACTTCTCATATCTCAGTCAGGATGCAGGGAGGCTCTCTCGTATAAACTATTGAGAAACGTGGCTGTTCTTATCACCAAAAGACGAAAATCAGTACCACAGAACCAGTGGCATTTATAAAATGACAAAACAGCAATCCATTGACCAGGGCTGCAGAGATAAACCTTCTTTCATCTTACTGAACGCGCACATGTCATGGAGCCGCCAGTCGCCATGATGGATTTATGGTACCTGAAGTCGAGGCAGTTTCCAAGTCGGAAAAAATATCCTCAGGTGAGCCTCAGCAGGTGTCTATTTTCGTACCGCATCGAGACGATAGACGTAGACGGGGTTAGGGATATAGGGTACAGGGTAATGAAATGAAAGAGAGCAAACTTACATCCAAAATCAAGAGGACAAAGATTCCCGCTGTCAACTGCCGGAGTAAACTCCTTGCGTTCGGCCGAGAAGTGTCATCATTCCCTTTGTAGGAAAAAAGAAAGAAAATATTAGAAAATTGGGTTAATGACTTAAATTTCTGCGTATGATATCAAGAATCTTCAACTCGATTGTAGCTCGGCTTAAATCTTCCTTACTTTGGCAAATAAAGCTACTCTTCAAGCGTCTCGTCTCGACGATGCACACCCGATACCACAGGATCCAAAAATCCACAGGATTTTTCAAGTTATAAACCACGTAGATATCATACGGAACAGTACGGAGACGACTACATGTCTTACACAAATGACACCTCGATGAAGAAATAAAATTCTGAAAAGATTTTAGAATAATATGATAAACGGGTGACCAAAGCTACCAATCAGAGTCAGGCCATTGGTAGCCTGTTCACAGACATCGGAGGGGATTCCCCTAATTAAGAATTCACACAGCCGAATGGAATAGCCTCCTACGATTTCATTTAAAATGAAATCGTAGGAGGCTATTCCATTCGGCTGTGTGAATGAAATCGTAGGAGGCTATTCCATTCGGCTGTGTGAATTCTTAATTAGGGGAATCCCTCCGATGTCTGTGAACAGGCTACCAATGGCCTGACTCTGATTGGTAGCTTTGGTCACCGTTGGAGGCTATGGACCGAACTGAGGACGGAGAAATATGCTGCTGTAAACTAAAACTCCTCGGAAAGATGCCCAGGAAAGATAGCACTTGGTCGATTAGCAGCCAACCTAATTTTATAAAGTGAATAACCTATGGACAATGAGCAATCGGGTTGCCAGAGAGGTTGGTTGGTAAGCCGCGCGCGAGTCAACAGTCCATGCCCAATACAGTGGGAAGTGAAACACGCCGGCGAAAGCTTATGTTACTGGAATTACAGTATAAAAATTAGAAACATGCTGCGAAAAAAAAAAACTATCCGTATGTCAGGCCCCAAACGTGAGCCTTCTGAAATTGTTTGACTCTGTGAAAAAGGTTTCGGACTTTCAGTATAAAATCTACATCGATTTGTACAATAAAAGCTAAGCAATAAAAATTTGTTACATTGTAATTCCACCTGCATTTAGTGATATTTGCCAGTCATTAGTCATAAGTCACTCCAATTCATCCTAGTTTGGTCTTCAAAATATTTCGAGAAACTATAAATAAACATCCGTCCGTTCCGCCATCCATTCCAATCTATGTTTTACAGAGCTCATGCAAATATCATCTCGTGACACACATACAACATTTTTTGACGGCACCCGCGCGTACAAAATGCAGAGCAAGCATTTAATTTTAATTAAAGGCAGCATATTTTCGTTGACTAAGCACGTTCCAAAGTAAAACCACTAGAGTGTATGTATGTATGTATGTATGTAGAGGATGAATGAATGAAAAGTTTGTTTATCACGTCCCGGCGACGGGGAATTTTCTAGAAAGAACGTTGCATAGAGTGATTTTATTTAACTCGTGAAACAACATCTAACAGTTTATTAATAGTGCTAAATAGTCAAAACTAAAACAAAAGAAACCAATGGAATTAGTGTATAATAGTATCTAATAGTGTAGTCACCATTTCACGGGTTGAATAAAAACAATTTGCACCCCACGCAATATTTTAACTCCCCTCTTCAATTACATTTGGAAAAATTTACCCCCCCCCCCCTAAAAGTTTATAACATGGTCTGACCATTTTACAAAGATAACACCCCTCCCCCCCCCCCTAAAAAAAGCATCTTCCAAAGTTTTACCCCCTCAAAAAGAATCACCTGAGAATTTGCATTGCTTTCACGGCATGGACCCCATACGCCTCGCATGCTAGGAACTAGCTTGTGATAGACTAAGAGGCAGGGAATATCATGAAAACAGCTTCATTTCAATTAGAACACTGGAGTAAAGGGGGTGGGAAGGCGGGAAAGATAGGGTGGGAAGTGGAATACCCAAGGAGGTGAAAGCCGCTATGGAAAGTTTGGACATCCCTGTCCCCTTCCCCCTTATTAATAGCCTCATCCAGTTCAATCCAAGAATTGGCTTACAGTCTTGGGAAGGGAAGAGAAATGGGGGAGCAGGGAGGAGACGCTGTTGGGGAGTTAATCAGCTGGCATGGATTAACATTTTTTGGTTTGAAAATATGAAATTATATTTTATGCATACAAACTTTGTTGTGAAAAAATTCCACACTAAACTTAGAACAGGACAAAGTAGTGCAACAACTTTATTTCATTATTATTTCTAACATGGTGTTACCGATACAGTTACAATAAACATTAAAGTATATTCAACCAATGTGCGGTTCCAGAGTCACTGGAAATTCTGAGGGGGAGGAGGCTCTCAAAAGCAAAAATATCAAGCTAAACTGTAAATTCCAGGGGGGTGAGGGGTTCATACCCCCAAAAACGGCCATGGGGGGGGGGGGGGGGGGGTATGGATATTTTCTGGAACCACATATTAATAGGCCAATTTAGATATATGGCTCCGAGGCTTAGGGGAATAAACAAAATAAATTATTTATTCATCCCTCAACCTCGATGCAATTTATTTTCGATTTCTTTGTTTATCGCCCTAAGTCTCGGAGCCAAGTTAGCATTTTAATATATCAAATTGGTCTATTAAAATACAAAATTACATTGGGAAGGACATTAGTTCACATCCCTATGGAATTTCTTGGTGTTGTGATCACCAATGACAGAAAACAAAATATTCCAAAGACATTATTTATATCTCAACAATATTATTGTTAACCAAACAATGGTCTCCACCAGGGGCGGATCCAGGAATTTTTGATAGGGGGGTTCCCAGGGTTTTCCCAAAAATATGAAGTAGACAGCAGTAGTAAAGGCGGGGAGGGGGTGTTTGGGGGCCTCCCCCAGAAAAAACAATTGAGATTTCAGGCTCTGAAAAGTGCATTTTGGTGGATCCTGGAGATGGTTTTGCTATGGATAATGGAGAAAGCAAATAAAAACTTAAGGTCTGATGGGGATCCGGAGCCCCCGTCCCCCTGATCCGCCACTGTCCACAGAGTACTACATCATTGTACATTTCAAAAGAAAACTATTTTCTGAATTAGTTTTATAATGTTATATTACAGTTGATTCCTGTTAACTCAAAATCTTCAAGAGAAATTGAAAAAAAGTTCCAGTTATCGGGGAATCTGTTCATCAAGGGTAATTAAAATTAATAAGAAGATGACCTGAAGAGAAAACGAACTACTTCAAGTTAGTGTGAGGTTTGAGTTATCGGAGAGACCACTGTACTGTTGTAGAACAAAAAAACTAGTTTATAGTGAGCAGACCCATGACCATCACATCACTCGTATTTTTATTTATAACATACACATTTACATTATATCAAATTACAGTACTTACTACCTATGTGTACAAATAAATGTCCAAGATACAGTTGAAAAATTCTACATAGCATCTATAATTCTTATATAAAACAAAATTAGATATTTAACAAATAAAGAAGCCAAAGCCATGTATTATATACTGTCATAAAACATGATGGGAATTTCAGAACACGAGAGTGTGGCTCGTGTTTTCTACATTGTATATTTCTCAAGTTTTCTGAAATAACCAGCATGGCTTTGGCTTCTTTATATGCTTTATAGTGCAGAATAATAAAACATGGCTTTTCAATGTTTTATACTATGATAAAACAACCAATCAGAGTGTGTGCAGAATTCAGCCTATATTATGAAATGTGAAATAAAAATTAATATTAAAATTAAAACAAATACCAGGTATGCAAATTGGAAATAAAACTTTCACAGTCAGTGACATTCTTTCTGTGGTCAAATCAACCCAGATCAGGGCCTGGTTGTTCAAAGGGTGGATAATGCTATCCAACGGATAAATCACTATCCAACGGATAGCGTAGTTTGTTTTGTTAACACCCTTCATCTCGAGAGGTTACCACAAACATGGTAGATAACTTTAATTAAAATACAGTTGAACTTATCTAATACGGACACTGAAGGGACGGAGCAAAGTGTCCGTATTAGAGAGACGGTGTCCGTATTATAGAGGTCATGAATATGACATCACTTTAAAGGCTCCACTAACGATAAGATATCTCGATGATAAATGGCGTAACATGTCTATAAACTGATTGAAAACAAATGCTACTTTTATTGTATGGACACTGGTTATTGATTAACTTTGATCTGTAGCCACAAACAGAAAATTGTATTGAATACGAACTGTTATCACTGGAGTGTCCGTAATAAAGAGGTTAAGTTTATATGAATTTGCTCTCTGGGGCTGGAATTTAGTGTCCGTTGTCCGTATTAGAGAGAGTCCGTATTATAGAGGATTTCTTTATGGAGAATATATAGGCATTTGTTGTCTAATCACTCTGCAGTGAAACGACAACAAAATAATTTCTAACTTAGTAAAGTAACAAAACCAGACCATGGTATAGGAGGGGGCATCTCGTTTATTGATCAGACATAAACGGTGTTTTTATACAGCACATATAAACTGATGTACTAAAGTAAATTTATGTAATTGAAACGATCAAAAACGGAGATGCCGTCGAATGACAACTCCTAACTGCAAACTGCTTAAATATTCAATCTGTAACATGATTACGTAACCTGCATACCAGCGGAAAATAGAAAGGATTACATAGTCTACATACCAACCAACGCACAGCTATAATACAATAACAACGTGAAAAATTACATTTTTCCGGGACCAAGGGAACTGTCCGTAATAAAGAGGTGTCCGTATTAGAGAGGTGTCCATAAGGAGGCTTGACTGTATATTTATTTCAATAAGGTTTGAAAATGGGACTATCAAAATACATGTAAGTAAATTGTAAGCTGCAACATTTTGACATGCCATTTCAGCTCATTTCCTACAGATAACTAAATTGGTGCTAGAATTGGGAAGTTGGAAAATAAAGATGGTATTTCTGACATGTTATTATAAAATTAATACCCACGCATATTATTAATAATACCATTTACAATATTAATGTCAATGATCTGTGACAGCTTGCTTTGATGTAATATTATAACCCATTATTATTGTGGCACATTCACTGTACATGGACACGTTCACTCCCAGAGTCAACCTTGAGTCAATAAATATGGCTGTAACTTTTGAGTCTGTGGATGAAACCCTAGTGTGCGATCATTCAAATGAAAGCTATTGAGCAGTACGTTCAAGTGGTGCTGTTTGGTTTGACAATTTTGCAAAATGAAATTCAAGATTTTTCCCTCACTTTGGACTTTAATAGCACTCTTGGGAGTAGGCTCAATTACCAGCTGCTGTTCGGAAATGAGCCCACGCAGGAACGAAGACCAGACTCGAGAGAGCGGCGGAAATCGAGCCTATCTTGGGAGTGAAAGGGTTAAACAGCACTAAGGAATTGTCAACTAGCTGATTGTGCAACTTAACTTTTTACATGTAACTTTAATTAAAATACAGTTGAACCGTTACTGCCCCAATGTATCCTAATATCCATATATAAGTCTCTCATCCTACCGCACTTCGACTATTGCAGTGCTGTGTGGGGTAATATTGGTAAAGTTCTCAGCCTCAGGCTTGAAAAGCTGCATAATAACTGGATCCGATTGGGATGTTAGATCTTCTCAGATTCTTCATGATCTCAACTGGCCGAGCTTGGGTGATAGACGAGATAATCAGTTTAAAACACTAACTATGAACAAACAGGTCCCCAAATACATTTCTGAAAAATTTGTCATGGCGAACACCATCCACAATCACAACCTGCGGGGCTCTGAACACAAGATAAGATATCTCTTTCTTTTCTTTTTTTGAAGTAAAATGTAATATTTTGCTTTATTTAAGAAAAATGTTTGCATTGAACATTTAGATTTCTAGATACACGATGTGTTTTGCCTGCCAAATATGTGGAAAAGAGTTTGCCAGAAGCTTTAATCGTGACAGACACGAGCTCAGTATTCACGGATATGGTATGTACATGTATCAATATTGGTTCTGTTCAACATACCTTATTACATGAAATTTTCGCGTCACGTTAATTTCGTGAATTTGGAGTCGGCCCATATTTCGCGACACTTAAATTTTGTGATCTTGTTAGAAAAGGTTTCCTGAAGGCAGAAGATTGTGGCTTTTTAAATATGCAAATATTGCATTTCTTTGAAGAGATTTTCTTTATAGAGAATATATAGGCATTTTGCCGGGACCAAGGGAACTGTCTGTAATAGAGGTGTCCATATTAGAGAGGTTTGACTGTATATATATTTCAATAAGGTTTGAAAATGGGACTATCAAAATACATGTAAGCTAATTAAGCTGCAACATTTTTGACATGCCATTTCAGCTCATTTCCTACAGATAACTAAATTGGTGCTAGAATTGGGAAGTCGGAAAATAAAGATGGTATTTCTGACATGTTATTATAAAAATTAATACCAAGCATATTATTAATGCTAGGGGTACCATATTGGAAGTGAAGTGCTGCCACATTTGTAATTTCATTAATCATAGCTGGTTTTATAATAAAACAATGTCATGCAAGATCCTTTCGTGCAATTGTGTCTCAAAATAACCTTATAATAACAAAGCTCAAAGCCAACATCTGGTAGTGACAGACACATTTGTTACAATTTACCTTTATCAACTCAGAGTTGATAATCAACATTTTGTTACAATGTCACAGCCAGAAGCACACGCTTCATCTTGCTTTCCAAATATTTAATTTTCGAGGCAATTCAAGTATATGTAAACCAATAATTATTATTGTAAACACAATGCAACGTGTCCAAATATTTAATTGACAATGCGATTCAAGTAAACCAATGTAACGTGCGTGTGTGAAATCGTAGAAAAAAGGAGCACGCGACTCGGATCTCACAAAGGTCAGTTCATATGTTCGCTAGAAACAAGGCGGCTTGGTAATAAAACAATGTCACGCAAGATCCTTTCATGCAAGAGCGTGTGCAACAGCATCTCAAAATACCCGAAATCGGCTACAATCAAGCATCAGAGCACAACAGCGTCTCCTCGAGCGCGCAAAAGAAATCCCTTAAACAACAATCGTCTCTTCTCATGTAAATTTGAGCGTGCAATGGTCGTCACCAATCAGAATTGGGGGGATTGGATGTTAGATCTTCTCAGATTCTTCATGATCTCAACTGGCCGAGCTTGGGTGATAGACGAGATAATCAGTTTAAAACACCATAGTTTACAACTATGAACAAACAGGTCCCCAAATACATTTCTGAAAAATTTGTCATGGCGAACACCATCCACAATCACAACTGTGGGGCTCTGAACACAAATTATTTATACCAAGACCAAACACAGAAGCCCTCAAAAAGAGTTTCGCCGATAGGGGAGCTGTTTTGTGGAACCATCTATCACCTCAAGCTAAGCAGGCTCCTAGTTTATAAAGTACCTACTATTTATTAGATGATTTTATTGTAATTAATTTTAATATTTATTAGATGATTCTATAGCAATTAATTGTAAATAATTACTTATCTAGCTATTATTTATTAGCTATTAATTTTATTGTAATTCATTGCAATTAATAAGTTATTGTAATTAACAATAATTTTATATTGTAATCAGCACGGCTACGTGGAAGAGCACAATTATTGTGAAATGGAACCCGTGGTTAAATAAAGGTTTTATTATTATTATTATATGGACACTGAAGGGACAGAGCAAAGTGTCCGTATTAGAAAGACAGTGTACGTATTATAGAGGTCATGAATATGACGTCACTTTAAAGGCTCCACTAACAATAAGATATCTCTATTTTTTTTGAAGTAAAATGTAATATTTTGCTTTATTTAAGAAAAAAATTGCATTCATTTAGATTTCTAGATACACAATGTGTTTTTCTGCCAAATTAAAATATGTGGAAAAGAGTTTGCCAGAAGCTTTAATCGCGACAGACACGATCTCAGTATTCACAGATATGGTATGTACATGTATCAATAATTGATACATGTACATTAGAATTATTCTCAACATACCTTATTATATGAAATTTTCGCGTCACATTAATTTCGTGAATTTGGAGTCGATCCAAAAGAAATGTGGCTTCTGGTCTGTTCTCACGTGAGTTAATTCTGCTGGCTGGTCTGAAGTTCCAAGAGGTTCCTCGTCAAGGATGTAAAGTAGTTTTGCAGGAGAATGGTCACATTATCAATGCATTTGAATTCCGCAAGAAATGGAAAAAATCCTTTTCAAGAAACACTCCTGATGATGTGGACTTCATAATGGCATACAACATACAACTCCACAGGCACGTGTTACGCTGTTACTTGAGTTTGTTTTGAGAGAAATATTTCCATAGCATAGAAATGAAATGGGCCTTAATTAAATTAATTAGCACTTTGTGTATGTTGAGTGGTCCTGTTGTTTTTCAACAATGGCCTCACTATGGAGGTATGTTAAAGAGCCACAGCTGTGGAAGGGTTTGGCTTTTCACTTAGCACTTTGTGTGTGTTGAGTGATCCTTATGTTTTTGAGCAATGACCTCACTATGGAGGTATGTTAAAGAGCCACAGTTGTGGAAAGGCTTGGCTTTTCACTTAGCACTTTGTGTGTGTTGAGTGATCCTTATGTTTTTCAACAATGGCCTTGCTATGGATACACGATGTGTTTTCCCTGCAAAATATGCGGAAAAGAGTTTGATAGACGTTATAATCATGACAGACACGAGTATATTCACGGATATGGTATGTACATGTATCAATTGGTTCTGTTCAACACACCTTATTACATGAAATTTTCGCGTCACATTAATTTCGTTTTTTTATTCAGCACCTGCAAATAACATACATGTTTGTACCTCGAATCGATTCATATTCGGAAACAGATTGAATTATTGTTCTATTGTTTATAGCACCTTCATATCTCAATGACCTGTTTGCCCCTTACGCTCCAGGGAGAACTGTTAGATCTGCAGATAAGTTGCTTCTTAGTCAACCATCATATCATCTAAAGTCTTATGGTTTTAGCGTGTTCTCAGTATGCGCCCCAAATCTACCGATAGACATTAAGTGCAGCCCTTCTGTCGCAACTTTTAAGCGCAACCTTAAAACACACCTCTTTAGATTAGCTTTTTATAATTTTAATCTATTTTAGATATATTATTACATCAGTATTTATTGTGATGAACTTTTGATATACTTAGTTATATAGTTTCAGTATTTATTTTTGAGTAATGACATTATGTAAAGCGCATTTGGGCATTTTGTGGAGAATGCGCTATATTAAGTAATAAATTATTATTATTATTAATTATGCAACTAACATGAAAGAATAACTCTTCGTAATCAGTTTACTAAGGCTTGACTCTTTTTTCGTACACTTTTGTCCTATATGACCACAGGTCGTACAGAAAGTACAATATACAACATGTGAAAATCCATGATGTTTGAAGGAGTTTTCTGGATATTGGACTGCACAAGCTTGAAAATGGAGCATGCGCTTACTACTCCAATCCAGACACATGCTGTAGCTGTACATGCGAACAAGAGCTAGAGGAATTACAGGCACTAGAATGGAAAATGAATATTATGTATGCGTAGTTAGCTGTGAAAATTAACTGAAACTGATTTAATTTTGCCATTGTTTGTTCTGAAATAGTAAGTTTACAAAAACAAGACAAGGCAAGAGTTCTTTCAATGATCAAACCGAATCACCAATTATTATAAAAACTCTCTAGAGGCAGTCAACGCTTCATCCCTTAAGGCATTTAGAAACCATGCATTTACAAATCGTTTCTAGATTATTATTTTTTATTTGTTCTATGTATTATTCCTTTGACCACTCACACCAGGACTGGATATCAAGGTCGCTAGAGGTCACCGTCCATCTGGAGTGGTGCAGTCGCACCGTGTTCTCAGTAAAACCGATCACGGCCCTGATCCAAATATGCTCATTTCTAAAAGCGTTAGTGAGTAACATTTCATTACCATCCTGCACCATTTGCACAGAACCGCACCCATTCAACCAATTATGTTTCCAATCACACACCATGTCTCAAGACGAACAAGAGATCCTGATAGGCCTACTCAACAATGATCTGGACTTCATTTGGACCATGGACAACCACCAGCAAGTAGTTTTTTCTATCTGTAATTATTTATTTATGTTTGACAAGGATTGGCCATGCCCTGTACAATTTACTCCCCCCCCCCCCCCCCCCCCCGAAGAGAAAGGTTTGGCTTTTCACTTAGCACTTTGTGTGTGTTGAGTGATCCTTTTGTTTTCAAACAATGACTTCACTATGGAGGTATGTTAAAGAGCCACAGCTGTGGAAAGGTTTGGCTTTTCACTTAGCACTTTGTGTGTGTTGTGTGATCGTGTTGTTTTCAAACAATGGCCCCACCATGGAGGTATGTTAAAGAGCCACAGCTGTGGAAAGGTTTGGCTTTTCACTTAGCACTTTGTGTGCGTTGAGTGATCCTGTTGTTTTTCAACAATGGCCTCACTATGGAGGTATGTTAAAGAGCCACAGCTGTGGAAGGGTTTGGCTTTTCACTTAGCACTTTGTGTGTGTTGAGTGATCCTTATGTTTTTGAGCAATGACCTCACTATGGAGGTATGTTAAAGAGCCACAGTTGTGGAAAGGCTTGGCTTTTCACTTAGCACTTTGTGTGTGTTGAGTGATCCTTTAGTTTTTCAACAATGGCCTTGC
The DNA here is from genome assembly GCA_029204205.1 of Desmophyllum pertusum. NCBI lineage: Eukaryota > Metazoa > Cnidaria > Anthozoa > Scleractinia > Caryophylliidae > Desmophyllum > Desmophyllum pertusum. The sequence continues at coordinate 2,022,140 of MU827779.1, read as the reverse complement.
TATGGATACACGATGTGTTTTCCCTGCAAAATATGCGGAAAAGAGTTTGATAGACGTTATAATCATGACAGACACGAGTATATTCACGGATATGGTATGTACATGTATCAATTGGTTCTGTTCAACACACCTTATTACATGAAATTTTCGCGTCACATTAATTTCGTTTTTTTATTCAGCACCTGCAAATAACATACATGTTTGTACCTCGAATCGATTCATATTCGGAAAACAGATTGAATTATTGTTCTATTGTTTATAGCACCTTCATATCTCAATGACCTGTTTGCCCCTTACGCTCCAGGGAGAACTGTTAGATCTGCAGATAAGTTGCTTCTTAGTCAACCATCATATCATCTAAAGTCTTATGGTTTTAGCGTGTTCTCAGTATGCGCCCCAAATCTACCGATAGACATTAAGTGCAGCCCTTCTGTCGCAACTTTTAAGCGCAACCTTAAAACACACCTCTTTAGATTAGCTTTTTATTAATTTTAATCTATTTTAGATATATTATTACATCAGTATTTATTGTGATGAACTTTTGATATACTTAGTTATATAGTTTCAGTATTTATTTTTGAGTAATGACATTATGTAAAGCGCATTTGGGCATTTTGTGGAGAATGCGCTATATTAAGTAATAAATTATTATTATTATTAATTATGCAACTAACATGAAAGAATAACTCTTCGTAATCAGTTTACTAAGGCTTGACTCTTTTTTCGTACACTTTTGTCCTATATGACCACAGGTCGTACAGAAAGTACAATATACAACATGTGAAAATCCATGATGTTTGAAGGAGTTTTCTGGATATTGGACTGCACAAGCTTGAAAATGGAGCATGCGCTTACTACTCCAATCCAGACACATGCTGTAGCTGTACATGCGAACAAGAGCTAGAGGAATTACAGGCACTAGAATGGAAAATGAATATTATGTATGCGTAGTTAGCTGTGAAAATTAACTGAAACTGATTTAATTTTGCCATTGTTTGTTCTGAAATAGTAAGTTTACAAAAACAAGACAAGGCAAGAGTTCTTTCAATGATCAAACCGAATCACCAATTATTATAAAAACTCTCTAGAGGCAGTCAACGCTTCATCCCTTAAGGCATTTAGAAACCATGCATTTACAAATCGTTTCTAGATTATTATTTTTTATTTGTTCTATGTATTATTCCTTTGACCACTCACACCAGGACTGGATATCAAGGTCGCTAGAGGTCACCGTCCATCTGGAGTGGTGCAGTCGCACCGTGTTCTCAGTAAAAACCGATCACGGCCCTGATCCAAATATGCTCATTTCTAAAAGCGTTAGTGAGTAACATTTCATTACCATCCTGCACCATTTGCACAGAACCGCACCCATTCAACCAATTATGTTTCCAATCACACACCATGTCTCAAGACGAACAAGAGATCCTGATAGGCCTACTCAACAATGATCTGGACTTCATTTGGACCATGGACAACCACCAGCAAGTAGTTTTTTCTATCTGTAATTATTTATTTATGTTTGACAAGGATTGGCCATGCCCTGTACAATTTACTCCCCCCCCCCCCCCCCCCCCGAAGAGAAAGGTTTGGCTTTTCACTTAGCACTTTGTGTGTGTTGAGTGATCCTTTTGTTTTCAAACAATGACTTCACTATGGAGGTATGTTAAAGAGCCACAGCTGTGGAAAGGTTTGGCTTTTCACTTAGCACTTTGTGTGTGTTGTGTGATCGTGTTGTTTTCAAACAATGGCCCCACCATGGAGGTATGTTAAAGAGCCACAGCTGTGGAAAGGTTTGGCTTTTCACTTAGCACTTTGTGTGCGTTGAGTGATCCTGTTGTTTTTCAACAATGGCCTCACTATGGAGGTATGTTAAAGAGCCACAGCTGTGGAAGGGTTTGGCTTTTCACTTAGCACTTTGTGTGTGTTGAGTGATCCTTATGTTTTTGAGCAATGACCTCACTATGGAGGTATGTTAAAGAGCCACAGTTGTGGAAAGGCTTGGCTTTTCACTTAGCACTTTGTGTGTGTTGAGTGATCCTTTAGTTTTTCAACAATGGCCTTGCTATGGATACACGATGTGTTTTCCTGCAAAATATGCGGAAAAGAGTTTGATAGACGTTATAATCATGACAGACACGAGTATATTCACGGATATGGTATGTACATGTATCAATTGGTTCTGTTCAACACACCTTATTACATGAAATTTTCGCGTCACATTAATTTCGTTTTTTTATTCAGCACCTGCAAATAACATACATGTTTGTACCTCGAATCGATTCATATTCGGAAACAGATTGAATTATTGTTCTATTGTTTATAGCACCTTCATATCTCAATGACCTGTTTGCCCCTTACGCTCCAGGGAGAACTGTTAGATCTGCAGATAAGTTGCTTCTTAGTCAACCATCATATCATCTAAAGTCTTATGGTTTTAGCGTGTTCTCAGTATGCGCCCCAAATCTACCGATAGACATTAAGTGCAGCCCTTCTGTCGCAACTTTTAAGCGCAACCTTAAAACACACCTCTTTAGATTAGCTTTTTATTAATTTTAATCTATTTTAGATATATTATTACATCAGTATTTATTGTGATGAACTTTTGATATACTTAGTTATATAGTTTCAGTATTTTTTGAGTAATGACATTATGTAAAGCGCATTTGGGCATTTTGTGGAGAATGCGCTATATTAAGTAATAAATTATTATTATTATTAATTATGCAACTAACATGAAAGAATAACTCTTCGTAATCAGTTTACTAAGGCTTGACTCTTTTTTCGTACACTTTTGTCCTATATGACCACAGGTCGTACAGAAAGTACAATATACAACATGTGAAAATCCATGATGTTTGAAGGAGTTTTCTGGATATTGGACTGCACAAGCTTGAAAATGGAGCATGCGCTTACTACTCCAATCCAGACACATGCTGTAGCTGTACATGCGAACAAGAGCTAGAGGAATTACAGGCACTAGAATGGAAAATGAATATTATGTATGCGTAGTTAGCTGTGAAAATTAACTGAAACTGATTTAATTTTGCCATTGTTTGTTCTGAAATAGTAAGTTTACAAAAACAAGACAAGGCAAGAGTTCTTTCAATGATCAAACCGAATCACCAATTATTATAAAAACTCTCTAGAGGCAGTCAACGCTTCATCCCTTAAGGCATTTAGAAACCATGCATTTACAAATCGTTTCTAGATTATTATTTTTTATTTGTTCTATGTATTATTCCTTTGACCACTCACACCAGGACTGGATATCAAGGTCGCTAGAGGTCACCGTCCATCTGGAGTGGTGCAGTCGCACCGTGTTCTCAGTAAAACCGATCACGGCCCTGATCCAAATATGCTCATTTCTAAAAGCGTTAGTGAGTAACATTTCATTACCATCCTGCACCATTTGCACAGAACCGCACCCATTCAACCAATTATGTTTCCAATCACACACCATGTCTCAAGACCAACAAGAGATCCTGATAGGCCTACTCAACAATGATCTGGACTTCATTTGGACCATGGACAACCACCAGCAAGTAGTTTTTTCTATCTGTAATTATTATTTATGTTTGACAAGGATTGGCCATGCCCTGTACAATTTACTCCCCCCCCCCCCCCCCCCCCGAAGAGAAAGGTTTGGCTTTTCACTTAGCACTTTGTGTGTGTTGAGTGATCCTTTTGTTTTCAAACAATGACTTCACTATGGAGGTATGTTAAAGAGCCACAGCTGTGGAAAGGTTTGGCTTTTCACTTAGCACTTTGTGTGTGTTGTGTGATCGTGTTGTTTTCAAACAATGGCCCCACCATGGAGGTATGTTAAAGAGCCACAGCTGTGGAAAGGTTTGGCTTTTCACTTAGCACTTTGTGTGCGTCGAGTGATCCTGTTGTTTTTCAACAATGGCCTCACTATGGAGGTATGTTAAAGAGCCACAGCTGTGGAAAGGTTTGGCTTTTCACTTAGCACTTTGTGTGCGTTGAGTGATCCTTTAGTTTTTCAACAATGGCCTTGCTATGGATACACAATGTGTTTTCCCTGCAAAATATACGGAAAAGATTTCACAAGAAGTTTCATTCGTGACAGACACAAGCTCAGTATTCACGGATATGGTATGTACATGTATCAATTGGTTCTGTATGTATCAATTGTTTTCAATTGTTTTCAAACAATGGCCTCACTATGGAGATATGTTAAAGAGCCACAGCTGTGGAAGGTTTGGCTTTTCACTTAGCACTTTGTGTGCGTTGAGTGATCCTGTTGTTTTTGAACAATGACTTCACTATGGAGGTATGTTAAAGAGCCACAGCTGTGGAAAGGTTTGGCTTTTCACTTAGCACTTTGTGTGTGTTGTGTGATCGTGTTGTTTTCAAACAATGGCCCCACCATGGAGGTATGTTAAAGAGCCACAGCTGTGGAAAGGTTTGGCTTTTCACTAAGCACTTTGTGTGTGTTGAGTGATTCTGTTGTTTTCAAACAATGGCCTCGCTATGTGGGTCTGTTAACGAGCCTCAGCTTTGGAAAAGTTTGGCTTTTCACTTAGCACTTTGTGTATGTTGAGTGATCCTTTTGTTTTCAAACAATGACTTCACTATGGAGATATGTTAAAGAGCCACAGCTGTGGAAAGGTTTGGCTTTTCACTAAGCACGTTGTGTGTGTTGAGTGATTCTGTTGTTTTCAAACAATGGCCTCGCTATGTGGGTCTGTTAACGAGCCTCAGCTTTGGAAAAGTTTGGCTTTTCACTTAGCACTTTGTGTGTGTTGAGTGATCCTTATGTTTTGAGCAATGGCCTCACTATCGAGGTATGTTAAAGAGCCACAGTTGTGGAAAGGCTTGGCTTTTCACTTAGCACTTTGTGTGTGTTGAGTGATCCTTTTGTTTTTGAACAATGACTTCACTATGGAGATATGTTAAAGAGCCACAGCTGTGGAAAGGTTTGGCTTTTCACTAAGCACTTTGTGTGTGTTGAGTGATTCTGTTGTTTTCAAACAATGGCCTCGCTATGTGCGTCTGTTAACGAGCCTCAGCTTTGGAAAAGTTTGGCTTTTCACTTAGCACTTTGTGTGTGTTGAGTGATCCTTATGTTTTTGAGCAATGGCCTCACTATCGAGGTATGTTAAAGAGCCACAGTTGTGGAAAGGCTTGGCTTTTCACTTAGCACTTTGTGTGTGTTGAGTGATCCTGTTGTTTTTCAACAATGGCCTCGCTATGGAGGCATGTTAAAGAGCCACAGCTGTGGAAAGGTTTGGCTTTTCACTAAGCACTTTGTGTGTGTTGAGTGATTCTGTTGTTTTCAAACAATGGCCTCACTAGGTGGGTCTGTTAACGAGCCTCAGCTTTGGAAAGGTTTGGCTTTTCACTTAGCACTTGTGTGTGTTGAGTGATCCTGTTGTTTTTGAACAACGACTTCACTATGGAGGTATGTTAAAGAGCCACAGCTGTGGAAGGGTTTGGCTTTTCACTAAGCACTTTGTGTGTGTTGAGTGATTCTGTTGTTTTTGAACAATGGCCTCGCTATGGAGGTATGTTAAAGAGCCTCAGCTGTGGCAAGGTTTGGCTTTTCACTTAGCACTTTGTGTGTGTTGAGTGATCCTGTTGTTTTCAAACAATGGCCCCACCATGGAGGTATGTTAAAGAGCCACAGCTGTGGAAAGGTTTGGCTTTTCACTGAGCACTTTGTGTGTGTTGAGTGATCCTTTAGTTTTTCAACAATGGCCTTGCTATGGATACACGATGTGTTTTCCCTGCAAAATATGTGGAAAAGAGTTTGACAGAACTTTTAATCGTGACAGACACGAGTATATTCACGGATATGGTATGTACATGTATCAATAATACCTTATTACATGAAATTTTCACGTCACATTAATTTCGTTTTTTTTATTCAGCACCTGCAAATAACGTACATGTTTGTACCTCAAATCGATTCATATTCGGAAACAGATTGAATTATTGTCCTATTGTTTATAGCACCTTCATATCTCAATGACATGCTTGTCCCTTACGCTCCAGGGAGAACTGTTAGATCTGCAGATAAGTTGCTTCTTAGTCAACCATCATATCATCTAAAGTCTTATGGTTTTAGCGTGTTCTCAGTATGCGCCCCAAATCTACAGATAGACATTAAGTGCAGCCCTTCTGTCGGAACTTTTAAGCGCAACCTTAAAACACACCTTTTTAGATTAGCTTTTTATTAATTTTAATCTATTTTAGATATATTATTACATCAGTATTTATTGTGATGAACTTTTGATATACTTAGTTATATAGTTTCAGTATTTATTTTTGAGTAATGACATTATGTAAAGCGCATTTGGGCATTTTGTGGAGAATGCGCTATATTAAGTAATAAATTATTATTATTATTATAATTAATTATGCAACTAACATGAAAGAATAGCTCTTCGTAATCAGTTTACTAAGGTTTGACTCTTTTTTCGTACACTTTTGTCCTATATGACCACAGGTCGTACAGAAAGTACAACATGCGAAAATCCATGATGTTTGAAGGAGTTTTCTGGATGTGGTATTGGACTGCACAAGCTTGAAAATGGAGCATGCGCTTACTACTCCAATCCAGACACATGCTGTAGCTGTACATGCGAACAAGAGCTAGAATTATTACAGGCACTAGAATGGAAAATGCATATTATGTATGCGTAGTTAGCTGTGAAAATTTACTGAAACAGATTTAATTTTGCCATTGTTTGTTCTGAAATAGTAAGTTTACAAAAACAAGACAAGGCAAGAGTTCTTTCAATGATCAAACCGAATCACCAATTATTATAAAAACTCTTTTTTTTCCAAGAACAATTTGGGACTGGAATGCTCTGCCAGCAGATCTAGAGGCAGTCAAGGCTTCATCCCTTAAGGCGTTTAGAAACCATGCATTTACAAATCGTTTCAAGATTATTATTTTCTATTTGTTCTATTGTATAATTCCTTTGACCGCTCACACCAGGACTGGATGTCAAGGTCGCTAGAGGTCACCGTCCATCTGGAGTGGTGCAGTCGCACCATGTTCTCAGTAAAACCGATCACAGCCCTGATCCAAATATGCTCATTTCTAAAAGCGTTAGTGAGTAACATTTCATTACCATCCTGCACCATTTGCACAGAACCCACCCATTCAACCAATTATGTTTCCAATCACACACCATGTCTCAAGACCAACAAGAGATCCTGATAGGCCTACTCAACAACGATCTGGACTTCATTTGGACCATGGACAACCACCAGCAAGTAGTTTTTTCTATCTGTAATTATTTATTTATGTTTGACAAGGATTGGCCATGCCCAGTACAATTTACTCCCCCCCCCCCCCCCCCGGGAAGAGAAAGGTTTGGCTTTTCACTTAGCACTTTGTGTGTGTTGAGTGATCCTGTTGTTTTTGAACAATGGCCTCACTATGGAGGTATGTTAAAGAGCCTCCGCTGTGGAAAGGTTTGGCTTTTCACTGAGCACTTTGTGTGTGTTGAGTGATCCTGTTGTTTTCAAACAATGGCCTTACAATGGAGGTATCCAAACAGCTCATGCGGAGTGCAGGCCACAACGATTGCGCCAGGCTTCAACCTATCTTCAAGACTATGTTCGTACTTGAACTGTTGAGTGAGAGACATTGAACTTTAGTGAAAAATTGCTGTTGCGAACATTTTGTCTTGACTGTTACGTTATGGTTGAGCAAACTTTGTTTAATATTGCTTTGTCACTTTTTGTTGTTGCTGCTGTAATCAGATATTATCTCAGCTCTGTTACTTAACAAACGAAAAGGTTGTAAAAGAGGGAAGGAAGGTGAGCCACTGATGGATATGCATTCTCCCCGTTGTCGGCATGCCCAAGAATGGAGATACTGAAATGTTCAAGGTATTGCTGTTTGTTTGGGGGAAGAGCTGTCCGCCACATATCAAGATGGATAAGGTTACACTCCACTGTAAAAGTAGGGTCGGGTCAAAACCAATGGACCTGGGGCACAACAGGGTTGACTAAACTTGCTATTAAGGCAATACCTTCCTTAGTATGTGACCTGTTTCTAATAACTTAAAGGTTATTTTTGTCGCTTGTTATTATTTAATAAAAAACAAATATTGTTTTTCTCTATCCTTTGTTGTTAGACAACGTGTTGTGAACTATATGAGACAGAATTGCAAAACAGTTGAAGAGGCTGAAGGTTTCTATGGCTTAGATGTGGACTTCTACTTGAATGATGTTTCAGCCAGTGCTTCATCAACCTGTGAACCATCACTAAGACTGGATGAAGTGCTGGCATAGTCCATCAGCAGCTGGAGGAGTTGATTATGAAGGCTCTGGATGGAGTTAAAGACCAAACATCTCTTGTGCTGAAAGTGCAATCAAATTATCCAGTAATGTGCAAAAAGAACTGATAAACATAATATATCAGCCACTAGATTTCCATAACAAAATGACATTGTTGGACAAGCAGTTTGTTGATGCTACGATCTCACAAGGAATCAACACAAACCCTGCTGACTCTGCATCTCTTTCTCTGGGTGCCATGAAGGTACTAAAGGATAATGGCAAACCAAACCTGATCCACAACTAGGCAAGTTGTGTCTTTGGGGAGAATGGGAAGCCATTAATTCCCATTCAGAGGATGCCATTTGGCCTTCTTCAGTACTAAATGTAGTTCTTCGCATGTACAAAGTCAATCGGCTTGCAGATGGTAAAGTCATATTATAGCCACACCAATCCACACCCATAATATTAAGGCAAATTTCTTAAAGAAATAGGACTTTAGAAAATGACATACGTAATTTTTGTTTTGTAAAGGTGAGGGGCAGAGCTTAAATTTCTTTATCTCTTCATTTATTTCCTTAGTTTGTTATTTCCTTTATGTCATTCTTTATTTATTTCTCTACTGTATATTTTGTATCAACTTTGTATTTAAGTAATTTTGAAATATTTGTATTTAAGTAATTATTATGTTATAGTATTAATAATAAATATTGTTATGTCAACTGTGTAACCTTAGTAGCAGGAATTTCATTATCAGTTAAGTGAACACAAGGACTGCATGTATCTTTGTATTAATCAGTTCATCCTTTGTTTTTTATGTAAGCGAGTACAATCCTTCCTTCTATTCGCGATCCAAAAACATCAATTTGTCACATTCCCAACTCACATCATCGGTATCCTATAATCATTATGGCTCACAGATTGGATAAAGACGGCTACATCTGTGATGTAGATAACTTAACTAATCTCTTAGCCTCCTCCCAGCTTCTCAAAGAAAATTCAGCTAGAGCCTGACCAAAGAAAGTGAAAGCGTGAAACAAGCTGGAGGAAGCGGAAAGTACTATTATCAAGAATGTGGAAATCCTGAAGAAGAGTTTTAAAGAGACGGGACTGGAAATTCAGGAGACAAATTCCAAGTTGTCGCTGAAAGCTGAAAGACGGAGGTTGAAGCACTGAAGAAGAAGATGGATCACTTTTGAAGGAAGCAGGTCACGTCGCCTCATCAAACAGTCGCCCCGAAGTGTAGTGACATCTCCCCATAAAGCAAATAAGATTTATTCTATCATATTAAATAGTGAAAAAAGTGGACCAAAAGGAGGAAAGAATTAAGTCCGTTATGTCTAATTTACGGAAATTACTAGAAGAAAAGGTCAATGACCAATAACTTGTGAAATCAAAGGACCCCAATGGATCCCCCCTCTTGTGTCATACTATTGCGCACTGGAGGGGGAGGGGGAATGTGATGAAATAAAATAATTTATTTTTATTTCATTTTATTCTTTATTTTATTTTTTATTTGTCTCCTTGTGCAAAACACGCATGCGTCATACTTGCATCATTACAAAGACCGTTTATTACTATACTTGTAAACTTATTGTGTCGATCATAACAATAAAAAAAGCTTGCACCGCACCACGCTCCAAACATCAAACTTATTGCATTGAGTTAAAAAAAGCTTACATTGCACCACGCTCCCAACATCAAACTTTGATTATTACTTATTGCGCTTTGATCATAACAATAAAAATACTTTGATTATTACTTACTGTGACGTGTTATAAAACTCACGCCGTGTGAAAAAGGCGTGCGTTGTTTTCAATCATAACAATTAAAAACAACTTGTGCTGCCCGTCGCGAGTTAAACACAACAACAAAAAACTTAAGACATAACATGCTCCAACCTGAAACTTTGATAAGTTTATCATTCTTTACTTGTTGTCACGTTATGCAACTCGTGCCGCCCCACCCACGCTAACAAAACTTGTGAAAAAAGTGGACCAAGAGTGACGTGTGATCTTTTGACAATTAAGTTTCATTGTTCAGTAAACCATTAAGCGCCGCTAAGCGTTTGGGTCTTTTGTCTTTCTAATTTACTCACACTTCTTTTTAAAGTTAACCAATGAACTTCTGATTTACCAAGATGTGAGATTTCGATCCGATGCTATGTATAAAAGGTCGATTAAGTTGTTGAAGTATTCATAAAGCTATTACAGCTAAGAGCTTAGACACAGTCTATATCGCTTACAGTCTACATCGCCTTAAACTGTTTTGTAAAAACTATCTTCATGGATTATCTCTGCATTTACTGTCAGCATCCTGTTCGCCAACGTCAAGAAGCGTTGCTTTGTGATGGCTGCCAAAAATGGCAGCATCGTACATGCAATACCAGCATTACCCAAGCAGAGTATCGCGAAGCTGTGCGATCCAAACAGCATATTGATTGGCGCTGTGCCACATGCAGTGAAGCGCCGCGGTCAAACGAGAGAAATTTGCAAAAGTTAAGCAAAGTACTTAAAAGTTAAGGTTGTCGTTTTCACTGTTTATTAAAGTTTAATATATTGCCAATATATTTACCAAACGTTTGAAAGTTTACCAAAAAAGTTCTAAGCGTTTAAAAACTGTGAACTGCAGAATCGTCGGCGCCATTTGTCAACATAATTTTGATCAGGCGCAAAGAGTTTTGGTCAGTTTTCAACGGAAAAAAGCTCATCATTTTGAGAAAAATTAAAAGATAATAACGTGAACATCCTTATACATCCTTGCTTATATTAAATAAAATCCCACTGAATAAAACGAAAACGCCTCGGACGTTTGACCGCGGTGGAATAGGCTGGATACGTCCCTGCGTTTGGTAAATGAAAGAAATAATTATGACTTCATTCACCATTCATTCAGCGTGTCACGCCCCAAAGCTTAATGAGGCTCCATCTCTTCATCAGGTGGATACCATGAAAGCCATATCTGCAGGGAGACCTGGCAACGTAACTGGCAGATACTGGGAGATGCTGGTATTTAGCAATCTCAAGGAATGTGTGAAAATTGAGTATTCCTTCAAGGACAAGTCTGGTTCCCCTGCTGCTAACTACTTAAATTTGAGTGGATATCTAAGCAAAAAAGATACGAGAAAATCGCTAGAAAACTTAATTAGTGATAATCATCGTGGAATGATAGTCCATTGTCCTAATGCCGAAGCCTTTGACTTTCTCATCTTTGATAACTGCAACAGTATTCATGCCATTCAGGTAACCACTCAAACCGCTGCGAAGAAATGTAGCGGCAGTGACTTTTTCAAGAATGAAAATATTCACTTTAAGTATTTACTAACGCCTTTTGAGGTCGACGTCGACACTATGATTAAATCGAAATCAAAGTTACAGCAGGCATATATGACGTATGGTTTGCGAATTGTAAGTGGAGCCAGTTTCCTAACTCGGAAAGAGACCATCTACGAGCCAGTGATCGCCTCTCCGCCAGCAGCACCCAGCCCAACACTGTCGTCACCAGCAGCAGCCTCCAGGTCAGAAGACTAGACAGATTTTGAGGTCTAGAGCATATTTACAAGCATTTTTCCTTTGGGAGGAGACAGTTCAAAAGAAAAGGCAGCTTTTGAGTGCATGTTCACATTTAAATAGTCTTGAGGATCATTAAATAAAAATTATATGTATCTGTTTAACTCAGAAATCCAGCACTCGTCCAAACCGGCCTCCTCATTGGTTTCCCCAGCACTTCCTGTACCGACTTGTAGCGACACAATTAACCAATGGATTCGCTTGATATATATGTCTTGAAACTTCCTGTATCGACTTCAAGATCTTGTGACATAATTAACCAATGGAAACGCTCGATAAATATGTCACCTTTGACGCTCGATGCTTTGTCGATCGATGCTTTTTGAGGGCATTCCGTGCTTCGTGCTTCATTTTGCTCGATAAATATGTCACCTTTGACGCTCGATGCTTTGTCGAGCGATGCTTTTTGAGGGCATTCAATGCTTCGTGCTTCATTTTGCATGGCGGTAAGTAGTAATTTTTTATCCAATTTGTTTTATTTCAGCATGTTTTTTAGCACTGCACTATACTCATTGTCTGGCTTTGCCGACTTGTGCATTTGCTTGCTTTCCTTGTAACTTTAAGCTTAATACTAGGGCTTTCATATTGGAATTGGAGTGAAGTGCTGCCACATTTGTAAACCTTTTTGTAGTTATCGTGGTTCATATCTTAAGGGATACAGTTTACCCCTGAATCATATAAGCTTTATGTGATGGTGAAAGTTATAAAGATCAAAGGTTGTTGGAGATAAAAAGAGAACGTGGTTTTGTAGCAGGCTTAATTGTTTATAAAGAGGGCCAGACCCAAAGGTCAGTTCGTACGCTAGGCGGTTTGGTAATAAACAACAATGTCAAGCAAGACCCTTACGTGCATAGAGTCTCGTAAACAAATAAAAGCCAACAATCAAAGCCAGATTAAGCACACTATTTTGTAACTGCTGTTCGTCTTTGCTAATATGTAATTTTGTATTATCTGCTTATCTCTAGAATAACAAAGTTCCAACGTGGACATCTAGAGGTGGTGGACAATGTCCTAGTTGTTCTGCAGGATATTCCAATGCTTGGAAACCAAAGAATTGCAAAGAATGCGGTTTTGAAATTGGTGGCTCTCGTGTGCCAAATACAAAGAAGCCTCGACTAGATTCACCAGATGGCTGTGTCAGGATAGTGGAAAGCCATGATGTTGACTTATATTCTGTTAAGCTGAGTTATAGGGACAACAGAACTATTGTTGTTAAAACTAAAACTGATGTTCTTTGCCATCACAAGAAATGTAAGGAGAACAGGGCAGTCCACATGGCAAGTACCACCAGCTTTTCATGTGCTCACACAGATGCATTGCAGTCCTTTTCTGATCCATCCTCAGCCAAGAACATGACACATGAAGATATTGCAATGTATAAATGTGACAATTCTACTAGGGATCTTTTGTTGGGCATAAACCCTCCACAAGATTTTAGGCATGTGGTTCAAATTTCAGAACATTGCTATGCGGTTTTTACTGTGCCATCCACAGTAAACCCCACTGGGTATTGCCATATCCATAGACAGCAAGCTGGTCATTGGTTATGTTCCAATCAAACATGCAACAAGAAAACCGGCAACAGCAAACAGATAAAGAGTAAGAAAATATGTCTCCATCAACATGTCCTGTTTTGCATCCTTAAGTTGTCATTGCCAGATATCCCCAAGGGTGTACAGGTTCCAAGCACTAGTTCGAGCTCAAGTGATGTAGCCACAACAGTGCAGTCATCTTTTCTTAATCCGGAACATTCCAGTACAAGTTCTGCAACCCCTTCTGTAAGTAGAATGTCTACAATCCAATTAAATCTCAGGAGGTCAATTCCATATCCTGTGCCACAGGAGTTTTTTAGAGCCCACTGGAATCACAATTTACAGAATTGGCCAGATTGTTTTGTTCCACACTCAAGCCATTGTGATGTATGTGGAAGTGCCTTGACAGCTGCACAAAGACATCCAGGCCAGGGGCAGAATGATCCATCCTACATTGTAATGCCTTGCAGTTTTCGACTTGTTGAAATCAAAGTCAAGTTCTGCACAAACAAGAATTGCAAGGCTATGCATCAAGTATGGCCTGTGGAGCAAGGTACATTTACATCATATTGGTTACATTTAAGCTTCTGCCAATTAAAAAAACTGAATGTGTCATAGAAAACAGTAACCATACCAGATTATGCAATTGAAAGTATAATTTCTAAATATTAAGTACATGGTGGCTCAAATACATGTACATATATCATGCATTTTTGTGTGGTCTGTTTAGACTGAGACCAAAAAGGCGAGTAAATCTAAAGCTTAACTGCACACTAAAGTGGTTTGTAAGTTATTTATTATCCAACCCTGTTGTAGTGTGAAGAATGCACTCAGCCCATGACTGATATTGCATGATGTGTGCGCTCCATATAGACGAGTAGAAATATACATGAGCTGGATTTTTTTTTTCTTGCTCCAGGCCTTACTCATGTGATGTCTTTACTTGTCTACATGTATAGTTGCATAATAAAGGGCAGTAATTTTTATGATACTGATCGGGAAAGGATGCTGGTTGATTTTGTACATGTACCTTATTATAGGAAATTAATGCTCCATGAAATTAACGCTCCATGAAATTAACGCGAATTTCAAAAATTCGCGTAATTTAAGTTGCGTTAATTTCAAATACCTTAATTAACACGGCGTTAATTTCCTATAAGGTATGTGCTTCCTCTAAACCCCCCCTCCCTCCCCCTCCAAAAAAAAACACAAATCAGGTTTTATTAAATGTTAATTACCCCATTCATCCCGTACTGAAATACAAAATATTAAAAAAAAATTCTTAAACAATGTCTCTTTCATTGCAGGGCTATTCAACATCTCGGACAAACTTCTTGTTGCCCTGGAACTTCTTGTACAGTGGAGGGAATTATTTAAGCGTGGAGTTCCACTAACTGTTGTTGTTGAAAGCAGCCTTGCAGTATGGGTCAAGTGTGGCCAGGTATGCCTGGCTTTTGTAGTTTCTTTTTTGAGTGAACTGATCCACTTGTAGGTCATGGGCACATAATTGGAACTTTTGTATTAATTTTACGTGCAAGATGTCAAGTTCAAACTAATTTGTCAAAACATTTTTACGTAAATGATGTATTTTTGCAACAAACTTGTAACAAGGTAATTAATTAAATTTGCAGTTGCAGGTTACTGGTAATGAGTGCAAGTACATGACTGGGCTATTTTACAATGGATTTTATGCTTTTGAGCTCCTTTCTAATCGCTGCTTGGACAGTGTCATTTGTGGCATATGTGGTGTGGTCGGCCATGCTTATTTTGGAGACGGAAATGAAAAAAATTGCTGTAGCATAGATGCGGTAAGTGAAACTTAATGTTAACTTTACTTGCAATGCCACATTCTGATTGCTTGATGTATCCCCAATCAGAAATCTTAACAGGTCCTCTTCACTCATTAAACATATATTCTTTAACACAAAACAATAACAAAATTTAATATTCTTTGTGACAATAAGAAACCCCAGCAATCATACTCAATTTGCAGGCATAAACCATGAGCAACTGACTTAGTTTCCAATGGTAACCTGTGTGTCGCTGACGCTTTGTTACCATTGACATCAGTAACAGACAAAGTCTGAGCAACTGGCTAGGTTTCTAATGGTTACCCATGGCAACAACGTAGTTTTAAAGTGAAAACATTGTCACCAAACTTCCCGCACGCCTTACTCAACTGATAATAATATTGTAGTATCGACTCTATTGACTCTAGGTCGACTATCAACAGCAAGAGAAAGTTTCAGGTGATGCCGAACAGCTTCCATCTTTGGAAGAATTTCTTGGACATCTGAAGTCAATCTTTGTAGAGAGAGTGAGCTATACAACTTCACTGCAAGACAACACAATCAAGGCTGCCAGGGTGCCCCCCATTATTGCTCCAAGGATGAGGGCAGATCAGATTTTCAACACAAAGATGGAATGAGAGCATGCGTTTGGATAGCTGCGGGCCTGCTCGTTTAACTTATCAATGTACATATCTTTTAAAAGCCACCACAAAATGGTGCCAAAATGGTGGAGGGTGGGCAGTTGGTTGAGTCAATAATGTCAACAGCCAAATTCTCCTTACTGGTCTCCATACATTTCTCATAGAACTTGTTGGGAGAACTTGTTTAAATATCAATGCATTTATTTCATCTTTGGTGATCATGTCTTCAATTCTCATGACCTCATGACTGTTGTTCCTTTTGTAATTAGTTAGAAATCATTTATTTAAAAAAAAAAAATCCACATTATTCCTTAGTATTGCATTGCGCATCCTTACTGCGCATGATTTCACACTTAATTAGCGCGCGCATGTTAAGAAAATGGCGGCTTTTCCTTTACGGCTAAGCTCACCAGAGAGATAAATTGTCATTTTCTCGTAAACGAGTACCGTGACCTATCAATTTTTTCTCTTATTTTGAGTTTAGCAATCACCTTCTTTCTATAAAATGAATATAGACTAATTTCTATTGCAGAAGAATAAATAATCACCGGAAACGTGAACTTAGCCAGTACTCGTGAAAATATAATTGTGGCTTCGAGAACACTGCATGCTAGGAGTAAGTTGAATCAGTATCGATTAAAAATGTGTGCCTTTATCATAAAACATACATTAAGTTGTTCCTTGAAGTCGATGCAGTATATTTATTGTTATATTTCACATTTTGCTTTCTCCCTATTTTTTCTGCTCCCACGAAAGTGAACAGTTAAAATAAAAACGTTTCTGGAAGCTGATATTGTACAGAATTATGGGGTATATACAAGGTTCTCCTGCTCCTAAACGAATACCGGGACCCCCCTTTTTATTTCAAAATTTAAGTTCCCTTAAGATAAACAACCAATAGGCAAAGTTTGAATGAAAATCTATTGTAAGTTCTATTTCGATGGAATGACCTTAATGCAGTTAAATGTAATTTCACAGAGATAACAACAAAGAGCACCAGTGATCACCTTGCGGTCAGCAGTATTAATTATTTTAATTAATTTTGGCATGTGCGCATATGCTGATTCCACGTGCTCTCAGAGTCAAGCGTGTTTGAGCGTGGCTTTGTGTCATGGCAGGCATTCATCAAGGTTTCCTGTGCGTGTTTTAGGCCTCAGCGTTTTGCTCCGTGGAGCAGCAATCTCCCGAAGTGTATCTTGGTGTGTTTTCAATCTTTGCGTCGGCATTTTTCCTCTTTTTGCGTCACATGGTTTGAACAACTAATAACAGCATGGCTTCACTATTGAACACATTGACATTGTCTCCACCTTCCTCTACTATTAAAACGCTGCCGGTCTCTCACAGACTTCTACATCGATCACCATATCTCAAGAAGCATTGGAACAAGCTTTTATCTTCAGGGGAATGCTTCAGTTAATAGGAAAAGTTGGTTTCAAATATCATGACTGGTCAGTTCATGGAATTAGCAGATTTGCTGGCTGAGGACCTTAAGGCTCAAGAGGTGGAACCACAGACATTTCTTGATGAGAAGCTTGTTGTTTCTTCAACCAAAAGGCGGGTGATAGAAATCACTGATGTCATCACTTGGGTCCAGGCCTTCACAGTCTATTCTTGGATTCTCTGCAGTGCCCACTCCTCCCGATGGCAGGACATGACCCAATACAAACTCCTCATCCTCCAGACTTCACATCAGTTCCCTGGCAAAGCTTGGCGACACTACAACTCAGCGTTTCGAAAGGATGCTCCAGTATCAGGTTTGGCAGACTAGTCACATATGAACATGGATTTGTATAACTTTCATAGTCGCGTCTCTTCCCCCAACCAGTCAGTCATCTGCTCTCCAGTCTCTGCACATGTGTAATCTGTGGCCAGTTCGTGTGACTATTGTTGATCCTGGAATGATGGTGCATGCCGATGGACCTTTGGACGGTGCCGCTATCGCCACTGCTGCGAAAAATATGACGGGGAGCATCCATGCGTTAATTGTCCCTTTCTCGCTTTGAAGTCCAATCCCCATCATGGAGTAAGCGGCAGCATTGAGCTTGTGGCTGGCATCTCAGAAACAACCTCTATGGAGAACTTTGTAAATAGTGTAAATACTCCACATTCCTGTTTTGCTCCAAATGTTTTGTTTCCATTTACTGGTCATTGTTCTTTGGCACAGAATGAACTGCCTTGTTACAATAATAATTATTCTTTGGAGATATTAGCATAAGATTTGCTATCTGTAAATTCAACGTGAAATAAAGCTCGATTCATATATTCATTCAGGTGTACAACATTATTTCATTACAAGGCAAAATGCTCTACATTTTAACATGCTTCTTTGTGAAGATCCCTTTGAGCTCCACCCATGCAAACCACCCTGTTGGAGAATTTCCCATAATAAGACGAAAGATTAATGGTGTATATTGTTGGGGAAACAATATAACCACCAACCTTTGTGAAGTGAAAACGTTCCTTTACTAATGCATACATTATTTGCAACCCCATCTTGGGACTAAACAGTTACATTTTTTAAGACCAGAAGATGTTTTTAATTAACAAGTTTTCTGCAAGTTATTATTTTTGCATGTTTCAAAATGACCTGATTTAGGAATACATTTGCCACTTATCATTTCTGAGACAGAAATAATTTGTGTATTTGAGGAGATATAAATCCGCTACATAGATGAACTAAAAAAGCGCCAAATCAATATGAATACTTTGAACAGGTTTGGAACTAATGGAACTGATTGACACATTGTGCCAAACCCCCCATCGATCCAAGTGGTTATGTGGTTGCTTTCTAAGCCTGCTACAAAGAGGGTTGCATGAAAGAATATTAGATAAATTTAGTAAACTATTGTCATGTGTAATGGATGACTATAATATATAAATAGTGTAAGTATTGCACCCATTCAGTTTGCAAGAACGAAAAACACACCAATGATTGCATAGGTATTGTAGCATATTTTGTATTTGTGTATTATACTGTAAAGCAAAAATCAAAATACAAAAAAACAACTTTTTACATGTGCTCAATTTTATGTTCCCCTAGTCCCAGCCATGCATTCTTTCTTTTCACTCTTTATACATGGTAGATATTTACATTCTTCTATATTTCACTAGAGGATGTTACATTTTTCTTTCTTTTATAAATCTGAAACTTACTGTCTCTATCTGTTTATTTTTATTATTACTGTAGTATGTTCTTAAATGAAGCTAAACTAAATTAAGGTTAAAATCTAACCATTATTTGTCAGTGGTTTCACTGAAATGTGCGAGTTCCAGGTGTGCTATCAAGTGCAGTTTTGCTTTACTGTACGGTTGGACAGTTTCACAATAATAATTTATTTGTCTTTGTTCTTTCTTAATGTTACTTTTATTGGCTCAATATCAATTGCTCTTGCTTTTTACTTGGATGTCCTGTCTTTAACTAGAAACAGTTTGAACTATATGCACTAAAACATAGAAAACACCAAACAAAAAGGTTACTGGTTATGGTTACAGGTTAGAGTTAGGATTATTTTTTGCTGGTGTTTTGGGGTGTTCAGATGTCTCAGGTTTAGACCATGCCAGTTAAAAGGCAGTTCTGTTCATTCAACCATGGATCAGCAAAGGATCATGGAGTGATACCGTGTATTGGGTTTGTTTACTGTTGCCTGTTTAGTTCAGACGTAGTGTTCTTTAATACTGTTGCCTGTTCAGTTCAGGCGTTGTGTTTAGCATGGCGTTCTTTTATACTGTGTATTGGCGTTTGTTTACTGTTGCCTGGTTAGTTCAGGCATTGCATTTAGCGTGGCGTTCTTTTATACTGTGTATTGGCGTTTGTTTACTGTTGCCTGGTTAGTTCAGGCATTGCATTAGCGTGGAGTTCTTTTATACTGTGTATTTGCGTTTGTTTACTGTTGCCTGGTTAGTTCAGGAATTGCGTTTAGCGTGGCGTTCTTTTACACTGTGTATTGGCATTTTTTGTTTTACTGTTGCCTGTTTAGTTCAGGCGTAGCATTTAGAGTGACGTTCTTTTATACTATGTATTGGTGTTTGTTTTACTGTTGCCTGTTTAGGTCAGGCGTAGTGTTTAGCATGGCGAAGGCACAGCCTGCCTTTATAGCATTTTGTGGTCATCTCATTGACTCTGTACCTCATCTCTGCCATGGTCAGCATGTGTTTACTATATGATGTCAATGCGTGCCTTGTCTAATACTGCGTATTAGCATTTGTGACCTCTCACGTTAAAACGTACAACATGGCTATCTGTTTGAACGGATGAAACGCACAGCTATCGAACGGGTGAGAAACGGGTCACCAAGCCGTTTGAAACAGATTAGACTGAACGACTCATGAATAATTTTGAACGGATGAGACTGAATGACTGAACAGCTCATGAATAATTTCGAACGGATGAGACTGAACGACTCATGAATAATTTCGAATGGATAGCCATGAATGGCTGAATGGCTCATGAAAAATTTTGAACGGATAACCATGAACGGCTGAACGGCTCATGAAAAATTTCGAACGGATAGCCATGAATGGCTGAACGGCTCATGTAAAATTTTGAACGGAAAACCATGAATCGCTGAACAGGAACCTACCAAACAGCTAAACCTGAGCGGCCAAAGAAAAATTATTTTTAACGGCTGATCAACAAGCATTGGCACACTCTACGCGTATCTAACTTAAAACGTGATGGCTCGACCGGAGTTCTCTGAATATGCAAACAAAACCATGCATACAAAGGTCAAATGATTATTCGAAGCATAGCCGCTGTTTGCCGCTTGGTTTACTGATATTATTTTTTTCTTTCTTTTTGGCAGCTTGTTGTAAAAATGCAATTCCACACTGACGCAACGCGTTTGTCGATTCACCCGAAATTCAAAAGCCACATCTTGTGTAGGTGGTGTGGAATTTTAAAACCAATCATGAAGAGCAGTACTAAAGCAAAACCAAAGCAATTCTGGATTAAGTTTGATAATGAATTGAAAACCACTCTAATGATATTAAGAAATGTGTACAGTGATACCTGCAAACATTGCTTTTGCTTTTATAATACCTGAAAGTAAACATACAAGGTCAACAGTGTAAAAACAAGTGTTAAAAACTCACAACATAGCTCCATCGCATCTTGAGTGAAAATATCTACTTGAAGCAATGACCTATTCACACACACAGCACGCAAGGTTTGGCTCTGCCTGTGATTCAGTTCGCATAAACTGATTTCAAACTGTTCCTCTGTGTTAACAATCCACAAGCTCCACCATGATTTCCAGTAAGAAGCCTCATTTCTTCTATAGCATCCTCAGCTTTGCCATCCCCAGAGTGACAACACTGTGCAGCATCATTACTCCAACTGCAGTCTTCCCTGTATCATGCCTGTTTTAGAATATCTCAAAAAATATTTTTCATCAGTGTCATCATTTCTCATTCTGTATTCTAAAGAATTCTAAATGTATTTTATTTAGAGATCATAAAGCTATAAACATTTGATATCCTCAGAAGTCCATTCATAATATTATTTTTCTATATGGTTTGTTTGCAATTCAAAATGTTGCCGACTGTTCAGATGTGTGTGAATTAGCAGTTTTCTATAAGAACAGTCCTTCTGTGCAACCCTGCCTAGATTGGATAACCAAATATTGCCTTCATGAACCAGGATATTATCAAGAAAATAATGAAGGTGATGACAAAAATCACCAACAAGGGGGTTTAGATTGTCATGATTGCACCCAAATTCTCATTACTGTATGTAGTCAGTAAGAAGCAGGGCTGTCACTATAATGGCTGGTGGCTGGGCATTTTCCCGCAATAATAATTATTATAGAAACTTGATTATACAGAGATTAAAATAATATTGGAGACTGAAAAATAATCACGCATGCATCCTGGTAACATTTTCTTTTTCATTTCCCCACCTTCTTTGAAAAGTAGTGACAGCCCATAAGGAGTATTATTATTATCTATGGTACCTGTAACACTGGCAAAATGTTTTAACTGAAAATCTTTTTTACTCAGAGTTTCCTCTTGCAAAATGCTGGTTTGGAGTGACACTACAACTTGAAAATGCTGAATGTGTTTGTTTCTTAGCATTGTACTGTGCATCCTTGCTGTGCATCATTTGGGCATTATTGGCATGCTGACATTTCTTTGATCTTGACAACTAAGTTGTAAACAAGCATGGTGACCTTTCATTTTTTTCTCTTGTTTTAAATCTAGCAATCACCCTCTTTTTATTAAGTATTAGACAAATTTCCATGTACGCAAAATAATTTCATCAGAAACGTGAATTTAGTAACACTTGTGAAAATATATTGTGACCTCGAGAACACAGAATACTGGGAACACATCACCTCAGTGTCATTTAGAGATCTGTGCCTTTATCGCCAATCATAGATTCAATTGTTCCTAGCGGTCAATGCAGTAAAACTGTTATAATTGCAACATTTCAAGTTTTTCTCTATATGCTTTCTGCTCCTATGAAACATAGAGTGAATGGTACAAATAAACACATCTCTTGTAACTGATCGTATCTCTTTCGCAGGAATGGTGACAAGCTCTTTTTAATCTACATTTTGAAATATTATACCGTAATGATCAACTGAGATTATTTCAAAAAATTCATATCAACTTAATTTCAATGGAAACAATAAAATAATGACCCCCTAAAAATCTAGTGAGTACAAAGCTCTCAAGAATAAACTTTTCACTACTGCACACCATGTTAGGTGATCTCATAAACAGCAGACATTAGTTACAAACATTTACTATCCACCACACAGATGTATACAAGACAGATATTTTAATTCCACAAATGACTTGAATCTGTTCAGAATGGTATATTATTTGGAAACTAATAGCAAAAGCAAGCAATTGAAGTCAGTTAAAAAAACAATTATTCACTGCTAATTGAACACTTTGTGCTTTTCATACTTGCATTGTTAAATTAAATAGGTATACTCCACATTTTTTCTGTGGTAGATGCGGCGATCTAATGGTTAGTGCATTGGACTCCAGGTCTAACAGTCCAGGTTTGAGTGCTGGCCAGGTCATTGTGTTGTATTCTTGAGTAAGACATGTACACTTAATTTTCTTAGTCTCTCTCCACCCAGGAATACAAATGGGTACAGTTGAACTGTTAGTCAGGGCAACCTGACAAAATACTGGGGGGAAACCTGCAATGCATTCCCATCCCCTCCAGCGGAAGTAACAATACACTAAGTCGCTTCCTGCTACAGAACCAGGATAAGAACCAGCAGTGTGGGCCACTTTGACCTGATTGCAGACTTTACTTATTTACATTCTTTTTCTGTAATATTCATTGTCTATATCCTAAAATTCAGTTCATTCATTCATAGCTGTCATCATTCTGATATTGTGCAAACAAAAAGATGCTCAACATAAAAAAACACAATATTTTTATATGAACAGAAGGCAGGAACACATTCAATTCAAAGAGATTCCCTAGAATTGTACTGTGCATACTTACTGCACATAATTACACGTGCAATTAGCATGTACTAAACTAGCAGCTTTTAATTTTCTCTGTGAGTATGTTAGCCAGAGAGGTAAATGATTGTTGTCTCATAAGCGAGCATGGTGACAACAGGCGACCTCTCTCTTTTCACATGTTTTAAGTATAGCAATCATCCTCTTCTCAATCAGTATCGAACAATTTCCATGTTGGAAAAATAAATAATCAGTTCAAACATAGTTGATATTGTATGGAATCATGACCTAATTGATTTTTAGTCAATCATACCTCTTTTGCTGCGATGTTGACCTATTCTTTTTATTCTATATTTTGAAACATTATATTGCAATGATCGATGAGGGAAAGTTTCAGACTTTCTATCTCAACTTATATTTTGATGGAGAAACCTCAAGGGAAAAACATGGCCAAAGACTATTCTTTTGTCATAAAGATCAAGCTGTCACAAAACCATCTTCAGTGTTAGTTCCCAATTCAAACTTTACATGGAGAATTGCCCCTGGCCGGCCTTAATAAATCTGAAAATTATGCATTCAAGAACATGTGAATAGGATTATACTTTACAAAATCTACCAAGTACCAACATGATTTATATGGGGTACCAATCAAACAGAGCCTGATGCGTTTAGTCACTGTAGTGTTTTTTCGTTTCATTTTCAGTCCCAATGTTTCAAAGAAGTCTTAAATGTCCTATGCAGGACAGAACCTTGACTATTCCACCACAAGTGCCTCCAATGTGTGAAGCAGAAACCTTTCCTGTGATCGATGGGAAAGGCCATTCATTCATCAAGGTCGTTCATTGCTAGACTAATGCTGCCAGCATCAACCTGCGAGTGAACTATATATCAGGATGGGTGAAATAACAGTGCTGAAAATACGTCTAAATTTATGTCTGGCCTCCTGTTGAAAACAGCAGGCCACACATCAATTCAGACATTTTAGTGCCCGAATTTAACACATCTTGATACATGTAGTTGGTTGATGCTCTACATGTATGAAGATGGGTTAAAATGCGATGCACTAAAATGGGCTAAAATAGATGCACTAGAATGTACAAATTGATCTGGACATTTTGGGGCCTAATTGAACCCATTTTGATACATGTACAATGTAGTTGGTTGACGCTCTACATGTATCAACATGCGCTGAAATAAGATGCACTAAAATGTCCAAATTGATCTGGACATTTTGGGGCCTAATTGAACCCATTTTGATACATGTACAATGTAGTTGGTTGACGCTCTACATGTATCAACATGCGCTAAAATAACATGCACTCAAATGTCCAAATTGATCTGGACATTTCAGGGCATTATTTAGCCCATTTTGATACATGTAGTTGGTTGACGCTCTACATGTATCAACATGCGCTGAAATAAGATGTACTAAAATGTCCAAATTGATCTGGACATTTCAGGGCCTAATTTAACCCATTTTGATACATGTAGTTGGTTGATGCTGTACATGTATCAACATGCGCTAAAATAAGATGCACAAAAATGTCCAAATAATATTGATCTGGACATTTCAAGGCCTAATTTAACCCATTTTGATATATTTAGTTGGTTGACGCTCTACCTGTATCAAGATGCACTAAAATAAGATGGGCTAAAATGTCCCAATTGATTTGGACATTTCAGGGCCCAATTTAACCCATTTTGATACATGTAGTTGGTTGACACTCTACATGTATCAAGATGCGTTAAAGTAAGATGCACTAAAATGTCCACATTGATCTGGACATTTTGGGGCCCGATTTAACCCACTTTGATATATGTAGTTGGTTGACGCTCTACATGTATCAAGATGCGCTAAAATGCAATGCACCAAAATGTCCAAATTGATCTGGACATTTTGGGGCCTAATTTACAGTGCGACTAGTCGAACCGGGCCAGTTTGGAGAAAACTTTCTAGGTTTCCGAGAGGTTCGCACTTTGTTGGTGTCAAACTTTGTTGTAGAACTATTGTCTGTATGCTTCAACGCGATTGGTCACTTCACGAAAAAGATTGCCATCCTTTGTTTTCAATTAACATTTTGATTGGTAAATTTTCTTCAAACTGGCCCGCTTCGAGTAGTCGCACTGTAACCTGTTTTGATATATGTAGTTGGTTGATGATCTACACATATCAAGATGGGCTAAAATGCAATGCACCAAAATGTCCAAATTGATGTGTTGTCTGTTATTTGGATCAGAATTCTTCACAAGGGAAAGGTGTCATCACTTTGTTTCGAGTAAATGCTCACTTTGGAACCAGTGTGGAAGGTGTGATGGCCTAATGGTTAGTCCGTTGAACTCAGGATCGATTGTTCCGAAATCAAGCCCTAGCCTGGGTCATCATGTTGTCTGTTTAGGCAAGACACTTACTATCGCATTGCCTCTCTATCCAGGAGTATAAATGGTACCAGCTAGTTGATAGGGCATCTTGAACAAAATGCAGGGGAGTAACCTGCAATGGACTAGCATCCCATCCAGGCGGTGGAGCAATACTCCAAGGCACCTCATGTTACAGAAACCAGAGTAAAGCACTGGCACTGATGAGCCACCTAGCTCTTCCAACCCCTAGGATTGGAACTGACTTCCTTACCCTGTAGTCAATGAAATAATCACTGGAGTGTTCTCATTCTGAGCCACAAAGATTGGAAGAGGGATTCATTGTCAAGTGTAAAACAAACCTTTCGCCATAGAAGCCTAACTCCCTTCACTGGATGTACTGATAAAACTTCCAAGTGAGGGAGGAGAAAGGGCATTCGATAACATGCACTTCTTACAGGCAGTTACACAGTAAATGGATGGAAATATGGAATGGTAGATTGTGACTAGTACAGTAGTGGATTGTGGAATGGAACAGAGAAATTGTGGAATGGTGCACCTTGAGTTAGGTTGTACAATCTGGCTGATTCAAGAACCTGGAATGAAGGGTAATCCCCTAGTAGAGATGTTATTAGCGCATGGTGCTGTGGTCACCAAGGTCAGGATTCAAATCTCTAAAGTGACAGTTCTTATCATAGAAAAAAATGGGCGACAAAATGCAGCGTTGAAACAACAGTTATTTTTGTTGATATTCAGATGACACATCTGATAGAGATGAAACTCATCTCCTGATCAGCTGTTGAAAGCTGAGGAAATATAGAAATAATGTTACATGTTCCAGGCCATAAATGGTAGTAGATAGGGTGGAAAGCAAGTCACAGTGGGTGACCTTTTCTTCACTTCAGAGACTGTTCCATCGTTCTGGCATTCAGTTCAAGATGTTCAAGGGAATCTTTTGCCGGATCTGCAGTGCAACGATTTTCTAGTTGTGATGAAACAAAAATCTTCCATGCATTCTGGACAAGTATCAAGCAATGAACTGACACATCTTAATAAGCTATGTTTTAAATACAAATTAGCAATATAGATAAGCCGCTATTTTTACCTTTTTATTAACTTGTAAAGCGTATTTAGATAGATTCTGTAATATTTTTTAACCATTGTAACTATTGATATGTATTTTTATCAAATGAATAGACACCATTTATCAATTGATTTTTTAAATTTTTTTAAATTGATTGATTTGTTTGTTTATTGATTTTTTAAATTGATTGATTTTTTAATTGGTTGATTTGTTTATTGATTTATTGATTTTTTAAATTGATTGATTTATTTGATTATTGATTTTTTAATTGATTTTTTTACTAATTTATTGATTAATTTATTGATTGATTTGTTTATTGATTTATTTTTTAATTGGTTGATTTGTTTATTGATTTTTTTAAATTGATTGATTTATTGATTTATTTATTGATTTTTTTAAATTGATTGATTTTTTAATTGGTTGATTTGTTTATTGATTTTTTTAAATTGATTGATTGATTTGTTTATTGATTTTTTACTAATTTATTGATTGATTTTTTTAAATTGATTATTTTTTGATGGTTGATTTATTAATTTATTTGTTCATTGAAATATTGATTTTTTTAAATTGATATATTTTTTGATTTATGTATTTTTGATTGATTGATTTATATCAAGATGATCAGTTCATTGCTCAATACTTCTCCTAAATACATGGAATTAAATACTTGAACATCGTGAACTAAATGACAAAAGGATGGAAAAGTCTCAGAAGTGGAGAAGAGATCACCAACCGACTTGCTTTCCACCCCATCTGCTGCCTTTTCATGACCTGAAACATGTAACATCATCCCAACTACACATGCAATATATTAGTTTCCTCAATTTTCAACAGCCAATCAGAAGCTGAGTATCGCCTAAACCAGATGCATTATCTGAACATCAAGCATAAATAACTGTTGTTTCGACACTTCATTTCACTGCCCACCTTTTCTCTACAACAAAAACTGCCCCTTCAGGAATTCAAATACTGACTTTGGTGACTACAGCACCATGTGCTAACCACACCACTACAGGGGGATTGCCCTTCATTCTGGGTTCTTAAATCAACCAGATTGTACAGCCAAACTCAAGGGATACCATTCCCCAATTCCCCCACCCCATTCCAAAATCCACCATTGACCTAGCCTCAATCTGCTATTCCACACTTCCATCCATCTACCATGAAACTGCTTGCAAAAAGTGTGTGTTAGCGAATGCCCTTTCCCTTCCTTCACTTGAAAGTTTCTCAGTACACCCAGCAAAAGGAGTTGGGACTTGGATGGTGAAAGATTTGTTTTACACAAGACAACAAATCCCTCTTTCAGTCTCTGTGGCTAAAATTGAAAACATTCCAGTGACTATTTCACTGGCTGCAGGGTAAAAAAGTTAGTTCCATTCCTAGGGATTGGAAGAGCCAGGTAGCTCATCATTGTCGGTGCTTAACTCTGGTTTCTGTAACATGAGGTGCCTAGGAGTATTGCTACTCCCCCTGGATGGGATGCTAGTCCATTACAGGTAACCCCCCAGCATTTTGTTCAGGATGTCCTACCAATTAGCTAGTACCATGTATACTCCTGTGTGGAGAGAGGAAATGTGATAGTAAAGTATCTTACCCAATAGCACAACACAATGGACTCAGGCTAGGGCTTGATTGCAACCGTATCGATCCAGAGTCCAATTAACTAACCATTAGGTCACCACACCTTCCACACTGGCTCCAAAGTGAGTGATGACACCTTTCCCTTGTGAGGAATTCTTATCCAGCATCTAAACAGCAGGCCATACACATCAATTTGGACATTTCAGTGCCTTAAGTTAAGTCATCTTCATACAGGTAGTTGGTTGATGCTGGCAGTTAGTCTGGCAATAAACAGCCTTAATGAATGATGGCCCTTTCCCATTGAACATGGGAAAGGTTTCTGCTTCACACAGCAGAGGCACTTGTGGTGAAACAGTCAAGGCTCTGTTTTACACAGGACATTGAAGACCTCTTCGAGACGTTGGAACTGAAAATGAAACGAAAAACACTTCAGTGACTAGACCCATTAGGCTGTGTTTGTTTGATAACCCATATCAGATCATGTTGTAGGGTTGTCCCTAAGAAAAATGTCTGGCTGCTGTAGAAATTAAGCAGGCAGGCAATAAAATGCACCTGTGCCTATCAACAGCCACTCATTACCAGAGACACAATCCCTTCAGAATAATGATGTATTCAAGGGTTTCCAATGCATTATAGGGCGATTCCAAACACAGCCTTTTACTGAGTTGAGAGAATCTTGTTTGTGTGTTTTGGCCCATATTTCTAATGACCATATATATTATAATCTAAATTGAGCAGAGTAGAGAAATATACAAACCAGACATTTCAGTTGCCAAGCATATCAGTTGCAATTTCAAGCCCTGGTCTCTGTAATATCTTAGCTAGATGGGTGCTTATTTTAACCTTTTCGCTTAGACAATATAGGTTGCTATTGACTGATTGTAACTTCATAATGTCAGATTTTCCTGATGCCCTTTTATAGGACGATCGCAGGCCAAAATTCAGCTGGTGATCACCATTTTCTCAGCGGGCGAATTTTGCCAGCAGTCAGCACTTAGGGACAACCCTGATGTTGTTAACCTGGAGAATTATTCACATGCAGAAAGTGCATAATTTTCAGATATATAAAGGGGCAATTCCCCAGAGAGCATCACAAGATCTAAAGTGGGCACCTAACATTATAAAGTGAAATGGTCTATTTCAGAACCTCCTAAGAAGTTGAAATATAACTGCAAAGAACTCGTTCTCTTTTTGTTATTTCCACTGCAGTTCACATATAGGAATTATTTCATATATTCATCATCACCATTTCATCACTTGATAGATATAAATAGAACTCATAATTGACCAGCTCCCAGTGGCCTTATTGTTCAGACAGTGGTAGAGCGTTTCCACAGGAATCGCAAAGGTCATGGGTTTGAATCCCGTTAGAACCTGAATTTTTCTCACGCTTACTTTTCAACTGCACAAGTTTAAATATACATTTGTAACTGAGAAGATCTCATTCTATTTCGCTCTGAACCTCTGTTGGCATAACAGACAATTCAGTCATTGGCTTGATGGTTGCATGCTCACACACCAGATAATTGACCATGACCACTCATTGAAAATTTCACGTTGCACTGTTGAAGCTGAAGATTGATGCGACAGTGGTCAGGGTTCTCTGGAACCCCTGGCAACCGGCATGCCAGCTACTCTCAAGATAAAATAGCATTTTTCAAGAGACAAAATGTACATAAGAAACAATGTTAAAGTTTTACTAGCTTCCTTTACCTTTTCATTATCACTCCTAGTTGTAAACATTGTAGCCTGCGAATACAGCCGCCTTCGCAGGCTAGAAACACTGAAACTTTGGCTGAAAACTTGAAAACAAAACAACAACAACTTGAAAACAATAATCATGTGAATGAGTGAACTAATCTCCTCTCATTGATGACGTGGACAGCAGTTAATTCTTCATGTGATATTATATTATGTGTTAGGTTATAAAGTCTGTTCCAATCCAAAGGACTGGAGGAGCAATGTGGCTCATCAGTGCCAACACTGACACCGGTTTCTGTAGCATGAAGCGACTAGAGTATTTTTGTGCCATGATGCGCCATAACTTCTTGTTCATTTGATCCACACAAGTTCAAGACAAAAAACCTTCTTTCTAGTTCCAATCCCCTAAAGTTCTCTAAAAATACATCCAGAATACAGTTTCTGGCTGGTTTATTTGTTCAATCAGGTAATCATTATCAGAGCAACAAATGTCCTAGGTTTGGTTGTCCTACATTCGGTAGAAAGACAACCTGGACATCTTTCACTGCACATGGTATGCTGGATATTTGACACAAGTAAAGTTTGCTTTTCACATGGGATATGTTAGATAATTGTTGTTTTAATGCAGAGGCATAGCCAGGTTTTGTACAAGTTGTAGGGCCACAACAATTTCTTATTTAAAAAGACGTAGATAAGTTCATTCTTGTCTTAAAATCGTATAATAATCTTGTAAAATTTGTAGGCCTGGGCCTACAAGTTTAGCATAGCCATGCCCGGTGTTGTTTGAGAGCATATTTCCAAGTCTGATGATCTCTTTTTGGATGCAACAGTAACATAATGCTAGTAAACAGACCCTTTTGCTCTAATAAACCTAATTATTTTTGAAAGCCAATGTTCCACCTTATTAAGTTGCTAGTTTTGTGACATAAGCAATCCCTGCTGCTTTCTTTGAGGAAACTCTGAGAGATAAAAGATTAACTCAGGATATACTACTCCTTGATCTCAATTTTTACAACTTATCACTCATTTGAAACTAAAATCAGAGTTCAAAGGCAGGGTTATGCAAAAGAAAGAACAAAGAAACATTGTTGTCTTTTGATTTGGAGACTATGAATTGCAACAGAATTCAAATATCAAAAGTTATACTCTCATTTCACTCAGTGACAAAGTGTATAATTTGAAGGAAAAAAACTAGATAAGCTCACTAAATTGCTATAGCCTTCCTCTTTCCAGAATTTTTCAGTCAACCTGAACTAACAAACCTTGCCCTGTTATCATGAGCCCTATGGTCTCCATCTTCATTCAGGTGGCTGATATCTTTGTTATGTGCTAATAAAACAGAATCACAAATGAATGTTAGTCAGTAAATAAACTATTAAATTACTACATATACATGTATGGTCTATTTCATATTTGTTAAATTGTTGCATCTGGATGGGTCAATCGACCGATACAGTACTGGGCAAATGTAAGTTGATAGTCTCGACTCGAAACTTGATCCTTGAAGTTGATCCTTGAATCGAGTTTTGAGTATTGAGTTTTGAGTCACTCAATATTTTTTTCGAGTGACTCGAATAGGGATTTTGAGGAAATGATTTATTTCTCGAAACAGAACAATAGCGATTTTGCGCGGCTTCTTTTTATTCACACGCAAGTGTATTTCATACTCACGTCCAAATTGTTGGTCGGGAGGGGCCTAAAACAAAAAGTCTTTAATCGCAATCATATTACATTGACCTACATTCACAGCAAAAAAAAATGGAAAATGGAACCGCATAGGCTGTGAACGCAAAATGCTATTTTCGGCACCGCATGTGTCTATAAAATAATTTAATAGACATGTGTGAAATTTTCATATACGACGCAATGCATAAAAACCAAAATCTTTTGAATCAAAACCTCAAAAGAATCACAACATTTGGTTGTAATTCATGAAAATCAAATGAATAACGTCCATTACTGCCGAATTACTTTTACTTTCTATCAATTTCCACATTTAACGTTTTACGCATACGGATTAAAATCTTGTGGAATGTACATGTAAATAAACCCGAAATACATCCATGATCGCCAACTTCATATGTTCGGCCTGGTTTGAGTTTTATTTTAAGTAAGCTGCTTTTCATGAATAAGAAGACAGGGTTTGAAGTAACCAATTAAGGTGGCCCGCGGTTATTTATTGGAGCGGAGGCTCCCTTTTTAAAAACGAATTTTCCGCATGAAAGCGTTAATCGATTTATGTCATTTTTGGTAACCTAAACAAGGAATCTTCAAATTATAGAAGGCGTTTAATTTTAGGGCAATCGGAATAAACGATGAAGAGATACAAGCGTTATTAAAAGACCTTGTTTTTTAAGAAAACGCGAATATTTTCATAAAACGAAGATAGATTTGTTTCTAATTACGTTCAATAAGTTCCAAGACTTCAAGGTTTACTGTGAGCAAGTTTCCACAAAAACGGCTGCACAGAAATTGCTACACAGTTCACTGCTTAATTTTCACTTCAAAATGATATGCTTGTGTATTTCTTCAGCTGTTGCAAGAACGCTAAAATAATTATTATATCGCACCTTATCATTGGAAAGCTTAATGTTATCTAAAACGTTGCTGAATAATCGGAAAAGATCGGAAACTCCAAGGAAAAGCTATAAGCGAATGACGAACAAGATGTTTATGTGCGTAATTTGTGAATTTAAAGATATTCAAGTTTGTTCGACTTTTGAAAAAACTACCAATTTGTTTTCGCTTATTTCTAAGTATGATAAAATACAGCATATATACAAACGGCCTAACCTTGTTTCAGGCGTGTAGCGTCGATGAAGCTCGGAGAATTTGGCTCATCAATTTAGCTGCTTCATGTCTTCCATTTTACAAATGCTAGGAAAACCCCTCGTGTTCCGTAAATTATTCAAACTTGCCGCGTTCTGGAATTTATTTGTCACTTGGGAATTACGGATCATCGAAAATTTCCTTGGAATGTCATTGATCGTTCATTATCATTTAAATTTTCGATGATCCGTAAAATTCCCAAGTGCAAAATGAATCCCACAACGCGGCAAATTTGAATAATTTACGGAAGACGAGGGTTTTCAAAGCATTGGTAAAATGGAGGACATGAAGTAGCTAACTTGACGACTTAATTCGCCGAGCTTCATCGAGGCTACATGCCCAAAACTAGGCGAGGTCGTTTTTATATATGCTGGATTTTATCATACTTAACAATTACGGAAAACAAATCGGTAGTTTTTTCACAAGTCGAACAAACGTGAATATTTTGAAATTCACAAATTACGTGCTATAAACATCTTGTTCTTCATTTGCTTATAACTTTTACTGGGAATTTCCGATCTTTTCCGATTATTCAGCAAAGGTTTAGGTGGTATCAAGCTTTCTAACAATAGGTGCGATCTTAGCAGTATTGAAGCGTTCTTGCAACAGATGAAGCAAATACACGAGCATATTATTTTGAAGCTAAACTTCAGCAGTGAACTGTGCAGCAATTTCTATGCAGCCGATTTTGTGGAAACTTGCTCACAGTAAACATTGAAGTCTTGGAACTTATTGAACGTAATTAGAAAAAAATATATCGTCGTTTTATGAAAATATTCGCGATTTCGTAAAAAACAAGGTTTTCTAATAGCGCTTGTATCTCTAAATCTTAAATTTCCTTTGCCCTAAAATTAAAAGCCTTCAAAAATTTAAAGATTCCTTATTTTGAATACCAAAAATTAGAGAAATCGGTTGACGCTTTCCTGCCGAAAAGTAGTTTTAAAAAAGGGAACCTCCGCTCCAATAAATAACCGCGGGCCACCTTAAAGTTTATTTTCAAGTTTCCAATTTAATAATTACAGTAAGCTGTCGAGTGCAATTTGAGAACTTTGGCGAGATGACACATTCTAAACAAAAATGAATCAGATTTTTATCATTGTAATAAATTTTTATCATAATTTTAAATTGTAATTTTTACTGTAATTTTATTGTCACCGAAAAGCCCCGTAAGGGGAGTGTCAATTATTGTATTGTATTCTGTCACGCATTGAAAGTGACGTTTTCATTCACGCAAAGTCTTCGCTTTCCTACGTGGCCAAAGTTTGTTTGCAGGCGTGGCGAATAACTTTCTTTTCCAGCCGAGAGTGTGATGTGGTTTGCACTAGTCTTGCGAAAACTTTAGTGATAAGCTCTTTGTTTTCCCGACTCGAAACTCGAAGCACTCGACTCGATACTCTAGCACTAGTTTTTTAGTTTTGAGGATCAAGTCATTCGAGTTTTGAGTGACTGTCAACTTACATTTGCCCTGTAAAGTATCTTCAAACCTTACTTGAACATGTACAGAAATAAAACATCGCTTTCTAACAAGTTTCCACTAGATTAGAAACAAAATGGGCACAGTGAAAACTAAAAATACTGTGATCGTACCTTTAGAATACATGTACATATACATGATGGTTTACAGCAAGCTGTTGGGCATCCATAATTTTGCGATCAAGTCTCCATGACCATTGGTGTTGATCTTAGTGACCTGTTAAAACATATCCAAAGGTACACGTAATCTTATTTTTGCGTCAGTCAAAAGTATGATTAATTACACTAAACTTACTACATTCAGATTGTTCAAAAGCTCCCAATGTTACATTTCTGTTTTCCACTCTCCATCTCCTACCCAGAGTGCAGTGCACTTGAGCAGTGATGAAAACTAAAAATACTGTGAGCGTACCTTTAGAATACATGTACATATACATGATGGTTTACAGCGAGCTGATGGGCATCCATAATTTTGTGATCGAGTGTCCATGGCCATTGGTGTTGATCGTAGTGACCTGTTAAAACATATTTCCCAAAGACCTGTCAGTTAACTTAATCTTATTTTTGCGTCAGTCAAAAGTATGATTAACTACACTAAACTTACTACATTCAGATTGTTCAAAAGCTCCCAATGTTACATTTCTGTTTTCCACTCTCCATCTCCTACCCAGAGTGCAGTGCACTTGAGCAGTGATCACAACTAAAAATACTGTGAGCATACCTTTACAATACGTATCCATGTCGGTTTACAGCGAGCTGATGGGCATCCATAATTTTGTGATCGAGTTTCCATGGCCATTGATGTTGATCGTAGTGACCTGTTGAAATATATTATTACACTTTCAACTTCGATATTTTGACTTTACAGTATGTTGCCCTAATTCTGGACACTTGACAGCATTTTTGCTATTTCTAACCTTGAATCAACAGTACTTTAAGCAAGCTAAAATTTTACCACAATATACCTTTGTGTATAAGTGGGTATTTCATAAAATGTCATAAGCTGAACTTTTACTCAACAGTTTTTTCATATTTCGGAAAGTAATAGTACAATTGGGTGCCCTTATTCCAGGCAGGTTGCTCTAATTCCGGACGATCATAAGGTGATGTTTCCGCTGCTTTTTTTGGTGATATTCTACACTATCATGATAAAATGTCATTCATTCCACATTGCCTTCACTGTTGCTGTTGTGCTTGCCTAAGTTAAATGTGGCTACATGGAATTTAGTCTAAGTTAAAATCGAGCCAATGCGGCCTTTATGTCTCTCTAGGGGTGAAGAGGATGAGTCTCGAGTCAATGGCGGTCAGCAGCTCTCCCTGTGGCCACGCGCATGGATTCGCATATACGGGTTTTCAGCTGGGGCTTTACGCACAAGCCTTAAAACAAACAAATTACATATTAAAGACTTTTCCAGCCACTAATTTTGTAGCTAACGTGAGCCAAACACGGTTGCAAATACGAAGGAATCAAAATGGATTGATAGCCACATTACCAGAGACACAATCCATGGGCATACATGATGTACTCAGGGTTTGCATTGCATTTTAGGGCGACTTCAACACAGCCAGCCATTTCCAAGTTTTCTGAAGTTGAGAGGTGATTTTTTTTACAGCAAAACAAAGAGATTGAGCAATATAACTGCATTGAAAGCCAAGAGAAATTGTTTTAAACTTTAATCTTTTAATTTATAATCTAAATCGTAGACAAATGTAGCCGCAAAGTGGCGACTGAGCCATAATTTTTAGTCGCAAAGGATGAAATGTACGGTCGCAAATTCGAGCCCTGTATGACCACACAAACAGAGGATACTATTTGGCGAAGAGGACTGGTGACTACAATGTACTTTTCAACTTCCCTTCCGAGACTTTTGCTTCTAAATTTGTGAAAATTATGTTTGACTGGTCTCTACAAAGGCAGGTAAGTTCAAGAATAAGATAGTGGTGAAAATAAGTTGGAATTTCGGAAGGTCTTCCACAAAATTGGCGACAAAATGAAAGTCTTCTATTCAGACACACCTCACTAATCAGGGCTCGAAAAAAATTGGAATTCCAGCTTGCCCTTTGGACAAGCAACTCTCAAATTTTGCTTGCCCGGGGCACCTCCCCACTTGCCCAGGTTCTCAAACTCATTAATTATTCATGTAACAAAGAAAACGAAAATACACTGGGTTAGGCCTTCAGATTGGCTCTCTGTTCTACCTACGTGTACTGTAATGTGTTTTTGGTTTAATTTACTTCCAAAGTTACAAACTGGTTTGCAGGGTTGCCCCTAAGAAAAATGTATGTGCTTGTTCCTTTCACCAGAGACACAATCTATCGGCATACATGACGTATTCAATGGTTTGCACGGCTTGCAATGCATTATGGGGCGATTTTAAAACATGGCCGCTTGTGGAGCCGAAAGAATCTTTGTTGACGTGTTTTGGCCTATATTTCTCTTAATGAAAGCAAAACAAGACCAGATAAATTATTTTTTAACTTTAATTTATTCTGTGACTGATTTTATGGCAAAGTTAGAACTGAAAAAGCAGGTTTCCCAGCGAACGGTAAGTTTATCGCGCACACAGTTGTTTGTAGGCGTCTCCTATTTCAGCCTATTTCCTTGTAATTTTCGTCAAGCTTCATCTAAAACCCTTGATTACCCCGACCAAATGTGCTTAAAATTTACTGTTTTGTTTCACAAAATCGTCATTTTAACAATGTAGTTGGCAGAAGGCTTGCCTGGGCCCTTGCCCGTCGGGCAAGTGAGCAGAGAAAGTTACTTGCCCGACAGGAAAATCTACTTGCCCCGGACGACCGGACGGGGGTTTTGTCGAGCCCTGCTAATGTAACGGAATTTCTCTAAGGGGGTGATTACATGGCGAATTTCAGCCCGGGCTGAAATTCCAGCCCGGTTAGGGGGGCTGAGATTTCAGCCCGACTTCCGAAACAAATCCTCTTGAAATGAAGTTAGCGATTACATGGACAAGGTTTCAGCCCGGGCTGAAATTCATCCCGGGCTGATAATTCCAGCCCGGTTTGAGAAACCGGGCTGGAATTTTAAAAAACCATGTAATCGGAATGGAATTTTCAGCCCAGGCTGAAAAGTGAACTTGGGCATGCGCAGTAATTGTGTTTTGGCTAAATTGTAGAATGCCCGCCAACGTATTTGCATGTCATTGAATAAGAATGGTCGTTTTGTTTTTATATACACGTGCAGCCGGTATGTAAATAAGTTGCCGGGTATTGTAATTTTAAACAAGATGGAAAAAAGGTTCCAGTGGAACAAGGGAGATAAAATCGAAAATCTTATTCGATGTGTCGCGAATTTCAAATTGAAAATGGAATATAACAACAGCTTCGTTCTTCAAACGTTCAGCCGATATGTAAATAAGTTGCCGGTTATTCAAATCGCCCCTCATTCTCTGATGACTCTTCCCGCGCAATTTCAAAATTGGCGCCCGGGCTGAAATTTCAGCCCGGGCTGAAACTCGTCATGTAATCGCAACAAAATTCCAGCCCCCTAACCGGGCTGAAATTCGCCATGTAATCACCCCCTAAGGGGGTGATTACATGGCGAATTTCAGCCCGGGCTGAAATTCCAGCCCGGTTAGGGGGGCTGAGATTTCAGCCCGACTTCCGAAACAAATCCTCTTGATTACATGGACAAGGTTTCAGCCCGGGCTGAAATTCATCCCGGGCTGATAATTCCAGCCCGGTTTGAGAAACCGGGCTGGAATTTTCAGCCCGGCCAAACGGGCTGAAAAAACCATGTAATCGGAATGGAATTTTCAACCCGGGCTGAAAAGTGAACTTGGGCATGCGCAGTGATTGTATTTTGGCTAAATTGTAGAATGCCCGGCAACGTTTTGCATGTCATTGAATAAGAATGATCCTTTTGTTTTTATATACACGTGCTGCCGGTATGTAAATAAGTTGCCGGGTATTGTAAAATCGCTCCTGTGTTTTTAAACAAGATGGAAAAAAGGTTCCAGTGGAACAAGGGAGATAAAATCGAAAATCTTATTCGATGTGTCGCGAATTTCAAATCGAAAATGGAATATAACAACAGCTTCGTTCTTCAAACGTTCAGCCGATATGTAAATAAGTTGCCGGTTATTCAAATCGCCCCTCATTCTCTGATGACTCTTCCCGCGCAATTTCAAATTTGGCGCCCGAGCTGAAATTTCAGCCCGGGCTGAAACTGGTCATGTAATCGCAACAAAATTCCAGCCCCCTAACCGGGCTGAAATTTCAGCCCGGGCTGAAATTCGCCATGTAATCACCCCCTAAGTCTCGCTCAAAAATTTAAAATCGCAAAGAAATAATTCTTATACTAGACGAATCCTAGACTTTTCAACGTAACTTTGTCCAAAAATGAAACGTTTCTGTCGCGTATTTTGCCAGAACGAATTTAAAATGTAAAACGATATTAGCAAGTCGCTGGAAAATATGCAAAATATTTTGGACGAAAGGTTTCCCTTCCTTGAAAATATGTTGAATTTTCCTGCTTAAACCTGAGCGAGGACCAAAACAGGGAGTTGGTGAAAGCGGAATAATCAGTCATTCTTTGGAAAGTATTTTTGTATTTCATTTGTAGGCTACGGAAAATAACGAAACAAGTAAGCTTAAGTTTAACTCTGAAATCTAAATGTCTGACACTAGCTGACAGTGTTCGAATTCATATAAAAGCTTAATTCGCTGCCAACATAACAATTCGGTAACTAAAACCGCTCGAAACACTATCAAAGGCTCACATTTAAATAAATAAATAAAAGAAAACTACTTACCTGCAGCTATTTTCACTCAAAGTCGGCAACGATAAACAGCATGTCCTTCGAATTCTTCAACATTCAAACATGGCCGGTCTCCCGCCCCGCATCAGTTCGCAAAGACTTATGGGAGCGGCGTGGCCCAAGGAAACAAAAGGTCCGCGACGCGTACATATTTTTTGTACAGATTT
This sequence comes from Desmophyllum pertusum, assembly GCA_029204205.1. Classification (NCBI taxonomy): domain Eukaryota; kingdom Metazoa; phylum Cnidaria; class Anthozoa; order Scleractinia; family Caryophylliidae; genus Desmophyllum; species Desmophyllum pertusum. The sequence goes on along the minus strand of MU827779.1, from coordinate 1,982,959 downwards.
TATGTCTGGTTTGGTAGAAATTGTAATAAATACAATCAAGAGAAAATAAGGGACAATGTATTTATAAATTTATATAAAGCTATATTATTTCGATGGTTGTACAAGGAGTTATCGCCAAAAAAATGGAAGAGCAAAATTGAGGATGCAACCTGTTTTGAATTTTTTATACATTTACCTTTAAATTTGTTATGCTAATGAAAACGTCAATCAAGATTTAATTTATGAAATGGGGCATGTGTTAGGCTCAATTTTTAATACCAGCCGCTGTTCAGGAAAATGCAAAGACGGACTCGAGAGAGCGGCGGAAATCGAGCCTAGGCATGTATGTCTGTGCATGATACTTTTTCTCCGTATAACATGCTGTAATGTGTCCTCACTGAACGTGTGTGAATTTTTTTTCGGCAGTGGCTGTGTGGACAAAATTTTTTCTTGTACAAGTATGCCTGCTGGGTATTTTTTCAAAATCACCCAACTGAGAAGTAAAAGGTCCACCCCTAAAATATGTCAAACTCAATGAACTTAGTTTGTCACGTCTATTTATTCCATACGTTACAACCGTGACTCAGTCAGAAACTGAGAAAGGCATGCGAGGCCTGCTTGATAAAAAAAAAAACAATGACACTCTGGAGCCCCGTGGAAAATAACAATTCAACTTCAATCCAGACTTATACTTTAACCCCATTACTATTTTCAATCAACAGACTGTATCTACTTCTGGTACTCATTTTGTACAACCGCCTATATTTTTGTGACTGAAGAGGTCACGTGACCTATTATTTCTTCTTGTGCCATGGAAACTTTACAGTGTAGCTGTCACACGGTTTTTCCTGTAGGCCGACAGCGTACACGATCAAAGGCTTGTTGAGTTTGACCCTTAATTGTGTAACGTAGAAGTTACAAAGGTAAAAAGTTGGTGAATGCCCTTGAGGCCATGCACTAACAGTCGCACCATGCATACCGTAAAAGCTCTATTTAGCCCTCCCTCACTATTAAGCCCCCTCTCTAATAAGCCCCCCTTTAGAAGACAGATTTTGTAATAAGCCCCCCCCCCCCCCCTCCCTAATCTCTATTAAGCCTCCCCTTTCCGTCAGGCAATATTTTCTGGCGTTTCAGTCATTTCGTAATGAAATGTGGTCTTTAATTTCCAAAACTCTCGTTGAGTTTGGGTAGAAATGACATTGCATTTGTGAGACGGTGATACATAACCCATTTCTTGTTCTGTTTTAGTTAGTGGTATAGCAATGTAGTAGTTTGAAAAATTAATGTGAGTTTTCTCAAAAATTATGATTTGAAATAAGCCCCCCTCTCTATTAAGCCCCCCCCCCCCCACTTCTTGAGGCCTAAAATTAAATAAGCCCCCCCCCCCCGAGGGCTTTAATAGATCAAGCTTTTACGGTAGTAGAAAGAGAACAATAAACTACATAATATTTGTAGTTTTATATAGTGAACTGAGAATTCATAATTATCGGATCACTAAATTCTTTATTTTTATTCATAAAATACCGGTACATATATTTATATGAAATAAACAAGATACTATGCACGCTCTGATTAATGGCTAAAAAACCATTAACCTTAACTCTATGGAAACATAGAAAATTGCTTTGTGCTTTTGTTTCATAAAAACAATATAAAACGTGTTCTCTGTGTTTCCATAGAGTTATGGTAACACTAGTTAAAGTTTCGAAGAACTCAAAATCATTTCTTGTACTCATAAAAATAATATTACAGTCGAAGCTCTCTGAGCAGATACTCTCGTGAGCGGACAGGTCTACTTACTGCCGCCTTGACAAAACCCTGTTTGAACTCTGACTCTAACAAATTCTGTGTTTTCACATTCATTAATAAATATTATTGAATATACAGTGGAACCCCATTAATACGGACACCTACGGGCCAAAAAAAGTTGGCCGAAATACGGGTAATTAATTGTGGGGTCATTGTAAATGTACAACAAAAGTGACTCAACGAGCACTAAACATGCTAATTTAAGGCAACCTGAACCAATTTACAAGAAGATCTGAAAACAGACACAAATTCATCAAAACAATGAAAACCTGCTCATACGGAGTCATTGTGTCAATGATTTGCAAAATTTAATCTAACGCCAAGTGAGTGGCCGTAATGCGAGGTAAAATTACAAAGACAAAGGTGCACGGGGATCGCAAAATCTGGCCGTTGGCCATATTACGAGGTGGCTGTATTAAAGAGGTTTTTATACAAGAGATTAAGTGCGATTTCGCTGGGCCAAACAGAGGTGGCCGTAAATTATTATAACGGGGTGGCCATATTAACGGGATGGCCGTAAGGCGGGGTTCCACTGTAGAAAGATTACAAAAAATGCTGGATTGAATTAGGTCAGTACTGTCTGTTGTTAAATAGCACTAAGGATTTATAATATTTTAATATTTTTTTTAAACTACAGTTGAACCCCTATTAAGTGGCCACCCAGGCAAGTGGCTGCTTAATAGGGGTTTTATTTACAGTATTATACGTATATGGGACTTCGATAGCTGGCCGCTTAATAAGGGTTGGCTGCTTAATAGGGTTCGACTGTATAATTTATATATTATTTTCAATAAGGTTTGAAAATGGGACTATCAAGTTAATTGTAAGCTGCACCTTTTTTTGACATGCCATTTTCTTCCCTACCTTTAAAATGATTTTGCAATGGACTAGACACCAGTGTGACTCGAACATAGGATTTAAACATTTTAAACTGCAAGTGTTTTTCAAATTCTAATTTCCTATGATGGTGCCAACAGATAGGAAGTCAAATTAAATTACAAGCAACATGCAGAAAATGTTAATGATGGTTTTAGTAACCTAATTTTTAGTTCCATCAATGATATAGCTGCATGCTTTTTTTAAATAAAACAACTTAAAACCCAACAAAAGTTAGTCAACATTCCATACATTTACTTTAGTTCAGCCTTGTTTTCCCCCAGTTAAGATGGTGTGGAAGGGTCTACTGACTACTGAATTTTTTATTTAATTTTTTATTTAATTATTGCTGATTAGTAGACCCTTTGGGTTGGCTAGAAACCTTGACACTAAAATAAAGTTTCTATTACTATCTGAACTGCACTCTGAAGGTTAAAAAAAAACAACAACAATATTTTGTTATGCTGTCTTCATGGTAACGAAGGCATTAACCATGGCTCACATCTGATCACAATCACAGTAACATTTACTAGTGGGTACGTGTATAAGAAAGGTCATTCCACTGAGCCCTCACTGATGACTGAGGATTGGAGATGCACACTTGGCAACAATCAAGTGACATGAATGATACTAAAACATTCATGAGTGTTTGACTCCAAATGTAACAAAACACACTACTCTATGCCTGGGCAACCTGCGTTCAGTTTTGGCTGTGTACCCATTCATCTATGACCTTAATCACATCATGTCTTCCCATTTTCGTCAGTATGGGAATGAGATGCGCAAGTGTTCCAGAATTTGGCATGGCTGAAAAAACTTGCATCAAAAGCACATAAGATGGGTTGTTGCATTTCTGTTTGAGAGAACAGATCTGCAAATGTTCACACCCAAGCTCACTCCCAAGCATTCTATAATCGTTCCCATCTATTTCTCTTTCCACATCTAGCAGCGTGCACATTTTAAGGATAACAGCAAAGGGTACAACTGTTATGTGGGTCGAGTAACCTCTGTTTTCTTCTGGAAGCTGGAGTGCTGGTGCAACTGAACTTGGGCCACAGATTGCTCCCTGATTTGCCATATGCATTCCTTTTTATGGGGTAAGAAAAAAGTGAAATGTGAGAAAAATCAAGCAAGTGAGTGATTTGCATAATCACATAAACATTTCCACTCACATGAAGGACCTGAGGAAAAAAGGACTGCCTGCTCACAGTCAAAGACTCTGGTTGTTCAAAGGATCGATAATGCTATCCTCCGGATAAATCATAATCCAGCATAGCTATAGATAAGCATTAACTAAACCACATGCTATCCACTGGATAGTGATTTGTCTGGTGGATGGCATGATCCATCATTTGAACAACCGGGGCAAGATGTAGGGATCATCCAGGCTTTCAGTTGTCATCTGAGTATCCCATCCAGGGGGAGTAACAATACTCTGACTTATAGTCATTACACACTGCATAAAATGGAGCTAAGTGTTGACATTTATAGCTGCAATTTGACTTTTCTTTCTAGTCTCCTTATGAATTTGCTCTAATATTACATGTATTATGCGGTTCCATAAAAAATCCACACCCACAGCCCCCCAAGGAAGGTCATTGGATATTCTGAGGGGGAGACATTCTCATCCCCAGAGTCAGCGATCCTTTTGGTCAGCACCAAGGAATCACGACCTCTAGCTGGTACTGATTTTCTGAGCTTGCGCAGAGTACTCGTTATCTACTGTCTTTTGTCTGTTCATTGTTTCAACAGCCAATCAAAAAATTTGTTCTATCTGTCCTTGCCAGAGTCCGAGATTCCTTGGTGCTGACCAAAAGGATAGTGGACTCTGGGGACGAGAATGAGGGGGAGAGGGGTCTCAAAATCCAACATTTTGAAAGGAAAGTACATGTATGAAGCTAAACTGGAACTTCCAGAGGGGTGGGGGGTTCAAACCAAAAAACATTCTGTGGCAGGGGTATGGATATTTACTGGAACAACACATTGCAATAAAACATAACCCTATAATCAAGGTTACCAAGTGAACATATTCTTAACACAATAAAATAATTCATTTAACATATGACCTAATGGTTAACTGAGTACTAGGAGTTTTAGTTGTTTCATTTTTTTCATCAGAGAGTCTGAATAGAATAGCTGGCCCTAATACTCAGTTAATTTATTTTTACCTGTGCCTCTCTGTATCAGCTGTAAAGAGTCAGGTGATGTCTGACTTGTCTGTTGAATGTTTCCTGGATTAATAGCCAGGAACACATAAGTGTTGACAGACCGCATCTTGTTTGGTAGAACACCCGTTGGATCCAGATTGTCAGAGGTAACTATTGTTCCATTCACTGACACGGATTCATCCTGATCAGCTTCAAGGAAATCAGAAGACTGATGACCTTTAAAAAAATCACAGACAGCCTTATGTGTCTGCCTTCTGCAAAGAGATTGCCACAACAACAACAACAACAGCAACTTTTATTTGTACACAAGAATGATATAAAAAAGCAAATAAATGGAAATTAAGTCGATTACCATAGGGGACTAGAGGAGCCAGGCAGCCACCCCTAGCTAGAATAACGTTTCCCCCAACACCACTAGAACTAATTACCACCTGAGTGACCCCGCGCGTGTGTTACATAAAAGGAAGACAGTATAAGTCATCTCTGGTCACATCAAGTTGTCGTACACCCCACACACTCTTAACTGTTGTATCATAGTGACAAGGAAGAGGACAGAACACATAATCTTTGTAGCGGTGGATCCAGAGGTGCTCAAAAGGGGGGGGGGGGGGGTGATGTAAAGATAAGCCTTTTCTTGCTTGAATAAGGGGGATGACGATGGGCCTTTTCTTGCTCAAATTAGGGGTAGCGGTTTCCCCTAGATTCATCACCACTTTGATGCCCTTGCTTATACAGCAACCATCTATTTGACTTCTTGCATCATTATTCAATTGACACGTCTTCGACTTGTAGAGACAATCTTATAGTAGTACGATTGCTCAATATATAAGTGAATATTAAGTGATTTCACGGTTCTCTCTGGGACCATATTTTATTTTGTTGTTAAGAAATAATGTGGAAATTAATAATCATTTTATTTACCTTTAGTGATGCTCTTTCTAGGTTCGCTTTCAAGAGATGATGGAATTCCCTGAGCTGCTTCTGTCCTTGAGTCAGGCTGGTCACTACTTGTGTTGGTTTCAATCCCACCATCCTGATGAGCCGAGTCTACAGTCATGCACATGTCTTCTGAGTCTGGGACGCTATCTACCTTTTCACAAGAAATTTGATGAGCATTCTCCATAAGCTCATTGACAACAGAGCTTTTGCGTGAATAATTACTCCCTTCAGTAAATAAGGGTCTTCCTTGTTCATTGTCATCAAGAGCAGCTTGTTTTGTTAGAGTAGAAAATCTATAAACTTGATTTCTTGCATCATTATTCAATTGACACGTCCTCAACTTGTACCTAAAATACAGACACCCACTAATCAAAAGATACCCAATGGACAGTAGTACTATGATTGCAATCATTTCAGGTTTCATTTTTGAACTCCCACGAGTATTGTCAGTGTTCATTGTTTTCTGTACATGCTGATAAATCACATGCACTGTGGGCGTCCTCTCATGCTTTTCACGCCCTGATGCACTTGTGGATGTAGCTCTGATCTGTTGGGTTCTTGAAGGGACTACTGGAGTGCTCTTGGTAATACCAGGAAGCAAAGGTGTGGCTGTCGCATGTGAATAGGACGATGTCACTAAGGATGAAGTTGGCAGGAGTGTCAAGAAGCTTTGTATTCCTCCACTACCAACACTGGGAAGGCATTCATTAGTGGTTTGGTTCCGATAAAACCCAGCTTCACAATCACACTTAACATCACTTTCAATATTGCATTTTGAAAGGACACGTTCATGTTTGCCTGAACACACCCCACAAGGCTGGCACTGGTCAAGGCCAGAACTGTCTGAGAAATTTTGTCCTTCAACACATTGAACACAGTGGATTTTTGTGCCAACAGTTACAGTTGACCTACATGGTACAGATGGACCATTGCCGTGATTACAATTATCTGCGCACGGCCAGCAGGAAAAACACCTGCCCGTCACAGCATCGATTAATTTGATATATTGTCCACTACAGTTTGGGCACTGACCAAGTCTACTTCTGAAACTGCTGACTGATGAAGCTGTAAGAAACACCTAAGAATAAAAGCACAAGTAGAAAATCAAACATAATTTACAGTCATCTTGTTTCCCGGGCTCGTTTCCTGCCTTAAATAAATATATTAACGGAAAACCTCGCAAAACTATAACTCGCCGAAATCGCCTCAAATCATCATGAGAAATTGGCAAACTACAAAGAATACAACACAGCAACAGGGAAAGTCATTTTTATTCACAGAACATTCGATTTTATACTGTTGCGTTCCCACACAAACCCTTATAAATCGAGTCTTTGTAACACAATACCGCTTATCGTGATGGTGTTCTCTTATCTTTAGCTTGGGGAGCCTCTGAAGGCATGAGAAAAAGTGTAAATTTAAGACATTTGCTGTAAATATGGATATTCGATATGATCTAAAAAAAACTCTGATTTGCGACAGCCCTGAAAGTCCAATCAGACCCGGCGTATCACATCGAACGTTCGGAAATCAAACTCAATCGAACAAAATCAAACTCACGAAAAAATTGTGAATCGAACAAAATCGAACGCTCGATTAGTTCGGTCATCGAACAAAATCGAACTCACACAAAAAAAATTGCGAATCGAACAAAATCGAACGTTCGGTTTTCGAGCTCTTGATTATAAATACATAATAGATTCAGGCTCCATCTGCACTTTGGGTCATTTACAGGACTGAGTTGCCTGTCACAGTATGCCAATGAGACCCGGATGACCATGACCGAACAAAATCGAATTCAATCGTTCGATTTAGTTCGAGTGAGTTCGATTAAGGTTACTGTAAACCTTCGAGGGTGCCTTCCGGGAAATCTTTCCTATGCGCGTTGTTTTAGAAGAAACCCTAGAAAACTATATATCACTGTAAAGGTAATAGAATGAAGAATCCGATAAAAGCACAATTTTTGTCCGTTTTTGTTCTGTTAGGCGCGCGCAAGCCTTCGAACGCAAAACTGACGGTGTCTGCTTAACTGAGTTACAAGCCTTCGTGTTACCGCAGACATCAAAACAATCTGGACTATATCATTCAGGAGATAATGGGCTAACAAAGTGTGTGAGGCTTTTTCAATACTCTTATTGGTTCCCGAAAAAATCTATTTTAAAGTTAGACAATGGATATGTTTTCGATGCGTGTCACGCGCTGGGACGCCACGCGAAAAATATTTCGAATTTCGTTAAAGCCTCACACACTTTGGTGCATTAATGTCTAACAAACATGTTGGCCAAATTTCATTAAAATCCAACAAATCTACATACCCTGTTAATTCATTTGAAGAGAGGGAATTCACAGAAAAACAAATCCGGAGTTTTCGAGCAGAAAAGATTTTTGTAGTTTTCACACTTATCAAAGCGGGTGTGAATGCGGTCATGCCGCCGACCAATAGAACACAACATAGGAATCCCCCAGAGAGCTTCGTGACAAGGCAGTCTATTGAAATTCACGGGAAACGACATTTCCATGCTTAGCTGCTTAGCGACAGAAGAATATTGGGGAAAGTGAAGTCTGGCGCACAAAATTCATCGGCGAAACCGAATCAGTGGAAAAGAAAACAACCGCAGCGGAATGCACGGGAAGAACAAAGAAAGAAAAAGGCTCGCGAAAGTGGCGTCGACGAAACTGGAATTCATCCAAAGCAAGCGTTGTTTGCAGCTATAAATGCACGCGGGTATTAAAGCTTTCCTTGGTAACAGCCCTGTCCTCTCTTTTTCTCCATAAACGGCGTACGGAAGCGTAGATTTTGGTGTCATAAATTACAAGACAAGTATAAACACAAGAAATAAAGCGACGTGAAATACGAGGCGCGGGGTGAGATTGCCGTGAAAAAACGTCACGGGGAGCTCTGCGGTTGACACATTCTAATTGCCTTATAACACCTTAGTGGATTTTTTTACTTTTATTTGAAAACACGTTTTTGTCGATAACTCACGCGCATTTCAAGTTTTTCAAATTATTCTTTTTGGAAAATGCAGAAAAAATAGTAGTCTTTAATTTGGCTTGAAAAACAAATTTTGCAAAAATCGTCCCTTGAAGGTTGACAGTAACCTTAAGTTCGATTAAAATTTCGTTCAATGTGATACGCCGGGAATCAGACAAGCGAGCATAACCTGCGGTTTGGTGCACTGTGAATATATGCAAATTTAAGTTGAATTTCTGCCAACGCAAGCATTTGTCTGGTTTCTGACTGCAGTCGTGAAAAGCAACTCGAAGACTCTCTTTTTTCTTCATCAAATTACTCAAATTTCCACTTCGTTTTCGCAGAAAAAAATCAAGCTTTCTTTGCCAAGCGCGGTTTCATGACTATTCTTCATGCGGTTTGATCTTGCATCTAATTGATATATACTATAATCGAACAGTAATAAATACTTACCGCAGCAAATCCGAGTCGAAGGCATCCGCCATGTTTTTATACAAGTCGACCCCGAAAACGAGGCTTCACGCGATCGATGATATATTTAATATCGAATTTCGGCGGGTAAAAAATCGCGATATTGATGGTTTAAATATAAACCCGGCAGGTTGTAATTACAACCAGATTGCTTACGCTTTAAAGGTAAATGGTACAAAATAGAAACTTACCAAAGTCGTTAGAAGTAAAATTCCTGATGTGCCCCTGGATGTGCCACGGCTCTTGAAAGTGACTTGCCCGCAGGTATAAAAGCGCATTGCCTGGAAGAAAGCAGAAAATGTACACTGAAAAAAATTACAATATTGGGACGATAGACGATCATGAAGAGTAAATCAACAATATTGATTTTTCAAACAACCAAGTCGATCGTATTTTGGTTTGACCAGAAAATTTACCTTCCTTTGCAGAGTCACGGCATATTCAGAACTGTCGCGAAGAGCAGTACATAATCTAATCCCCCACTACGTTACAATGAAACTTGCTGTGTCATGCCCTTCTTTTTTAAATAAGCTTAATAAATATTTAAATTTTATTCAGGAATTCGGGGATTCCCCTTAGAGTGATTCGGGGGTTCCCCTGCCTTCGGCAGTCGAGACGACACGCATGTCCTCACGTAATCCGAAAGACCCATATATTAACCGATTTTAGAGAATACTTTATCTTTTTCACCATGAAAATAAACCCCAAATATTAGTGTTGTAGTGCGCCATTAACAATTTTGCAAATCGATGACGAATTCGGTTCAGCCGATTCAGCGTTTTTTGGGGGGTCCAAAGGTTAGCAGTCTTCCGTATAACTGCACGTTTTTGTTTCGTTTCCTCAGAAACGAAACGGTATTGTGTTCGATTCGATGTGAACTATTTACACAGTGGGGCTACTATCCAATCAGAATAACGCTCGCTGCGAAAAGACAAACAAACCTGGCGAACACATGTTGTTCAAATATCGTTAAAATGATCGTCACGGAGCAAAAAAGAAATTAAAATTTATTATATGGCAAACTGGTCCACGATGAAAAGGAACATTCTGATTGGTTCCCTGAGCGGTCCGAATTTTGCAATACGGACCGCAAAGATGGACCGCTAACGAACTCATTTCGCCAAATTCCTTTTATGAAACATTGAACAAAAGAAAACTGTTTTCTATTAAGAAGAAAAATTTTTCCTCATGACTGGCGGACAATTTTGGTTAAACTTTTCGCAAAGTGGCCTAAAAAATGCAAGAATATGCTTAGCTTTGGCGCGCGCGCGGTAGCCGAGAATGGTTGCTCTAATTTCTCAGCAAATTTTTTAAAAAGCCATTATAATAAAAACTTTATTGAACTAGCTTGTTCGGTCCGTATTGGGAAATATTGGTCTCGTTCTTTTGTTGCAAGTTTATGGACCTCGCTTCGGCTCGGTCCATAAACTTGCAAAAAAAGAACTCGACCAATATTTTCCCAATACGGACCTCACGCTAGTTCAATATAAACATCTATGTATTACAAATAGAAATATCTGACGACTGAAATACTTCTAAGTTCGTTTAAAGCGATGTATTGTTGAAAAATGCAAAGTTATCTGTTTCCGTGTTTAATTGTAATGTAAATATTCTAGCTGTATTTTCAACTTTGTTATTGACTTTATCATGGCTATTTCTAAAACAGGGAATGGCCGAACGGAGAACGAGGAAACGGAGAACGAGGAACGAGGAACGAGGAACGAGGAACGAGGAACGAGGAACGAGGAACGAGGAACGAGGAACGAGGAACGAGGAACGAGGAACGAGGAACGGAAAGTTGAGGGAACGCTGTTTACGGGTTAATTGCTCGGTCCGCACCGAGCTTTATTCTGATGTTTTTCGGGCCTCTCGGCTAGAATCGGTCGTCTTCAACCCAGCCAACGGCGTACGGCGTACTAGCTATGAGGAGCTATAAACCAACGAACGTTTCTGCAAAGGAAAGTGCCGTGAGCCCTGAGTCCGTGAAACCAGGATCTCGGCAATTTCTCAAACCCAGGTCTGTCCAAACTTTCCCGACATTCTAATCGTTCCGGAAACGAAACACTATTTCTTTATGAAATAGCTCCTTGTTGGGGCTTTGGGCTGACAGTTGTATGCAGGTAAACAGAAATCACCTAGGTGATTAGCAGACCTGCCAACCCCCAGAGAATTAGGGTAAATCTGGAGATGACTCAAAAAAAATCTGGAGTTTGTACAAAAAGTAGTGAGATCACATTATTTTTCCCAGGCCCAAAAATTTTGTTTTAATTTTCACCCTTTTCACCTGCCTTTATGCCTAACTAGAACACTGAGGTCAAAATTAAACGAACCAATTGGACCAATAACACCCTTGAAAAACGTACCCTTGTTGCTTTATTTTAGGGATTCATTCTCATCCGAACAGTTCTCGAGCTCTGAATCACTACGAGCTCGCTTCGTCATTTTTTACCCGACTTTACGAGCGGGAAAGAAGCTCGCAAAGGATTACATGCAGGGAAACAAAACATGGAATCGAGGTCAGTGAGACCATTGACCGGAACCGGATTAACCGTCGATTAACCGAGCGAGGTGAAAACAGAGGTCTAGGAACTAGGTGACCTTATTTTCACGGCTACTGACCAAACAACAAGAACTCCTAAAGTAGTTTACAAACGGCCGATTACCTTAATAATGAGGGAAACAACAATCGATCTCTCCTTCCCCGATTCCTCCTCGGTCACTGTACTCTGCCGGGTGCACCCCTAACATGAAATGAGCGAGAGTCAGCATACGAACATGCGTGACGAAAAACGTGACTGCGCGCCTGATGTAATATATTGCATCATGCTCCGGAAGCCGGAGAAATTCTCTTGTGGTTAATTTTAGCTGATGTAGATTGCATCATATTCAACGTGGGCAAAGATATGTTTTTCGCTCAACGTGAAAATAAATTGTGAATGACATATATGCTGTGGAATTGTGTTAAGAAAAACTGTCATGTTTTTGGGACCGGGTTTTATCGTTCGTTTACTGGTTGAGGTGCATGTATTAAACAGAACAGAAATTCTCTTGTGGCTATTTATTTGCATGTCTCCTGGCTACGTTTACAATGTAACGGGAAAACCCCTCACACGCAAAGGTCACACCGCCAAATTTAGCACATTTTGCAACAACACTGCTGTTCACTGCTGTGGGACATTTGTCTTTGCTTTTTTCAATGCGATTCCTGTAATAAACTAAATACACGTACGCACTTACACGACACTACAGAAAGCCTGTGGAAGAGAAATTCTCTACTGGCTAATTTTAGACCGAGATGCGATAACATCATGTCAACCGTGTAGAGGACTAGGGCTAGCGACATGAAAAAAATAGGTACGCAACGCGTACATGTGTGTACTGCAAGGTTTTCCCTAGGTTGATTTATCATTTGGAAGTGGTAAAGTCTTTGTCACTAAATATGATTTACTCAAAATACACTAGCCAGCTTGGAAAGGATGGTGGGGATAGAAGGGAAGAAACTGGGAAGGGTGTATAAAAATAAAATTCACATCATAACAAACTGTGTTAATTTTACTTGCCAGATAAATTTATTATTTATCTAATCTTGATAAATATGAAGAATGTAATTTACAGAAACAGAGTTGTAAGACTTGAAGAATGTGAATTGAACTGTATTGATAATTGTTTTTGTTTTTTTCAAAACTGATCAGTTATGTTAAGCTTGAAGAAAAAAGTATCAATTCATTATTTTGAGATAGTGACTGACTTCACAAGCCAAGTTAAAACCAAAAAGAACAAAGTAATGTAATGATCAGAGGGACTCCAACATGGCGTTTCCATACTGAGCTCTATAAATTTGTGTGGAACATTTTGACAAATAACTCGAGTACCGAATACCGCACAGACCTGAGACTGATTCCTTATTTATTTATTTATTTTCTATGACATGTCAATTCCTTGACTTCATTCATTGAACGGTTTTTAATTTTTTAATTTATGGCGTGACAGTGAAAACCGAGAAAAGGAAGGTGCCCAGTCTCGTTGGCATATTCCGAAACTGCGGAGTTCTGAGTACCTGCAAGCTGCATGTCTCTGTCGTGTTCCTTTATTCTTTCACGCATCGATATCGTTGTTTCATCGATATATACTTTGCCGCATTCACATGGAATCTTATAGACAACACCGTCTCGTCTCGTTTCTCGCGAGTCTCGTCTCGTTTCGCGCGAGACGTGTCTCGTTTCTCGCGAGAGTCAATGAGCCGGCATATACTCGCAAGTGACACCTCGCGTGTCAATGGCGTATGTGTCAAATGTTTTATCTACGATCCGTTGCCAAATCGATGGGACCGAAGGTCCAATGTATAAACAAGCAATAATGTTCATGTAGTTAAACGTGTTGACAGAACCAGGGTAAAACTTACTGGCAAGTACAGAAAACGATCCGCTAGATTAATGGCGTAACTTATCGAAGGCTTGATTCATTACGATGGCTTTTGTAATTAAAAATGCAAAATCTTGCAACAGAAATTTCAGAGCAGAATTTCTAACAAACGGGGAAAAAATATTCTAGCTGTTGAAACCCCTTTCGATAGAGATGTTTTTCGATTCGATCCGTTTAGTAATTTTCGAGAAAACGACTTTCGAGCGTGTGAGATCGAATACAAGGCATTGCGTTACGTAGAAAATTGAGACGACCACGAAGTTTCAATTGACCAGATTTTGACAGCTCAAACAACTGGAAACGGCGGGGGGTTTTGAGGGGCGGCATTCAAAATTCTGAGACATAAGTGCAAGCTCTCTTTCCCCCGCTCTTTCTATTTTCCCTCCAAAAACGCCAAGAGAGCTTGCACGCAGGCTAGATTTATCGCGTAACTTATCGAAGGCTTGATTCATTGCGTATCGTATCAAAGGCTAGATCATTGCATCTTTCCGAAGGCTTCATTCATTGTGATCGATGTATGTATGCATGTATTGTATCAAAGGTTAGATTTATCGCGTATCTTATTGAAGGCTTGAAACATTGCGATCGTATCGAAGGTCAGATTTATCCCGTATTTTATCAAAGGCTTGATTCATTTTGATCGCATCGAACGCTAAATTTATTGGGTATCCTATCGAAGGCTTGATTCATTAGTTTTTATCCACTATACTTTGTAAAGCGCTTAGAACAGCGATGAATAAGCGCTATATAAATTAGTTATTATTATTATTCATTGCGATCGCGTTGAAGGGAGAATTTCGTATCGAAGGCTTGATTTATTGCGCATTTTATCGAAGGCTTCATTCATTGCTATTGTATCGACTTGATTTACATTATTGTGTATGGTATTGAAGCGCCGACCATTAAAATTCGGAAACCGTGGTTTGTTATTGATTTGATCGATTGTCTGTGGTTTGTTTATCGATTTGATGTTAACAATAGAACATTGTTAACATTTCTTTTGTTAACATTTCTTTTGTTTACAATTTTACGGTATAAGTGCATAGTGTTTACTGCGCAAGCGCAGTACACACAAAAACCGTCCATTTCTAGAAGCGGCCGCTGGGCGTCGGCCGCTTAACAAGGGATTTTTATTGCCTTTCTGTTTGGACCTTTGGTCTGAAGTTCAAATTAATACAAATTTCATGTCAAAACCTCTTCCGGAAAAAACCGTGACATACAGTGGCTTTGTCGTGAGATCGTGAGAAAAGGTCAAAAATCGTGAGACTCACGGCGGAATCGTGAGAGTTGGCAGGTCTGAATGATTAGTTTCTAGACCACGAGAATATCTCTTTGAAAGACCCATAACCGACCCACAACCAATTTTCGATAATATTTAATATATATTCTTCACGAGCTGGGGGGCATAAGCATTTGGTCCAAAGATTCGCCGGGGGGTTTATTTTTCAGAAAAAATCTGCAAATCGCACGTGCGGAACTGTTGTAGTTCCTTATTAGACTTATTACAATCACAAGAAGCACAAGACATTTCTGATTTCTAGGCACATCAAGCTGATTTAGATCGATTTTCAGTGAGGTGATGGGCACCACTTTCTTATTTTACAACTAACTCGAACAAATCAGTCTTATATGATTGCTGTTCAGATAGCCATGTTCCGATACCCTGTGGTCAACAACAATAGATCACACATTTCTATACTTTTTTACCAGCGGAAAAAATAAACAGCTTGAGACTCACTTGGTATGTTGGAAGAACACACAAAACATGGGGCGGAAATTGATGAAATTGAAATTGATTCGCCCGCCATAAGACTACAAACACTCTTCCTCTGTTGTTTTTCAGGGCTAGGGGCATTGTTGCATCTATCGGTTCACCCTTTATAAAATAATTAACAATAATAATTATTATTGGATGAGGTTTTTGTGATATCCAGAAAAATCAAGGTCGAGGTAAGAATTATCAGCCGAAGCCGAAGGCTAAGGCTGATAACTCTTACCGAGACCTTGATTATTCTGGATATCACAAAAACCAAATCTAATAATTGTTTTATTATACATTCAACGAAAAAAATAATGCTTTTGCCAACGATGTTGTTTACTTTATATAAGCGGCAAGCGACGTAAAGCGCGCGAACTTGACATGATTACCCGTGATTACCCGTGATCCTCTCGCGAACTTGACATGATTACCCGTGACCTTGAATGCATTATTGTATAATCTGCAGGTAGATCGACGTACTGTAGATGCTTTCAAAGGCGCTGATTTCGAAAATTCACTGTACGCATTCGGCCAATCAGAAAAGAGATAGTGAGTTGAATGTATAATAAACTGTTTTAACTGTTCGCGCGCGCTAACATGTGCGCGCGCGTGTGTAGGCCAGTGAATGGAATCTTTGCGACATTCAAACACTTCATTCCCACTAACTGCACTGACTGTCCAAAGACGGGCAGGTCCAAAGGCGGAGGGGGGGGGGGGGGGAGTAGGCTCGATTTTCCAGCCGTTTTGTGAGCCCGCGTTCCTGGACTATCAAAACGGCTGGAAAATAGAGCCTGGAAGGGGGGGGGAGGTACTCATCAAAGTTTTATACGGGGAGGCTCCGTCCCGCTCGAGGTCCAAACCCCTAGCCCGTTATATACCATTTCATGGCCATTTTTGACAGAATTGGTAACCTTTTCAAATACCTACAGTTGAAACATTGCATCCCCAGTTTACGACTTTTACTAAACTTTTCTCTTGAGTAGTCCCTTAAAATATTCAGACTGAATAGTCGTTAAGGCCCGGTCAAACGGTCACAACATTCTCACAACATTTGTTGTGAGCCAATGTTGTGACCCGGCCTTTAGGTGCGTCTCTTCGAGATATTTTGAAAGGCCCTTTTAAACACTTTCCCTACCCTTTTCTATACTTCAACTCGTGAAATCCCAACCCTTTTATATGCTGACCTCCAGCCGGAAAAAGTTTCCCCTTTCGTGCGGAGCCTCCCCGCATAGTGCATTATAGGGGGTACCCCCCCGCGGTCCAAAGTATTGTGAGCCACCATATAAAAGGGTTGGGATTTTATATGCTCCTCGAGCCACTTGCTTTCACTAGCCAATAAACATTTTTGTCCCTGCCAGTTTATTTATACCCATGGTGCGCAAAATCCTTTGGAACAGAAGTAAAAATCCGCGGTTATTCACTGGTGCACAGCATTACAATTTTTTGCATGCACAAAGTATGTTCTTTTCACTGATTGGACAGCTAATTTTAATATTCAATTGCTGCAAACCAATCAAAACATCTGTTAGAAATGTAAAGTTTGGTAAAGAGCGGCTGTTCGTGATCAAACAGAGACCAACCAAGAAGGATTAGTGGTGTAAAAAGGTTTCTACGAAACCAGTTCTCCTTCAAAAATGTGGCGGCTCAAAAGGCTGCAATCTTTAATATTAACCACGAACTCTCGAGGATAACAGCTGGCATTACATATTTTGTAACGATGCTCTTACTGGCAGAAGCTGGACGCTCTCTGAACAAAGATTTGACAAGTCTCTTTCGCAAACCGTCCACGCCCATACATTTTTTCAGAACACTGATATTACAGCGCGGACACTCGAACCATATGAACGCTTTGACTTTATTTTCACTTTATTTTGACTTATTTTGTACTTATTTTGTATTTTTTTCAGAACTAGCCAATCACAGCCCTGATTCAAAGCAACGGCCAATATATTTTTTCTATCATTTACCTTGTGGTTTCCCGGGTTTATACCGCCAATATCGCGATTTTTTTACCCGCCAAAACTGTCGAAAGAAATGCGATATATCATCGCGTGAAGCTGTCGCCTATTTCTGCATAAACAAAACTCATTCTTACCGAGAATCCTCCGTCAAAAGGTTCATCAGTCCCCACAGCAGGAAGTATATGAAAGGGTAGGGATTTCACGAGTTGAAGTATATGAAAGGGTAGGGATTTCACTGGTTTATAATATACTCAACAAAATATGCAGCTTCTGATTGGTCAATGACGAATGCATAAATAGGTTATAGAGTGCAATACGGAATTGCGATAAACGGTACCGGACAAGAAGAGACGTTTTTGCCGCTTAATGGCATTGAAATAAGCTTTCAAGTTAATGGTTAATTGTTTTCTAAACTATAGTACTGTAATTCTTTCAAAAAGTTCACGCTTGGTTCAGCTTGGTTTGCCTGCGCGTTCAAATAAAACATGTGAGCACTTTGGAAACTAGTGAAGCGTTTCGTGTGCAGAGTAGCGTGATGGCCGCAGCAAGATTTTGAGAATATTATAAACAAAAAATCGTATGAACTGCTCGTGCAATTAGTGATTTATGGTCACTCATGATGTTTTGAAAGTTCTCAAATTGCACTCGCCTAAAGGCTCGTGCAATTTTGAGAACTTTCAAAACATCACTCGTGCCCATAAATCACGAATTGCACTCGCGTTCATACGATTTCCTATACAAATGATATTATTGTTTGGTTAACATCTCTACTGGTAATGCTTGATGATTTCTGGTGATATATATTGTTCATTAAGTTCATTACTAAGGGTATAGAAAATGGATGCAGTGCTTCTACTGCAGGTATGTGAATGGGGTACCATTTTCATAATTTCTGTGGAAGGTATATGAAAGGGGTACCATTTTCTATGGAAGGTATATGAAAGGGGTACCTTTTCTGTGAAAAATGGTATATGAAAGGGTAAGGGGTTGGACCTCTGGGCGGAGCCTCCCCGTATAAAACTTTTTTGAGTACCCCCCTTTATATAGTGAACAGAATTCATAATTATCGTATCACTAAATTCTTTATTTTTATTCATAATATACATATTTTTTATATAAACAAGATACTACACACGCTCTGATTGGCTCAAAACCATTAACCTTAACTCTATGAAAACATAGAAAATTGCTTTGTGCTTTTATTTCATAAAACAATAGAAAGCGTTTTCTCTGTGTTTCCATAGAGTTATGGTAACACTCGTTAAAGTTTGGGAGAACTCGAAATTGCTGTGGAAACCCTAGCATTTTCTGTTCGCCCAAACTTTACTTGTATTACCATAACTCTACAGAAACACGAAAAACGCTTTCCACGTGGTATACATTATTTAAAAAATATACAATACTTGTACCCATGTATAAAAATGTCCCAGATGTAGTTGTTTATAGAGGGGAGAGGAACAGTTCAGAGAGGAGGGAGAAACGGATGAAAATATGGAAACAACCTAAAAAGTAGAGAGGGAGGAAAAATGACCGAAAAAAAAAAATAGGGAGAAGGGAGAAAATATTTGTAACTGTGTTCCTGTCCCCTCTTTATACCCTGGGCCCAGAGGTTTTTCTTTTCTTGTCTTTCTCCATTGAATTTGAGCCGCAAATCGGTGAAAGCGCTTCAACTTGCTTCGACCAATTAATTTTAATTGCAAGTTCAGTAGAAGAAAGAAAACCATTGTATACTGCTTCTATAATTCTAATATAAACAACTTATTTACAAATACAGAAGCCAAAGCCACGTATTAGTGATACCACTACCGTGTCATAATAATAAAATCTTTATTTATACAGTGGAACCCGGTTAATACAGACACCGAAGGGACATGAATAAGTGTCCGTATTATCCGGGTGTCCGTATTATCTGGGTGTCCGTATTAAGCGTGCTGATATAAGAGAAAATATGTGTTGTCGGGACAAACAAAACTGTCCGTAATATGCGGGTGTCCGTATTAACAAGTGTCCGTAAAGCGGGGTTCCACTGTACTGCAGTATAGATCAGCTGTGAAAAAGATTCACAGCTGGTGTAAACCTGTGTGCAGTAAATAATATAAAATATGTACATAAATAATTGTGCTTACAAAAATAGTCTAAAATATTTACAATTTAAAAAAGAAAGAAGAAATATTCAAAAAATATAAAGTTACATATCGAAAAAGAAAAAAAACCCTGTAAACTACAAATCTAACAATAATCTAGCACCTGTGCAACTGGTGTTGTGATAAAATTGGGGACTCATAAAAATAATTACAGTTGAAGCTCTCTGAGTGGACACTCGTGAACGGACAGGTCTACTACAAAACCCTGTTTGAACTCTAGCTCTAACAAATTCTGTATCTACACATTAATTAATATTGAATATAGAAAGATTACAAAAAAAATGCTAGATTGAATTGGGTCAGTACTGTCTGGATTTATAAACTGATTTTGCAACTACTAACTTTAATTTAAAAAAATATATATTTCAATAAGGTTTGAAAATGGGACTATCAAGTTAATTAAGCTGCACCTTTTTTTGACATGCCATTTTCTTCCCTACCTAAAGTGCCCCTACAATCAAATTGTTGAAAATCGCATTAAGAGAAACAAAAACTTTGGACTTGTTCTTCGTGCAATTTGCTATACTTATTGTTATTATAATTTCAACCCGTGAGGTATTTTTGAGCCTTTGATGTCATTTTCTCTAATTCGCAACCAAGCCTTGGAACAAGGTCAAGTAATGGCCGCCGTAAATTCTCGGAAATGGAAGTCCAAAAAACTGGACTTCTAATGTCCGTAATGGATTGAAATTTGGCAAGATAAGTAAGAAAGTTATCTTGTACACGAAAATGTAAAAAATGAATATCAACAATTTGATCATAGGGGCACTTTAAAATGATTTTGGAATGGACTTAAGCATTACTGTTATATATTAGTACGACGTTTTGTGCCAACAGATAGGAAGTCAAATTAAATTACAAGCAACATGCAGAAAATTTTAATGACGGTTTTAGTAGAGTTCTCTTAAGCAACCTAATTTTTAGTTCCATCAATAATGTAGCTGCATGCTTTCTTTAAAAATAACTTAAAAGTCGACAAAAGTTAGTCAAAATCCTATACATTTACTGTAAGTTCAGATGGTGAACTGTAAGTTCAGTTAAGATGGTGCCGGAAACCATGGAAGGGTCTACCGACTTATGAATTTTTTATTTTATTTTTTATTTTATTATTTTATTTCATTATTGCTGATTAGTAGACCCTTTGGGATTGGCTAGAAGCCTTGACACTAAAATAAAGTTTCTATTACTATCTGAACTGCACTCTGCAGGTAAGAAAAATTGTTATGCTGTCTTCACGGTAAGATAACAAAGGCATAACCACATTAATCATGGCTCACATCTGATCACAATCACAGTAATGTTTACCAGTGGGTACGTGTATAAGAAAGGCCATTCCACTGAGCCTTCACTGATGAGACTGAGGATTGGAGATGCACACTCGGCAACAATCGGAGTGACATGAATGATACTATATAAAACATTATGGTATTGTTCTAAGATTTTGGAAGGGTGTTTGACTGCAAATCTCATATGTTGTAACAAGTATAAAACCGTTCACACTACTCTAGATAAGCCTGTGCAACCTGTGTGCAGTTTTGACTGCCTACCCATTCATTTATGACCTTAATCACATCATGTCTTTCCATTTTTGTCAGTATGGAAATGAGATGCCCAAGTGTTCCAGACTTTGGCATGGCTGAAAATACTTCCATCAAAAGCACACGAGATGGGCTGTTGCAGGTATTGGACATTATACACTGCTGTTTGAGAAAACGGATTTGCAACGGTTTAAGACCAAGCTCACTCCCAAGCATTCTGTAGTCATTTTCATCTGTTACTCTTTCTATGTCTAGTAACATACAGATGTTGTGGATTACAAGTGAGGGCACATACATTATGTGGGTCGAGTAACCTCTGTTCTCTTCTGTAGGCTGGACTGCTGATGCAACTGAACTTAGGCCACAGACTGCTCCCTGATTTGCCATGTGCATTCCTGAATATGATGCAGGGATCACTGAATTATTACCACAAGATGTAAATTCAGCAAATGGGGAGACAGCAGCTATAACAAAGAACAACAAATGACATATTATCATATACATTTGATTGGATTTGCAAAAACAAACTACAGAAAATTCTAAACACAACAAGCATGCAACAAGTCCCCTGATCCATGACTTCCACCCACGACTGGGCCCATCTTCAAGGGGTGTCTAGAAAGCTAAGACCTAAGACCTAAGACCCGGAAACATAAGACCCGGAAACCTAAGACCTGGAAACCTAAGACCCGGAAACGTAACCTAAGACCCCCGTATAAAATTGTATTCCATCAATTTATCGCCTTGAGGTAGTAAAGCTTTATCGTAATTTCTCAATGTTTAAAAAACTCCACTCTGCTTTCAGACAAGTTTGAAAGGAAAATTAAAATTATCGACTTCTCTTTACATCTTTAAACGCCTAGACAGTAAGTTCTGTGTATCTGCAAGCCGGACCGTGCACAGCACGCAAGCGTGCATTATAGCTGTCCACTGTATTCAGTACGCATCGTCTGTTTTTCTCCCTAGGGGTGCTGTGTCATGTCAGAGACATCGACAGCGTGTGAAATAATGTAACGCAACCTAGTTCCCAGAGTCCGTAATGTATCAGGGAGGTACTCAGATACAATAGTGACGGGAATGTCCAAATGACGCCAAATTGTTAGACCCCCAAAATTCCTACAAGGCTAATATAATATAACCCCAAAAAAGTCCTCAGATCGCATATTTCAAACCCCCAAAATCGGCCAAAATGTCGGACATCACCGTCATTGTTATACCCGAGCCTGGGGGGGGGGGGTACTCCCCTTACATAACCTATATAGGTATGTGCGGCGCCAAAGGGTATGGTTTTTGAGCCGTTTGGCCTGAAATAGGGTATAGATTTTGACCATTTTGGTCTGAAATAGGGTATGTTTTGCCTACTGGTCTGAAATAGGGTATATATTGTTGCCATTTTGTCTTTAAAAGGGGGAAATTTTCCCATAAATTTTAAGGGTCAGGTCCGAAATAGGGCAGGGAAAATAACATATTTTGGTCTGAATTAGGGTAAGGATTTCAAGAAGCGTGTCGCACACCCAAATGTTTGGAGAGTACCCCCCCACCCCCCAGGTACCCGAGTACCCCCCTGGGCGTAATGTATTCATTTTGTTTTCATTCTTGGCATTGATATTCCATTCTTGAAATGAATTTTGATCTTTTCATAAGAATAACGCACAAAGGTCAACTTCCTGTGGCCCTAGAGATGAAACTTCAGATGCTTTATATATCTTGCTAAAATCGTAAACATTGAGAAATTATGATAAAGCTTTACTACATATGTACCTCAAGGCGGTAAATTCATGGAATACGATTTTATACGGGGGTCTTAGGTTTCCGGGTCTTAGGTTTCCGGGTCTTAGGTCTTAGGTCTTAGGTCTTAGCTTTCTAGACACCCCATCTTCAAGTGAAAAACAAATCCGCACAGCCAATTCAACATTATAAGAAACCCAAATTGGAGCAACACAAAAGTATTGCACTACAGTTACAAAAGTATTCCTTCCCCACAGCCATCAACATACATTTTCAGCATTTGACATAAGTAGGATTGGGAGATGCTGTGGTCTAAGGATAGACTCCTGGTGGACTACAAGCTGTAATTTATTTTCCCAAGTTTATAATGGCACAAGAAGAAAGTGAAAATGTGAGAAAAATCACCCTTGATGTGCATAATTACATGTATTACATTCCCACTGGCACAATGGATCTGGGGAAAAAAGACCGACTACCAGGGCTGCAAATAACAGTCAGTCATCGGACAATGGCCCACCAAAATTTGCCAATGTCCGATGAAATCCCAACTGTGGTCGGACATAATGTCCAGATAATTTTTTTTTTTGGCCTTCCAACGCAAATGCTAACGCATTTTGTTCTAAACGCAAACTATATTGACAACACGTTAGATTAGCAGGTTCACTTATCAAGCAGTACTGTATGATGGCCGACCTCATTTTTGTTTTGTCCGACCAAAATGGTGACTTAGTCGGACACATGTCCTTTCAAGAAAACAAAATTATTTGCAGCCCTGGACTGCTC
Source organism: Desmophyllum pertusum (assembly GCA_029204205.1). Classification (NCBI taxonomy): domain Eukaryota; kingdom Metazoa; phylum Cnidaria; class Anthozoa; order Scleractinia; family Caryophylliidae; genus Desmophyllum; species Desmophyllum pertusum. The sequence continues at coordinate 1,959,408 of MU827779.1, read as the reverse complement.
ACAGTTAAAGACTCTGGTTGTACTGAAAAAGATAGTCAATTTATTTTTATTTTTACCTGTGCCTCTCTGTATCTGTGAAGAGTCAGATGATGTCTGTTGAATGTTTCCTTGATTAAAAGTCGGCAACACATTAAAAGTGTTGACAGACGGCATCGGCATCATCTCATTTGGTAGATCCAGATGGTCAGAGGGAACTATTGTTTCATCCACTGACACAATGGCTAATTCATCCTGATCAGCTTCCAGGAAATCAGAAGACTGATGACCTTTAAAAAAATCAGAGAGCCTCATATGGCTGTCTTGTGCAAACAAGATTGCCACCCCTAGCTATAATAACTCTTTCCCCCAACACCACTAGAAAAAGGCTCTATCAATACCACCTCATGTGTACTGTGCGACATTAATTTGCCTTAACAGCTTCTCTCCCCAACTCCACTAAGCAACATTAGGCTTTATATCATTTTGCAATAATAGCCTATATCACACCCCACACTGTCACTCTAGCTACAATGACTTGCAAAATGGTTGAGACACTCTCTTAAAAAAACGAATTTCGTTTAAAATGCACTACTTTATTTGAAAAATAAGTGAAATAATTTATTACTTACCCCCACTCCCCCTTCCAATGTTGTTCGGGAACGGTTTGAATGAGATCCCGAAAATCAGACAACATTGATAACGGGGGAGGGGGGGAGTCAAGGTTGAATGATTGAAAATGTTTAAATTGGCGTTGTTAACGAAGAGTGTCTCAACTCTTTTTGCAAAGTATTGTCTCAAATTGTTCTAAATTGTATTAATCATTATAGACAGATGCGTAAAGAAAAATAGCTAAACAAGGTACCACAAAACGGAGAAAGAATGTATGTTTTTAAATTTGTGAAAAAAATAGATTCTAATTATAAACAAAATTAGAAAAAAATAATTCAAAAACGAGCGACGTTAGAAGTTTTGTTTGTGACGCAATTTTGAATGTATTCAAAACAAATTCGAAAACAAAATGGTTTTTACTACTCAAATTGACGCTAAAACCAAGTCGTTTGTCAAGTTGTTAAGAGAACAGAGTGACTTGACAGTGAAGGAAATTACGAAGAGATGCGGAATTTCACGTGCCACTGTGTACCGTTGTTTAAAACCGGAGGAAACTAAAGCAAAGAAAAAATCTCCAGGTAGGCCTCGCAAAATAACTATTCGAGAAGAACGGAGGATTGAAAGAAACATCAAGAGACTGCGTCGAAGCGACGGCAATTTTTCGTGTCCAAAGATGCAAGCAGAATGTGAACTTCACAATGTGCATTCCTACACTTTCAATAGAACATTGAAACGACTGGGTTACAAGTTCTGCGACGCGCGAAGAAAAGGAATTTTGACTGAGAAAGATCTTGTAGCGCGCCTCAAGTTTGCACGGGCAGTGAAGAAACGAGACCAAGAGAAATTATGGAAGCGTGACATTTGTTTTTATTTGGATGGTGTTAGCTTTTGGTATAAAACCAACCCAGCAGAAGATGCGCGGTCACCAAAAGGAAAAATATGGCGTAAAAGAACAGAAGGTCTAACACCGGGTTGTACCAGTAAAGGGGACCATGTTGGTTCAGGGGGAAAGTTGTTAAGATGATTGTCGCAATATCATACAAACATAGTCACGCGCTACATTTGTACTGTTCAACTCCGATTATATACGATATGAAAGATCGCGTGACAAACCTTTTGACGATTGTAAAAGCAAAACTAGTTTCTGTCTGCAACATGTAAAACAGTTTATGAAGAGATAAACATATCTTAATAAATTTATGCTAACAAAAAATGTTATATCTATCCTACATAAAATTTCCTGACGGTCTACATGTTTTACACGGTCAACATAAAGTAGATACAGAAATATGATATATATCTTTTAATACTCATTGTAGACCGTAGACCGTGAGGGGGGTTATTTTGATTTGTACTGAGCGACATGACATGTATCGGATAACTGTTGACATGATTTAATTTAGTTTAAAACAAAATCAGCAAAACATGTTCGTCCCCTTTAGTAACATATTTCCACGCACTATAATAGTTATGGTGTAGGTTGGAAAAATGAACTGAAATTCCGTGCTTGTTTTTAAGATAGTTCTTTGAAGATAACCATCTTTTACAGCAATCCAATTTAATGGCCATGTGATAATGATATCCTTCATTCTCGTGAGGCTCTCTACAACAAACCCACTGCAAAACTTTGTCATTTGCTCCGTCAAATGAACAAACAACAGCTTCAGCGAAGGCTCTTCGGGTTGGAAACTTTTCCAAATTAGCTTGACTGTAGGTGACAAGGTATACCTGTCTCACAGCCGACTCCCGTAAATCACTTCTATAAGGACCTTTGGTTTCTGGCCCGTCATCCGTTTGCCTTTCGATTTCCTTACTTTCGTCATCGCTGGACTCAGAGTCACTTCCATATCCAACAAGGAACTCCATAGAGCGACGTTAGTAACGGTTTTAAACGAACTGTACAACGAAGTTGAGTACGTCAAAATGTAACAATTTGTCCTAATTATACAGTTTCAACGAATACACAGAAGATGAATAGAGGAATTTCAGCTGGCTTTCCAAAACATATCGCTTTTAACATAATTTTTACATTTGACTACAATGTACATCAGTTTGTGCTAAATGAATTATCAGAAAGTTGTTTTATAGATTTTCTGCAACGATTGTCGATTATCATGCTGTGCCCCTAATCTCAGCAAGCACGCGCTAACTCTTATCTCTATAATCAAGGTGCGCCTTTTGCGTCAACTGTTCACGTAAATGTGTCTTTTTGACATAAATACACAGTCTAGATTTATTAATTTACTTTACGAGAATGAGTTTGACGCATATAACGACCAAACTATGGCATTATTGAGCAACTAGCGAATATCATTGTATTCGTACCCTTTTATGAAGGTAATTAGATTCAATTACATCGAGACAAAAAGTGCGAAAAATGATATTTTTTAGTGTGTCATTTAAAAACACGCAAAGATAAGGAAACAATACTATACTTTTTATAAACTATTCATTACAGGCTAAAAGTACTCCTATCTTCAATAACAAAAAAAATTCCACACAGCAGTTATAAAGGGTTAAAGTACTCAGACAATGACTTGCAAAATGGTTGAGACACTCTCTTAAAAAAACGAATTTCGTTTAAAATGCACTACTTTATTTGAAAAATAAGTGAAATAATTTATTACTTACCCCCACTCCCCCTTCCAATGTTGTTCGGGAACGGTTTGAATGAGATCCCGAAAATCAGACAACATTGATAACGGGGGAGGGGGGGAGTCAAGGTTGAATGATTGAAAATGTTTAAATTGGCGTTGTTAACGAAGAGTGTCTCAACTCTTTTTGCAAAGTATTGTAGCTGTTCTTCCAAATTGACAAGGAAAGAGGACATGATTTTAGTTCATAATATAATATTGGCAGTGGCGGATCCAGAGGTGCTCAAAAGAGGGGGGAGGGGGATATCAAGGGGGATGATCTAAAAATGGGTCTTTTCTTGCTCAAATTAAGGGGAGGGGTGGCTTCCCCTATAGATGCATTTGCTTATACAGCAACAATTTTAATACATAATCATACAGTTATAAAACTTTTATGATTGCTGAATAACTAATTTCATGTTTCTCTCTGAGACCATATTTCACCTTTTTGTTAACAAGTCACATGGAAATTGAAGGGTTGAAAGTATTTAATAAAATAAAGGAAATTAAATATTTATTTTATTTACCTTTAGTGACGCTCTTTCCAGGTTCACCTTCAAGAGATGATAGAATTCCCTGAGCTGCTTCTGTCCTAGTGTCAGGCTGGTCACTACTTGTCTTGGTTTCAATCCTACCATCCTGATGAGCCGAGTCTACAGTCCTGCACATGTCTTCTGAGCCTGGTACGCTGTCTACCTTTTCACCAGAAATTTTATGAGCATCCAGCTCACTGACACCAGAGCTCTTGCGTGAATTACTCTCTTTGATAACTAAGGGTCTTCCTTGTTCATTGTCATCAAGAGCACCTTGTTTTAATAGTGTAGAAAATCTATTAAATTGACTTCTTAAATCGTCATTCAATTGACATGTCTTCAACTTCCTTAACTTGTAGAAACACACACAACCCATGATCAAAAGATACACAACAAACGATACTACTATGATTGCAATCATTCCAGGTTTCATTTTGGAACTCCCATGAGTATTGTCAGTGTTCACTGTTTTATCATAATTGTAAATCTTATGCACTGTGGGTGTCCTTTCATGCTTTTCACGCCCTGATGCTCTTGTGGATGTAGCTCTGATCTGTTGGGTTCTTGAAGGGACTGGAGTGCTCTTGGTAATACCAGGAAGCAAAGGTGTGGTAGTCGCATGTGAATAGGAAGAGGAAGATGTCACTAAGGATGAAGTTGGCAGGAGTGTGAAGAGGCTTTTTATTCCTTCACTACCAACACTGGGAAGGCATTCATTGGTGGTTTGGTTCCAATAAAACCCAACTTCACAGCCACATTTAACATCACTTTCAATATTGCATTTTGAAAGGACATGTTCATGTTTGCCTGAACACACCCCACAAGGCTGGCACTGGTCAAGGCCAGAACTGTCTGAGAAATTTTGCCCTTCAACACATTGAACACAGTGAATTTTTGTGCCATCAGTTACAGTTGACCCACATGGTACAGATGGGCCAATGCCGTGGTTACACTCTGTGCACGGCCAGCAGTCCACACACCTGCCTGTCACAGCATCGATTAATTTGATATATTGCCCACTACAGTTTGGGCACTGACCAAGTCTACTTCTGAAACTGCTGACTGATGAAACTGTAAGAAACACCTACAAATAAAAGCACATAGAGAAAATCAAACATTATATCCCCCAAAATAATTTAGCAACTATACACAAGCTAATGTATCAGTCAATTCCAAGCACGATCATCCCCCCCTGGTATACCCCAGCAAAATTTGATGCAAATAAAAGCCCACCCCATGGGGCATTTAACTGTCGACTAAACGTTAGTCAGTGGTCACCAGTCAAACAGATTTCCCCAACGTTTAATGATTGAATGAACTTTATTATAGTGTCAATAAACACATAGCATTATTTAACAATTATTCCATGAGCCCGCGTTGGATATGAGATGATAACATAACCAATGAGGCGCGCTTTGCACCGAATTGGTTATAATCATTTCATATCCAACAAGGGTGAATGGAATAATTGTTTTATTAAATACTTCACTAACTTTAGGTTAACCTTCGGTATTATACTCTGTAAAAATTTATAAATCGACTGAGTGATTTTTCAGTTCGATCTAAATGAAGCATGATTTGAAAACCACGGCAAAATGTCTGGCGCAGTGCAGTGTAAGTTGGCAAGTTGAATGAAAAGCCGAGAGCAAGACAGAATGTTCTTCGGAGGGAATCTTTGCTCTGTGTCTTCTAAAGTTTCGTATATTCTGGAAAATTGTGCAAATGATTTAGCTTAAAATGGGAAGATCCGAGATAATTGTGGAGCTGAACATTATATTCATTTTACAAGTTGAACGGAGAGCTGAACGAAGCAAGGGTTTTACTATTTTTACGGCGAGCAAATCATGCGCGACTACAGAATTAATTGTGTTGAAACGAACTGAGCTGAAATCAAGTTCACTGAAGTAAAGAACATTAACACATTGACTACTAAAGCGGCCATAAACGGCCAAGAAGAGACCACAGACTTGTACCACTTGTGACGTCATCACTGTTCACGCCAGAGGATGTCTTTGATAATCAACGGATAGAGTTGGCAAATGTCTAACAAAGCATGCCTAAACGAGCACGAAACATTAAATTGGACCAGAGATACACACGAAACAACTTGGATTTTTTCCTCCAAAATCACCAAAAAACGCGACCTTCACTACCATTGGCACTCTTTGTCAAAAAATTCCCTTTTCCCAACGTTTAGGCTAAAACTTTTTCAACGTTAATAAAGACGACTGAAAGGCCAACAAAACCACAAATAAAATGAGAGAAAAAGGAGAGCAAGAACGGCAAAAAAAATAAAAGGAAAAGAAAAGTCTAAAGTCAGGTGGGTTTTTCAAACCCAAAAACTATGTCCAAATTTTGATTTCTGCGCATGCCAGAGAAAAATATTGAATTCGTCGCTTCTACGTAAAAGGGGATGTTAGTTGCCGTGTTTTAAACCAAGTTTTAGACAGTTTGACATTAAACTGTTGAGATAATGGCCAGAAATAGGCATCTGGGACGTTAGATTGACGTTTTTTGGAAAAAGCCCAGTAGTCAATGGGTTAAGGAAACCCTCAATATCTACATGGATGGAGAGAAAAAGAGTGATCTTCGAAGGTAATTTCTCTGTGAAGTGATCTTTGATTGTACCTGCCGTCAGCGCTTGACGAACTGCCGTATTTATGCTCCGATATTTATTGAATTATTGTGCTGGTTTTAAAAGCTTAGTCCAGCTGGAATTGGCAAGACTCTTCGAAATATAAGGTAACAATACTGAATAGGCTAAGCTTTAACTTGTGTTGTAAATAGGTTTTCATTGTTTTGAAGAATTAAGCTTAATTGTGCCGGTTTTCGGCGGATCTTCCCGTAAGCTTAAATTAAATGTTTCAGGCTGCCTTTACTTAGTGCTCGTTCAGTCGCATTTGTGGTACATTTACAGGCATTTGCCATTAAATAATTCGTTCCAAACTTCGTGCATTATTTAATGGACTTGACTTTTGTTTGATTTAGAAGGGCCAAAGTTTTTTACGTAATGATTTTAGCCATCTTTTTCAAATTTCACTCTCTCGACGAACGAACTACCCTGTTATGAGCTACCATATTTGGCAGAATCCGTGTTATGAGCTGATAACATGTGCGCAAGGAGCCAATCAGAAGGCCAGAAATGCAATAACAGTGATTGAGTATTTAATAAAGCATAATAGTGTCAATATATAAACACATAGCAGAATATGAACCAAATACTACAGAATACTAATTGAACCAATGAAATTGAACATTTGATTTATCGAACTCAATCTAACCCAATTGTGTGATTGGGTTTGGTAATAAAAAACAATCAAATTCTCACAAAAATTTGGAGCAATTGAATGTTTGATTACTAAGGTTCAATTGGGTTTGATTGAGTTCAATTAGGTTTGATTGAGTTCAATTAGGTTTGATGGCACTGAGATTGCAAAAAATATCCAAATATCTGGTATATTTTCGTGGCAGATGAACGTGTGACTCTGAGGTAAGTTAAAAATTGAAAATAAATCGCGAATAACACGAATTGACAGTTTTGGTATCAGTCTGCATTTTATACCCAGTCTGCAATCTGCAGTCTGCATTTTATACCTAGTCTGCATTTTATACCCACAGTCTGCAGTCTGCAATCTGCAGTCTGCATTTTATACTGACCGAAAAGATAAAGGTAAAGGCCATACCACACACTGCCGGAGCTTATCATTTTCTGGATTTCATAGCATGAAGCCGACTAGGAATACTGCTGTAAACTTACTTAGGGTTTCTGTAATCGTTTGGGTTTTTATGGGGTGGGGTGATTGGCCCCATGCCCAACCCCCAACCTGGAGGGCCATGGGCTGTTCTTTGTCAGGCCTCTCTCCCTTGACCACCAATCAGGGCCAAGGCTCCTAGCCTGATATCAGGCTCCTGAAGAAAATTTGCCGAGTCGCTGCAGAACGAAAGCGACGGAGCCTGAAGACATTTCTTTGATTCCGCCGATCCACCCTCTAGTAATTAGTCCTGTTATAAAATGTCAACAAGTCACCTGGAGTGTTTGGCGTGTTTCCCAAATTAACTTCTTGTTAAACTAGAATGGTTAAATAAATTATTTCCCACGGCAAAAATGATCGTTGCATTTCAAGTATTACCCATAAAACAAGCTTGAAAGTAAAAATTGCTAAAAGTAAGCATATAAAGCGGTGAAGACGGCTTCGTCCACCAAATTTACCGTAATACGCGTATGCAAATATGTAATTTTAGCCAACGCTTCGTCTGTTGAATGTTAAATTTTCAGCCGTAATTTTCTCTTCGCAAATGAAAGGACTCCAACGCAAAAGATCGCCGGCTAACCGGCTCCATGTCCATTTTTTGGCAGTTTTTATCCTTCCATTTCGAACTTCAGCTTTCAGGCCTAAACGGGACAACTCTTCGACTTGGTCTTTCATTATCGAAACTGCAACGGCGACACAATTAGAACAGTAGATCGTTCTAATCTCTACCCGAGGTTAAACTCTTGCCAAAACCAGTCGGGAGAATCCCAAATACATCGCGCTCTTTTGCCACAGATTCTAGGCATATCTAGATCTTTCGCTCTTCCTTGAGCCGAGGGATATCTGAAAGATCTGATGGCAAAGAATAAATTCCGTAACGCTTGCTCAATTCTCCTGTATACAATTTCAACAAACAACGCGTGACATTGTGTCATCTGTCATCATTCACCGCGAATCTGTCAATATTAAGCAAAATGACCAATCAGATCATGATACCAGAATCTGGTATCATGGATCGGCGGCGTCAAAGGAATGTCTTCAGGCTCCGTCGCTTTCGTTCTCGCCCCAGGCAGCGACTTGGCTCGCTTCGCTCGCAAATTTTCTTCAGGAGCCTGATCTCAGGCTACAAGGCCCCAGCCAACTTAGCTCTTTGGATCATTATAAAGACACGCAAGCTTCCCCACCATGACAGGGTGACATGCCCGGGGTGAAGACAAAGTGTTGAAAATAAAGTGTCAATTTGATGTAAATATGGATATTCGATATGATCTAAAAAATCCTAACTCGCTCATCCATGCATCAGACGACAAACGACCTGCGGTTTGGTCATTGGTGTACTGTGAAATATAAGCTTATGCAAATTTAAATTTCAGCCAACGCAAGCATTTGTCTGGTTTCTGATTGCAGTCGTGAAAGCAAATCATGCGGTTTGATCTTGTATCTAATATTGATATATAAGCTTACACAATATATTGACATGTCAAAGTTAAATCAAAGTGTTCAAACTTTTCTGATTCAAACAGTAGAAAATACTTACCGCAGCAAATGCGAGTCGAAAGCATCCGCCATGTTTTTCAAGCCGACCCCGAAAGCGAGGCTTCACGCGATGATGTAAGGACATTTATTCAGCGGAAAGTTGTGTAAATAATTATACGGCTGGGTATTTTTCCCGGGGGGGTACTCCCTTATATACGCTATATAGGTACGTGCCGCTGGACAGGGTATGGTTTTTGAGCATTTTGCTCTGGAACAGGGTATACCAAAAGGCATTTTTTGCTCTGGAACAGGGTATCAGTTTCCCAGAAGTTGGCACGAAGATCGGTAATTTATACTCTGGAATAGGGTAGACGAAGTCTACGTTAGTCAGACGAAACGAAACGCGCAGGAGTATTAAAGAAGCTTTACAGCTACACGTTAGCAGTGCTGATTTATAGTTTAGCCTTTTGAGTTAGAAAAAAAATCGTTAAAAATCCTCTGGAACAGGGTATCTTTTTTCAACATTTAGTCTGGAACAGGGTCGCAAAATTAGCGTTTTGTGCTCTGGTACAGGGTAAGGGTTTTTATAGCCCAGCGGCACACCCCCACCCAATTTTTTTGGGAGTACCCCCCCCGGGGTATTTTTACGAGTCAGTTTTTATTTTTTCGAGCCTTTAGGCGAGAAAAAATAAACACTGACGAGTAAAAATGCCCAGTCGTATTACACAACTTTCCGCTGAATAAATTGTTTATTATACGACATAATATCTTTCCTAAAATATAGGCTTTCAGCGCGGTCAGGGGGACTGAGACCCGTGTAATACGGTCTCATATCTGCTCTCGTCTTTGCCGGCGTATTCGCACTCTAAAATGCCATGTCGTGTAATAAAGTTGCGTATCGCATTTCTTTCGACAGTTTTGGCGGGTAAAAAAATCGCGATATTGGTATAAACCCGGGAAACCACAAGGTAAATGGTACAAAATACAAACTTACCAAAATCGTTAGAAGTAAGATTCCTGATGTGCCCCGGGATTGCCTGCAGCTGCAGGGAAAGCGCATTGCCCACACTGCAGGAGGAATTAAAGCAGAAAATGTACCAACAATTTGCAATTATTGATTGGGACTTTAAAGTCTTTAAACGATCATGATTGAAGAGTAAATCAACACTTGATATTGACTTACCAAGTCGATCCTATTTTGGTTTAATGACTTTAATCACAAGCCTTACTTTGCAGTGTCGCGAAGCTAGTGTCCAAAGACATAAAACACAAGATATCTCAACCAACACAAGATATCTGAGCAGCCAGTCTCGGTAGCCCACTACAAATGAAACATGCCTTGTCATGCTACGTCGGCGGCTATTTATATTAAAATCAGCCTGGGTTTCGGGATTCCCCTACTATTCAAGGCTACGACAGTGATGACACATAAACAGTCACGTTTTGGGCCATTCATACTGAACGCGACGTCGAAACCTCAAAGGCAAGTAATCCGAAAGACCCATAACATTTGAGCTAGTAATTCTTCACCATGATAAGAAACCATACCTTTAGCACGTCTTATAGCACGTCATTCCCAATTTCGGTTCTGCTGGGTCAGCGTTTGGGGGTCCAAAGTTTTCCTGTTTGTTATAATAAATACATGTACTTATGTAAATTTTTAAATGTCATGTAATCATACCGCCAGCCCACATGTCTTCACGTTTTTATTGGGAATTTTAAAAATATATGTTGAGAGGCAAGTAATCCGAAAGAGACCCGGACCCATAACCGATTTTCGAGAATAGTATTCTTCACCATGAAAATAAAACCTTTCTGATAGTGTATGGCGTTTTATTATACGACATGGCATTTTAGAGTGCGAATACGCACAAAGACGAGAGCAAATATATAGATGTTATTGAACTAGCGTGAGGTCCGTATTGGGAAAATATTGGTCGAGTTCTTTTTTTGCAAGTTTATGGACCGAGCCGAAGGCGAGGTCCATAAACTTGCAAAAAAAGAACGAGACCAATATTTCCCAATACGGACCGAACAAGCTAGTTCAATAAAGTTTTTATTATAATGGCTTTTTAAAAAATTTGCTGAGAAATTAGTGCAACCATTCTCGGCTAACGCGCGCGCGCCAAAGCTAAGCATATTCTTGCATTTTTCAGGCCACTTTGCGAAAAGTTTAACCAAAATTGTCCGCCAGACATGAGGAAAAAATGTTCTACTTAATAGAAAACAGTTTTCTTTTGTTCAATATTTCATTAAAGGAATTTGGCGAAATAAGTTCGTGAGCGGTCCATCTTTGCGGTCCGTATTGCAAAATTCGGACCGCTCAGGGAACCAATCAGAATGTTCCTTTTCATCGTGGACCAGTTTGCCATATAATAAGAGACCGTATTACTATGGCGTTATATCCCCGCCTAAACCACCACACGCGCACAGGTTGGAGTCTGACAGTCTTTATTACAATAATTAACATACAACGTTACCAGACTATAATTAACAATCATTTAATTACTTATGTACCAAAATAAAATATTGAAAAATATTTAACAGATTACATGACGCATTACATTACTAACAACAAAAACAAGACTGTCCAAGGAAGTGGGCGGGAGGGCAAAAATTTAAAAGCTGGTTTCCGCTTGCAATAGAGAAAGCAGAATATATAAAATGCTCTAATGTAAAGCTAATTGTTATTGCTTGCTATGCCTTGCTAATATGCGGCGAAACGAACGAGTTGCGAAAGCTATAGAGATAGACAGGTACTAACACTAGTCGCTACCTGATTGGTAGTTAGGAATCTTGTGACTATCAGCTACATAACTTAGAGATTCGGTCATAATCATATGACCATTGAGCAATCTTAAATAATCATAGGGATGCTAGTTTGTGACGTACCAGACTTCACGTGTGCTAAAATGGGCGGCTGTCTAGATGTATATTAATAACTAGTTATCAATATCCACCAAAATTCAAGTTTTTCAATCCAACATTCAACTTCTGTAATTCAACTTTCCACATTTACAATTCAACATCCATCTTGACAATTCAACGTGCTCCGTTTACATGCGACTTTCTCAAATTATGCATGATGTACAATGCGACATTCGTGTCTTTCAATTCAATGTTGATACTCGGTGTGCGATATGCATGTATCACAATCCAACATTCTTGTTTCGACATCGAACTTCACGCTTGAGTGAGTCGACCTTGGGATGGTAAACCTCTGTACAAACGTAATTTGGGCTCAAAAGAGTTGCAGGCTACACAGTGATGGCGGATAAACAGGATAATATCTCTCTTCTCCAAATACCATAGCTTCTTGAAAGCTACAGTAATCTCTGACGGAATTTACAGGACCGACAAGAACATGATATCCGTGATGAGATCAAAACAGCGAAATCTTGCAACAGACTTTTCAAACATGCTGGGCCCAGCAAGACAATAAATGCAGGAAATCTACGTCCTACACGCGGAGAAATTTCATATTCAGTCTATCCAGATAGAAAAATAAGAGAACATAACCTTGTCTTGCAAGAGAGATGAGCCAAAGCAAATCTAAACATCGCAGATTATAGAGGTGTCAAAATCTACAGGGCGAAAGCCCTACAAGAAACCAAACGTGACCTCTTAAAATTTGCTAGAGTGAACGCAGTCGAAGGCTCTATTCTACTCAGTTGAAAGTACTCCTCATAGTACTACATATTTTGCCCGTTAGAAACACATTTGAAGCAAAGTAGGTCAGAAGACCGAATTAATTGGAGAACGGCTAAAGTACAATTGTCACGTACTGTAGAAGTTGTGAAGGCCTGTCACACATTATACCTGTGAAAAGCTACTATCGAGGTACACTCGTATTCGAGTTAGATAGTCCAGCCTTAGGCATATTCCATCAACTTCGAACGAAGTGATTGGATTCTCTAGACTTGCAATCGTCTGCTGGACGATATCCCCCCCGGGGGGGGGATACTCCCTTATGTGGCCCATACGGTGACGTGCCGCTGGACAGGGTATGGTTTTTGGCCTCTCTGCCCTGAACAGGGTATATAATTTCATGCGAGTCTGTCCTAAACAGGGTCTGAACCTGTCCTAAACAGAGTATGGTTGCACGATTGTCGTCGTAAAAATATGGCTTATACAGTATTTAGAGATCGGAGACGTTTGCCGCGTATCAGTCAAACGGGATTCGCTAAATTGCAACCTAAACAGGGTCCTAAAATAGAGGATGTTGTCCTACACAGGGTAGGTATTTTAGGGGTTTTTATTGTTTTTCAAACCCTCAGCGGCACCCCTATACCCAAACATGGGTCAAGTACCCCCCCCCCCCCCGGGACGATATCGTACGCTCTTCTAAACGCCGCCATCTTGCAGGCAGCCTCGTCCCCAGGATCTTGTCTCAGCGTTGTTTCAAGTCATCGATACGTTTGTACAGCGGTTTCTCTCTCCTCCGCAGAGGCTGGGGTTTTAGGAGAAATCCGCTGAACGTGGTGTTTGCAGGCGCAAGTAACTGGTGGATCTACGAAGCGGCGAGCCTCTGCCAGATTTGTGTCGTTTTCTTGTACATCTTTGTCGTTTTCTTGTACATTGGACGATTTCTCAGCCCTCACTAAATTTGACAGCTTGAAACTTGGCAAAAATCAGCGCTAGAGTTGCTACAGTTAGCGATCGTTATTTTTAAGATCACAGGTCGCCCAAGCTAAAGATAAGAGAACAGTGTCACGGTATAAGCCCGGGGGGGGGGGGGGGGTACTCCCTTATGTGGCCTATACGGGGACGTGCCGCTGGACAGGGTATGGTTTTTGGCCTCCCAGCCCTGAACAGGGTATATAATTTCATGCGAGTCTGTCCTAAACAGGGTATTGTTCCGGGATATTGTTGCACGGAGACGTTTGCCGGTCTTTAGCAGCTCATCACTCAACATCACATCATTTTCAAGACAAGATAAATGCTATTGTTGTCGGTATCCTACACTTGTTTTAGAACAAGAGAGTGTGTATTTTGTCGTTTGCCCTAAACAGGGTCCTAAAATGGAGGGTGTTGCCCTACACAGGGTGGGTATTTTAGTGTTTTTTTTGCCCTAAACAGGGTCAGGGTTTCAAACCCTCAGCGGCACCCCTATACCCAAACATGGGCCAAGTACCCCCCCGGGGGTATAAGCGGTATTGTGTTACAACGGCTCGATTTATAAGGGTTTGTATGGGAACGCAACGGTTATATTAGGGACCTATTTATATTAACGGAAAACCTCGAAAACTAAAACTCGCCTAAATCGCCTCAAACCGGCCTGAGAAGCTGGCAAACTACAAAGAATACAACACAGCAACAGGGTAAGTCGTTTTTATTCACAAAACATTCGATTTTATATCTTCTAAAACATAACCGTTGCGTTCCCATACAAACCCTTATAAATCGAGCCGTTGTAACACAATACCGCTTATACCGTGACACTGTTCTCTTATCTTTAGCTTGGGCGACATGTGCTGAAACCCGTGGGGGGTGGTCTTGCAAGTGTGTTATTCTTTGGAAACAATGGCGGAAGAGCTTGACTTTTCGCAATCTCGACCCCAGAGCCCTTTTCTTTTCTCTTTTGCGCATGACCGAGGGAGAGAAGAGCTCTGGGGAACCCTGGGACAGAGCTTGCTCTGATTGGTTTTCGCTTGAAACAATAAAAATGCTTCTGATTGGTCAATTTGTTACGCGCGAAAAGAAAAGTTCTAGGGAGGGGTGGAGAATGTGTAGTCATTTGTAAATAATGGCGGCTGCGAGTTAGCTGCCAAGTCTTTTGCGAAGCTGCGTTGACTGCGTTGGAGGAAGTTCTCGAAGGGATATTGGTACAAAAAGGATACAGTATGTATTTTTAAATATCGTCACTGACCTATGAACTGCTTCCTCGTGATTTTCATGTTTATCTATTGAGTCGGAGTGGAGAAGTAGTTCAGGCCGAGCGGACAGAAACAGTTCATCTTTTTGTCGTTTTAATCGATCTCTCGATCGATCTCTTCTTTTATATCGCTAAGATCCACTCTAGGTGATGTACCAGAACTTAATATTTATTAGAGAAAGGACATTTTTGTGATATGATATACCCTGTGTTTTGAGTTTCGAGATTTTGAACATATCGTAAAGGATCGTGGAAATGGCAGTGACAGGACTACAATCGAAGCTCTCGACCTCTGAGCGGACACTCTCGTATTTAAGCAGACAGCTCTACTTGCCACCCTGACAAAACCCCGCTTGAACTCTAGCTCATGCAAACTAGCTCTGTATTTTCACATTCCCGTAAGCGACAAGCTCCATTTGCAGACAATTTTTCTGATTCCCGAGGGTGTCCGACTGTGTATTTTCAGTATTTTTGCCGAAGCTTTAAGTAAGGTTCCTATGTTGGTTGTTGAAATGAGCTGGTCCTGCACAGTTATTTTATTTACCTTTTGAAAATATTCTAACCGCTTTATTTATTATCTGCATTTTCAGAATTTTAAAGTGAAATAAATATTATTATGTTGTTATTGAAGTCGTTTATATTTATTTTTTCAGGATGTTCTGGTTCTCTCCAAATTTATTCAATTCGTCAAATATTATGGCGAACACTGCATCACACTAAATAAGTACTAAGATGTAAAGTATTTGAGTCATGACCATGTTATTTGACCATGTACATGTACAATAGGTCTTATTTTTCATGAAAAGGTGCCTTGAATCAAAATTTGAACTTTCATTCTTTAATTAAATTAACCGAGATAATCCAGAAATTTCACAGGTAGCAATTACACTGTTTCTGCATGTCATGTAGGGTGAGGGGATGTCTAATTTGAGCTCTAGAAAGCCTTTGCAGGGCACGACATTGCGCCTGATACAGTCGCCAATGCGCCTAAGTTTTCCACATTGGCGACCAAATCCTGAAAATCAGTCGCCAAATTGGCGACTACGCCGACTAGAATTCTGACATCTTACCTGAAGTTTTCAGTTCTAACTTTGCATAAAAAAGTCACACAATAGATTAAAGTTATAAAACAATATTTCTCTGGTCTTGTTTTGCTTTCATCACGAGAAATATGGGCCAAAAAACGTCAACAAAGTTTCTCTCAGCTCAGTAAACAAATCGCCCCATAATGCATTGCGAGTTGTTGAAACTGTTTGAATACGTCATGTATGCCGATGGATTGTGTCTCTGGTGCTGAATTTCAACCCTGCAAACCAGTTTGTAACTTTGGCGGTAAAATGAACCAAAACACATGGAAAGTTGTGTTTCTTTTGTACATGTAAGTTGTATATTGAAGCCTTTCACCTTTGATACCTGTATAATGACTGTAATAGGATGTATCAGGAGGGGGATATAATGGGCTCCTGGATGTATGTAAATTATAAATAATAACATGGGTGGCTATCGGACACCAAGACTGCATTCCTGTATTAAAATAGTTATTATTGTTTATTGATTGGTTAATTAATTAATTAATTTAATTAATTAATTTTTTTTTTTCTTTTGGGCAACCAAAATCTGAACACTAGACAAGTACAATTAGTCCTTAAGCTTAAAACCCTAAGATTTATTATGTTAACCCATTATTTTGTGTTCATAATTTAGGTTTCCACCCCAATTTAAAAAAAAAAAAATTTGAAAAAAATTTTGTTGGAAAAAATGGCGACTAACTTTTTGTAGTTGGCGACCACTTTGGAATATTTAGGAGCCAAATGGCTCCTGGAAAAAAAAGTTAATTTCGTGCCCTGCTTTGACCGTAAGTCTATGTTGTCATAATATTTAAAAAATTGACAGATTATTTTGTGGTGGCTTGGTTTCCTGATTATACTCAAGTGTATCTCAGATCACAGATGAAATGTCTGCAGTACAGGCAAGAGAAGGGTTGGTAAATGATGATTTTTTTAAAAACATGTAGCTGTTAGACTGGCTGATTTACCATGGAATTGTTCAGTTAGATACATATGTGTATCCTAACAAGGGTGCATTTGGGTCTTCAAACAAATACCATACAAGGCTTTGAACTAGCAGAAATTGCACAGGGTATCCCTGCATGTCTTGTAGAATGAAAGGGTGTTTTACTGACCAAACCAGCCCTTTCATTCCACAAGACATGCAGGGATACCCATTGCCATTTCTGCTAGTTCAAAATCTTATATTTGCTATTCTGCAATAAAATAATTAATATAATTTTTCTAAAGAACTGGAAGAAATGAAATGGCTTCCCACTGCATACTGCATGTTTGTAGCTTTTTCATGTTATCAAGAAAAACATGTGCTGGTCAGCTAACTAGCTAATATTTAGAGGCAGTTGTATTTGTATAAAAATACCAAAATTATGGCAATATGATGTTTGACGTGTCTAAAAGTATCAAGAAGAGTGACAGTAAGAAGGTGAACATGTTCTTATACTGTCATTTTCTATTTGATAATGTTAGACACATCAAAACATTGTATCACTATAATTTTGGTATTTCTACTCAAATGTTTCCCTAGACTGTGATCAGTCGGTATTCACATCGCCTGCCCAGGAAAGATTAGGAAAAGAAAGAGACTACTCGCAGTCTAATGTTTCCCTCGACAAATCCTTTAATTTTAGAATAATAATAATTATTATCCCTCCACCATATTTCTTATTTTTAAATCAACACTTAACATGGAGTAGAAGTCAATTCTGCTCTGTGTGGTGTGCAGCGGGCTGGAGGGTCTGAACTTCCCTCTTCCCATACATCTAACTCCCAGTTCCCAGGGTCATTGTGATGTGCAGGACACTTTAACTCTCAGTGCCTCTCTCCACACAGGAGTATAAATGGGTAGTGGAGAACGGATAAGGCAACCAAACAAATTGCCGTGGGACCTGGGGGTGGGGGGTACTCTGCTCACATGTTTCGGGTGTTTGGGTGGGTATGTATCAAAATTTGGATCCCGTTTTAGAAAGAATTTGCATTCAAAATGATACCCCGTACTAGAAACAGGCCAATTTTTATACCCCGTTTTAGAAATTTAGTAAATTTCCATAGCCCGTTTTTGAAAAGTCTCGAATATACACTGTAGGTACCCCATTGTAGATCAGGAGTCCAAAAATCACTACCCCGCTGGGTGGCACATACCCATATGGGTATTTTGGGGCAGTACCCTCTGGGCTGGGGGGTAACCTGCAATGGACTACCATCCCACCCAGGGGGAGTAGCAGAACTCCTAGTCAGCTTCATGCTGCAGAAACCAGGATAAGCTCCAGCAGTGCACCCCTCCAGCAGTGTGGACCAGTTTGGCTCCGAATGGCTTTACCTTCTTTACAATGTATATTAGACCCTCCCTCACTGAAGGCCTTGAAAAGAAATAAGCCCCCTGGGGGCTTTTAAATAGAGTATTTATGCCGAGTTCATAAAATGTTCAGTCAGGTCCAACAAAGTATATCATATCTCAAACTTAAAATTTTTTTACAGCAACATGTATCAATAATACAGCCCAGCACAATAATAAAATGTAAGAAGAACCAAACCAACTCTTCTTATCCTGAATCAACAGTAAAGTAACTAAGCTTATCTCACTCTTCCCCTAGTCAGAAGCCGGGGGGGGGGGGGGGGGGTAAATGACCCGCTGAGGGTTTGAAACCCTGACCTTGTTTAGGACAACAACAAAAAACTAAAATACCTACATGTACCCTGTGTAGGACAACATCCTCTATTTTAACGCCATATATTACACGGGTCTCAGTCCCCCTGACCGCGCGCTACGGAAACACTGTTGAAAGCCTATATTTTAGGAAATATATTATGTCGTATAATAAACAATTTATTCAGCGGAAAGTTGTGTAATACGGCTGGGCATTTTTACTCGTCAGTGTTTATTTTTTCTCGCCTAAAGGCTCGAAAAATAAAAACTGACTCGTAAAAATACCCAGCCGTATTACACAACTTTCCGCTGAATAACCTCTGTATATCCCCGCCAAAATTCAAGTTTTGATTTGCAACATTGATGCTTCGAATTTATGCTCGTTTTACAATCCAATATTCAACTTCTGTAATTCAACTTTCCACATTTACAATTCAACATCCATCTTTACAATTCAATGTGCTCCGTTTACATGCGACTTTCTCAAATTATGCATGATGTACAATGCGACCAATTCCGATATATTAATATTCTAACTTGGCTCCGAGGCTTAGGGAATAAAACAAAAGAAATCGACAATAAATCACATCGAGGTTGAGGGATGAATAAATAATTTCTTTTGTCTTATTCCCCTAAGCCTCGGAGCCAAGTTAGAATATTAATATATCGAAATTGGTCTAATAGACCAATGTTGATACTCGGTGCGATATGCATGTATCACAATCCAACATTCTTGTTTCGACATCGAACTTTACGCTTGAGTGAGTCGACCTTGGGATGGTAAACCGCTGTGCAAACGTAATTTGGGCTCAAAAGAGTTGCACAGTTTCATTAGAAACTAATCACTTCGCTCTAAATAGTGGCATACAGCTGTTTCGATAAAGGTTGTCGGAAAAAAGCGCACGCGACAATCCCGAAAGGTAATCTGGGATATGATCAGCAAGGTACGTCCCTAACACTGTAGCTGTCGAACCTACTTTTGTTGCTTTCTTTTAGCACTCGCAAACCATATTAACTATGCGCAAACATACGTCCATGGCGTCTCGTGCCATTTTCTCAGATTTCCCTGAAATGCTGAAGTCAAGAAGCCGTGAACTTAAAACTACCCACAATACCTTTCGGGATTGTCGCGTGCGCTTTTTTCCGACAACCTTTATCGAAACAGCTGTATACAACGCGCAATACAGTCGACAGACTGGCGTGAAAAAATCTTAATTTAAATCGTGTTGTGCGAACATCACACAACGATCAAAGGAGGAAACAAACGTCTAACTACAAGCTCGATCAAATCACAAATTGATGCAAGAAATGTAACCTTCGCTTCAAGCGAACAGCATCTCTGCTAAACATATTATGTAGCCTTGTGCAAGCTACAATAGTATCTGGAACAGGACAAATATGATATTCGTTATTTCAAACGGCATACCTTGCATAAAACAGCTTTATAATAATCAAACAGCTGGGCCCGGCTTTACAGTAAATGCAAGAAATCAACTTCATACACGGAATGTTTCATATCCAGTCCTTCCAGAGAGAACATTAAGAGAGCCTAAAACATGTCTTGCAATATATTAAGGTTACTGATAACCTTTTCGCGGTCGAATTTTGCAAAATTGCAAAAACCTACCATAAGTTAGCCCATTGTGCTAGTTTTCTTCTAAAACAAAAATTATTTCAAAATGTATTTTTCTTGCGGAGTTATAGCAAATGTTGTGTTTCGCGTGACTAAAACGTTATTCCCCGAAGGTGTTTTGAGATGTCAACGCTTTGTGATCTCCCGTGCAGTGTGACACGGGAATACATCTGGGAATGCTCAGTTTATATAAATGGCGTCTTCGCAGAGTTCGCATCGATCTCAAATCCATGCGAGAGGACTGTGTCTCTGGGTCGCTAAATCCAAAGACCCTAACTGATATAAATGCACTTAGTCTAGAAAGTCGGCTGTAATATAGATTGCGTGGCAGGCGTAGAAAGGGGAGGGAGGGGAGTTCAATGGACAGTAGTACTATGATTGCAATCATTTCAGGTTTCATTTTTGAACTCCCACGAGTATTGTCAGTGTTCATTGTTTTCTGTACATGCTGATAAATCACATGCACTGTGGGCGTCCTCTCATGCTTTTCACGCCCTGATGCACTTGTAGATGTATATAGCTCTGATCTGTTGGGTTCTTGAAGGGACTACTGGAGCGCTCTTGGTAATACCAGGAAGCAAAGGTGTGGCAGTCGCATGTGAATAGGACGATGTCACTAAGGATGAAGTTGGCAGGAGTGTGAAGAGGCTTTTTATTCCTTCACTACCAACACTGGGAAGGCATTCATTAGTGGTTTGGTTCCGATAAAACCCAGCTTCACAACCACATTTAACATCACTTTCAATATCGCATTTTGAAAGGACACGTTCATGTTTGCCTGAACACACCCCACAAGGCTGGCACTGGTCAAGGCCAGAACTGTCTGAGAAATTTTGTCCTTCAACACATTGAACACAGTGGAGTTTTGTGCCAACAGTTACAGTTGACCCACATGGTACAGATGGACCCATGCCGTCATTACATTCTATGCACGGCCAGCAGTCCACACACCTGCCTGTCACAGCATCGATGAATTTGATATATTGCCCACTACAGTTTGGGCACTGACTAAGTCTACTTCTGAAACTGCTGACTGATGAAACTGTAAGAAACACCTACGAATAAAAGCACATGGAGAAAATCAAACATTATATCCCCCAAAATAATTTAGCAACTATACACAAGCTAATGTATCAGTCAATTCCAAGCACGATCATCCCGCCCTGGTATACCCCAGCGAAATTTGATGCAAATAAAAGCCCACCCCATGGGGCATTTAACTGTCGACTAAACGTTAGTCAGTTGTCACCAGTCAAACAGATTTCCCCGACGTTTAATGAATGAATGAATGAATGAATGAATGAATGAATGAATGAATGAATGAATGAATGAATGAATGAATGAATGAATGAATGAATGAATGAATGAATGAATGAATGAATGAATGAATGAATGAATGAATGAATGAATGAATGAATGAATGAATGAATGAATGAATGAATGAATGAATGAATGAATGAATGAATGAATGAATGAATGAATGAATGAATGAATGAATGAATGAATGAATGAATGAACGAATGAATGAATGAATGAATGAACTTTATTATAGTGTCAATAAACACATAGCATTATAGTGTCAATATATAAACACATAGCTGAATATGAATCAAATACTACAGAATACTAATTGAACCAATGAAATTGAACATTTGATTTATCGAACTCAATCTAACCCAATTGTGTGATTGGGTTTGGTAATAAAAAACAATCAAATTCTCACAAAAATTTGGAGCAATTGAATGTTTGATTAGGTTCAATTGGGTTTGATTGAGTTCAATTAGGTTTGATTGAGTTCAATTAGGTTTGATGGCACTGAGATTGCAAAAAATATCCAAATATCTGGTATATTTTCGTGGCAGATGAACGTGTGACTCTGAGGTAAGTTAAAAATTGAAAATAAATCGCGAATAACACGAATTCACAGCAATTGAATGTTTGATTAGGTTCAGTTGGGTTTGATTGAGTTCAATTAGGTTTGATTGAGTTGATTGGGAATCGAATGCAATCAAACTCTCACACAAATTGTTTGGTTCCATTGTGTTCGATTACCAAACCAATCAAACCCAATCGTTAATTTCCGAATGGTTCAATTAGAAACGTTGGGATTTCATAAATTCCATATAAAAGGTAAAGTTAAAGGCCTTACCACACACTGCCGGAGCTTATCATTTTCTGGATTTCATAGCATGAAGCTGACTAGGAGTACTGCTGAAACTACTTACTTAGGCCTCTTTACACCACATGGTGCATAGGCCCCTTGAGGGGTTTCTGTAATCGTTTGGGTTTTTATGGGGTGGGGTGATTGGCCCCATGCCCAACCCCAACCTGGAGGGCCATGGGCTGTTCTTTGTCAAGCCTCTCTCCCTTGACCACCAATCAGGGCCAAGGCCCCAGCCAACTTAGCTCTTGGGATCATTATAAAGACACGCAAGCTTCGCCACCATGACAGGGTGACATGCCCGGGGTGAAGACAAAGTGTTGAAAATAAAGTGTCAATTTGATGTAAATATGGATATTCGATATGATCTAAAAAATCCTAACTCGCTCATCCATGCATCAGACGACAATGGTGTACTGTGAAATATAAGCTTATGCAAATTTAAATTTCAGCCAACGCAAGCATTTGTCTGGTTTCTGATTGCAGTCGTGAAAGCAAATCGTTTTCGCAGAAAAATCTCCGCGAAAATAGAGCTTTTCCAAGCGTGGTTTCATGACTATTCTTCATGCGGTTTGATCTTGCATCTAATATTGATATATACACAATATATTGACATGTCAAAGTTAAATCAAAGTGTTCAAACTTTTCTGATTCAAACAGTAGAAAATACTGCCATGTTTTTCAAGCCGACCCCGAAAGCGAGGCTTCACGCGATGATGTAAGGATGTATTACATGTAAAGTTGCGTATCGCATTTCTTTCGACAGTTTTGGCGGGTAAAAAAATCGCGATATTGGTATAAACCCGGGAAACCACAAGGTAAATGGTACAAAATACAAACTTACCAAAATCGTTAGAAGTAAGATTCCTGATGTGCCCCGGGATTGCCTGCAGCTGCAGGGAAAGCGCATTGCCCACACTGCAGGAGGATTTAAAGCAGAAAATGTACCAACAATTTGCAATTATTATTGGGACTTTAAAGTA
Organism: Desmophyllum pertusum; assembly: GCA_029204205.1. NCBI lineage: Eukaryota > Metazoa > Cnidaria > Anthozoa > Scleractinia > Caryophylliidae > Desmophyllum > Desmophyllum pertusum. Next base: position 1,936,063 of record MU827779.1, on the reverse strand, counting down.
TTTTTAAAACGATCATGATCATGAAGAGTAAATCAACACTTGATATTGACTTACCAAGTCGATCCTATTTTGGTTTAATCACAAACCTTCCTTTGCAGTGTCGCGAAGCTAGTGTCCAAAGACATAAAACACAAGATATCTGAGCAGCCAGTCTCGCACAGTATTTCAGCCACTACAAATGAAACATGCCTTGTCATGCTACGCCGTCGGGCTATTTATATTAAAATCAGCCTGGGTTTCGGGGATTCCCCTACTATTCAAAGCTACGACAGTGACGACACATAAACAGTCACGTTTTGGGCCATTCATACTGAACGCGACGTCGAAACCTCAAAGGCAAGTAATCCGAAAGACCCATAACATTTGAGCTAGTAATTCTTCACCATGATAAGAAACCATACCTTTAGTTTTCTTATAGCATGTCATTCCCAATTTCGGTTCTGCTGGGTCAGCGTTTGGGGGGTCCAAAGTTTTCCTGTTTGTTATAATAAATACATGTACTTATGTAAATGTTTAAATGTCATGTAATCATACCGCCAGCCCACATGTCTTCGCGTTTTTATTGGGCTATTTATAGTGTTATAAAGGACCGTTAAGTGTGTAAATGATCGAATTTTAAAAATATATATATGTTGAGAGGCAAGTAATCCGAAAGAGACCCAGACCCATAACCGATTTTCGAGAATAGTATTCTTCACCATGAAAATAAAAGTGCGCCATACAATTCAGCTTCCTGATTCAAGCGTTTTGGGGTCCGAAGGTTCTGGTTTGTTTTCAAAACAAATCTGTAAATCGTACGTGCGGAACGGAGTTGTAGTTTTTATCAACAACTTCTAGGACCTTCTTGACTTTTCCGTCTATGATTTTACTGGCGGAAATACCATTTGAGACTCTGAAAAACACACAAAACTCGGGCAAAACTCATGCGGAAACTGATAAAAACGTTAACAAAATATAGAACAGACCCAAACAGCGTTCAGCACCCTTATTCCTAGTTTAATTTAAAAAAATCAGAAAAATTGTTGATTATTAGGCTTTTTTGTGTGGGATGATTTTTTTAAGGGAGATGGAAATTAATTTGTCCCCTTCTCATCCCCATTTATATTTTTTTCTTTGGACCTTCTGCGGAGGAGAGAGCCTCCACTGCTTTATACCTTCATATTCTCTTGTTTATACTTGTTAGACTTGTTAGACATATCCTCTCTTGTAGACATCCACTGCTTTATACTTGTTAGATTATCATATCCTTTCATGGACTGCTGAAACAGCAACAAACAATTTTTTGTACTGCTGAAATTGATTGCATGGCGGTCTTAAAGAGAAAACTCGAGCTTGCCGTCTATTTGTCCACATCTGATAATCTGTAAGGAATATAATTGTTCTCATACTAGATGTTAAATTTTGATACTTTAAATACAGGTTTACATAGACTGCGAGTGTACATTTGTTCTGAGGAAAAAAGATCGACTAATAATTATGCAAATTAGTTGTAAAAACGAGGAAAGATTAGTGGGATCTGGGTACGAAATTACAATATTGGGCCCGGGCCACTTGCCTTTTTTTATTCACTCGCTAAAAAATAGCTGTATATAAAAAAAGTTCCAGTTTGTGTGCAGGGGACGCAAAATCCTTTGGAAGTAAAAAGCCGCGGCTATTCACTGGTGCATAATAACATTACAATTTTTTTGTATGTACAAACAGGGTGATATGCTCCTGGTACAAAGTATGTTCTTTTCACTGATTGGCCAGCTAATTTATTCAATTACTGCAAACCAATCAAAACATCTGTTAGAAATGTAAAGTTTGGTAAAGAGCGGCTGTTCGTGATCAAACAGAGACCAACCAAGAAGCCCAGTCATGCGGATCACTCTATCCCAGGCCGTTCCACCGCTGGACAAGGGTAACGAGGACTCTGGGAACGAGATTGGGTCATGTGCCATTGATGAAAACATTTTTGAGAGCCCTGTCATGGCATTCAACTTAAACTGTATGAAGTAATGTCATGTAATTAAGAAAATCACTCACTGTTTGATTTTTCTCACATTTCACTTTTTTCTGCGACATAAAAAGGAATGCACATGGCAAATCAGGAAACAGACTGTGGCACATGTTCAGTTACACCAACAGTCCAGCCTACAGAAGAAAACAGAAGTTACTCAACCCACCATTAACAGTTGTGTACCCTTACCTGTTATCCTTAAAATGTGCATCAGTACAGCTTGATTCGAAAGGAGAAATAAATGGGAATGATTATAGAATGCTTGGGAGTGACCTTGGTTGTGAAACTTTGCAAATCTGTTCTCTCAAACAGAAATGCAACAACCCATCTTATGTGCTTCTGATGCAAGTTTTTTTCGGCCATGCCAAATTCTGGAACACTTGCGCATCTCATTCCCATACTGACGAAAATGGAGCGGGCCCCTTCCCTAGATCCGCCACTGAGTACAGACACCACTGACAAGAGTGAAGATGAAGACCACAGACCAGGATCAAGCAGACGAATACGAAACGGACAGTGACGACAGTGTCCAGATCAGGAAGAACACTAAGAGCTGTACTTAGGCTTAGAGCTTGTAAGAGGCGGTATGCACGAGTGATATAGGTAAGTTCTTTACAAATCCGATGTAAATGGCTGGAAACAAAAAATTTTTAAACTTCAAACAAACTCTTCTAGTCAAATTACAAGCACTGAATATGCAGCCAATTTTAATGACGGTTTTAGTAGAGTTGTCTTTAGTAACCTAATTTATTTTTAGTTCAGTCAATGTTGTAGCATTATACGGGAGTCAGGAGAGGATGGGAGGTGGGATTCCCAAGGTGGTGGAAAAACTGGGAGAAATATGATTTTTGTTCGCAACATTACATAATATTTTGCAAATATAGAAAAAGCACAAAGAGGTGGAACCACAACGGACGTGGCAGGAACCAGGGGTACAAGGTACAAGAAGCGGGAAGTTCAGACCCCCTGCCCCCCCCCCCCCCCCCCCCCCCCCCCACGTAAAAGATGAAATTGGATTGACTCATCCCTAGACAGTTTCTTGGTGTTGTGATCACTGATGACATTAAAAACGAAATATCAATAAGACAATAAACCACACCCATGTACCATAACACAATGTTATTGCTACCACAACACCTGGTAATGCGCCTGTGACAAGTAGAGTACTACATCATTGCACTACATTGAAAAAGAAACCTGTCTTCGGAGACTCCTGATAACTCAATCCTTCAAGGATACCGTACGTGAAAAACGTTTCAGTTATCGGACTTCGAGTTATCAAGGGTAAAATTAGTAACAAAATGACTTGGAGGTTCGAGTTATTGAGGAGTCAACTCATAATCATCGCATCACAAAATTATATATTTTTTATTTTATTTACAACAAAGCTTCCAATTCGCATATAAATCATTAACTAAACATACACTAAAGTATGCCAGCATACTGCTGCAGCTAATTATTAGCCATAAAGATGAGCTCTTCACTGCAATTTTTTTTTCAACAAATGTCTCATTAAAAATGCGATGGGAAATTTTTAAAACTACAAATTAACATCAATTTCTGTAAACATGAAACTGATCTTTTAGTGTACTAAATAACAAAGTTACCTGAGAATAATGTATGCTGTACAACAGGGGCGGATCCAGGAATTTTTGATAGGGGGGTCCACAGGATTTTTCCCGAAAATGTGAAGTAGAGGGATAATTTTTGGAATTAGACGGCAGTACTGGGTTACTACTATAAAAGGCGTGGAGGCCCCCCCCCCCCCCCCCTTCACATATGTGATTCACTTCTTGTATAATCACTTTATCATGTGATGTCAAAATCACCAAATCTAATGTAAATACATACTTTTACTTTGACTTAATTTTGATTCGTCTTCTTCCTCAGAGCCATCTTCCCTCTCAGAGTCAAGGACATCACTCTCATACTCATCACTGTACATGTCATGGTCACTTTCATCCACTTCAATTAGTAAATAATGTAAACCTGCCAACTATTTCAGGGTCAATGCTTAAGACTTTTATCCTCAGAATTTCTAAAGATGACCTGGCCAATTTTATTAAGACACCCCCAAAAATGTCCTGAACTTAGGTTTGTAATAATAAACATACCATATTACAAATTAAGGAAGTGGTATTTTTCTCAAGTAAGTATGATTTACACCAATTTCTTTTCTGGATGATAAATTGGGATCAAAGTTTAAACTCACAGGCATGAAACTTATGCACACATAATGCGAGACAGTGGGCAGATTTACAATAGTGACATGACATGTCTTCCTTCATCAATATAAAAATTATTATTATCTTCCTGTCTGTCACATTATAATAGCAAAGATTACAAAAAAAATTGCTGAATAATTGTGCAACTACTTAACTTTAACATAGAAAATTATTCATTCAACAATAAGGTTTGAAAATGGGACTATCAATTAGTTTAAGGGAGTGTTTCACGGTCCGGCGCATGTGCCGGCTTATCAACTTTATCTGTTTAAAAAAACCCACTCACGTGTACTTCTCGATACTTCAGTAATCACATACTATAATAAAATTTATTAGTCCAAGCAAAACGACAAATGACCAAATTTTACAAAACATTTCAACGGATTACACTGAGAATGTTGACATTGAATAGCAGAATAAATGAACAGAATAAAGAGTTGGCCCGAAGGATTTATTCTTGACTGGTAATTTATTCTGGTATTCAATGTCACATTCTCAGTGTAATCCGTTGAAATTTACTGTGAATTTTGGTAATTCTTTGTTTTCTTGGACTATTTATAATGGGTGTGTTTACTGAAGTATCGAGAAGTACATGTGAGTGGGTTTTTTTAAAACGCATAAAGTTGATAAGCCGGCACATGCGCCGAACCATGAAACAGTCCCTTTAACTAAGCTGCAGTTAGTCAACATTTTTGACATGCCATCTTCTTCCCTACTTTTAAAATTATTTTTCAATAAAATATACTCTAAGCCTAACAGTTAGTAGATTAACATCTTTTATGATGTTTGAAAAGATGTTTTTTGTGGGTTTGAAAAAGATGATATAATTTTTCTTGAGTAACCCCCCCCCCCCCCCCCCCCCCCCCCGATGCTTAGTAATATTCATAGCTCCTCTAAGGGGAAAATTAGTCAACAGTTGTTTTCCATATGACCTCATAAAAATTTGTATAGTTTAAAAAATGAGCAGCAGTGTAATTTATCAGGAAATCAACTGTTCATGGAGATCAAATTAGGATCAGTAATGTTATTTATTACACTGACAATGTCATCTCTTCCAATGTCTTTCATTATATCAACAAAATCTCCAACAGTGCCAGAAGGTTTCTTATCAAGAACAGCATGACTGATGGAGTTATTAGGATTTTGTGTATTGATGACAGCCTGTTTAAGAAGGGCAAACTCGCTAACTGACACTCCAAGCTTGTGTGCAAGCATTCTTACATCATTGCCATCAGCTCTCCATATATCAAGTGAGAGACATATTTTGTACAGAACAGGAAATGGCATTTCCAAAACCTTTGTGTTGTACTTTTCTCTATGTGTTAATGTTGACCAGCTGACAGGTCTTCCTTGCCCCATACCATCAGTGATTGGACCGTTCCTTTCATTGTCCATGAGGGATTGAGGCCATGATACAGTGGTATGTGGCTGGAAAACTGTGGACAGGATGAAAAAAATTAATGTCAACAGATTGACTAGCCTGCTTCAAATCTCTTTCGATTCTGATTCATTGGTTTCAATAAAGGTTTGAGATTTATGTATATTGACTTGATTTCATAGTCATAAGATAAATCCTTGTACTGAAATGAAAGGTCTGCAGCACAATACTGAACTAGTCAAAATACCAGTAAATGTACATATAATAAATATAATACTTGTAAAGGATCATAGATCATTATGAGACAGGCTAGGGGAAATTTAAAAACCTTGCAATTAAGAGGGCACTGCCAGTAGTTTATTTCCTGCAAAATTATAAAACGAGTCGCAACCTGGTGATCAAAGTCTCAGAACGGCAATATTTAAATACCCCACATTAAAATGAAGATCACAATAATTATTACAAATTTCCTTGTTCTTGTTACCTTTATTGTATCCTAAAATCACTTAGACTTTACATGGCAAGCGCCTGGGATCAAAAAAGTAATACTTGAATCCATGCATGAGCTTCATACAACTTGTCTTCTTTGCAAAAAATATAATTAAGCCTACGCTGGACAGCGAAGATAGCAAAAAAGTCAAAGTACCTTCAGGTGTTGTGCCTACGTAAACCCAAGAAGGCAATTTTGTGAATGGTTCTGATACATCTGAAAATGAAAAATGAAAATCCTGCAAATAAACATGGTGGTCTCTGTGTATTCTGTCATGGATCGAACATTTCCTGATAGATGCTGGCCGTCAACTGGGCAGAAAAATACAATGCCAGAAATTTTCTGCCCAATCAGAGACAGGGAATTCAAATGTTTCTGAACTTGTCTGATAAGAATAGGAGCCCAGGGGCACTTCCAGCCATCAAGTAAACTTTTGCACACCCCTGGGTCTCCGAGGATTATAAGTTCCTTGACCTTTCCCCACGGATGGGCCCATCTTGAGGCAAACAACCAAATCTGCACAGCCAAAATGATAAGAACCCCAATAGAGCAACACAAAAGTGTTGCACTCATAATCCTTGACAGAATCATTCCGATCCCTCAAGCCATCAACATACATCATCAGCATTTGACATTAACCCATTGACAAACAAGGGACCGCTTAGGCCATGTTGTGTAACGATAATCTATTTTATGTTATTTTGTTTTGTTTTGTTTTATGTTATTTTATTGTAACGCACGTATTGCATTACACAACATAAAAATGGGCCCTGAATGGCACCACCTCGTGTTTTGCTAATTCTAGAGCATGAGCATACCATTACCAAACATGTTGATGAATGTACAGAATTGCCTTTTGCTCAACAAATGCACAGCTAACAGTGCAGGGTATGGTATGACAGTTGCGTGACAAGTTACATGTTTGTTCCATAATTTTTCTCGTACATACATTTTATTTCAGAAAATAAACACATGTATAAACGCAAAGTTTATTTCACTGAATAAGTTTAGTCAACGCTTCACGCATGAACGCTCGTATAATTTCATGTGCAAACAAGATTGGAAGATAAGGACTATAAATTTTTGAATAATTGAATTATATTGGATTCTTGGAAAGTTTGTTTGGAAGTTCTTTAAAAAAGTTTGTGAAGTTGGAGGATTCACTGAGGATTGCAGTGGCTCCCAAGCATCAAATTCTATTTTTCACGGCATTTACAAAATGTATTACATGTAATTTGATATAGTCTTTTGAGACAAGTCTTCACAAAATAAACATGTGGTGCCGGCGCATCAGTCAGTCAAAAATTCATTTTTTTCAACATCCCCTTCTATTGTATTGTATTGTATCCCCCTTTTATTGTACTTCGAAGCAATTATTTCAATATTTTCTTTGGGCATGTGCACAAATCAAAATTTTGACAAAAACACACCACACTTTTCCTTTTTTTTTGCCATTCTTTCCCACCTTTTTCTCTCATTTTATTTTGTGTGGTTTTGTTGGCCTTTCAGTCGCCTTTGTTCACAATGGAAAAGTTTCCATCTTAACGTTGGGGAGTGACCTTTTTTAACAAAGAGTGTCAATGGTAGGGAAAGTCACGTTTTTTGTGATTTTGGAGGAAACATTCCAAGTTGTTTTGTGTGTATCTCTGGCCCAATTCAACGTTTTGTGCTCGTCGTTTAGGCATGCTTTGTTAGACATTTTCCTACTCTATCAGTTGAATATCAAAGACATCCTCTGGCGTGAAAAGTGATGATGTCACATTAGTGGTACAAGTCCATGTGGTCTCCTCTTGGCCAGTTTTGGCTGGATTTGGACGGTTTATAAGGTGTCAATGGGTTAAGTAGCATTGTATTGGGAGGGGCATTCTAATAGTTACTGGGATGGAATCCTGGTAGACTATGAGCAGTTTATTATGGCACAAGAAGAAAGGTAAATATGAGAAAAATTAAGCAGTGAGTGGTGAAGCCTTGTTTTTTACCCCAGCCTGATTTGCATAATTACATTTCCACTGGTGTGATAGATCTGAGTTAAAAAGTCTGACTGCTCACAGTCAAAGGCACTGGTTGTTCAAAGGGTAGTTATATTATTAGTTATTTACCTGTGCCTCTCTGTATCTGTGAAGAGTCAAATAATGGATTTAAAGTCAGGAACACATTGTAAGTGTTGGCAGACGGCATCTTGTTTGGTAGAACACCAGTTGGATCCAGATTGTCGGAGGGAACTATTGTTCCATCCACTGACACGGATTCATCCTGATCAGCTTCAAGGAAATCAGAAGACTGATGACCTTTAAAAAAATCACAGAGAGCCTCATATGGCTGTCTCATGCAAACAAGATTGCCACCCCTAGCTATAATAACTCTCTCCCCCAACACCACTAGAAAAAAGGCTCTATCAATACCACCTCATGTGTACTGTGCGACATTAATTTGCCTTACAATTAACAGCTTCTCTCCCCAACTCCACTAAGCAACATTAGGCTTTATATCATTTTGCAACAATAGCCTATATCACACCCCACTATAAATCTGTGAGCTTCAGAGGATAATACAGCTATACTCCCCACACACTCTAAGCAAGCTGTTCTTCTTATTAACAAGGAAAGAGGATGGGACTTTAGTTCATAATATAATATTGGCAGTGGCAGATCCTGAGGTGCTCAAAAGAGGACAGGGGGTGGGGTGGAGGATCAAGGGGGGTGATCTAAAAATGGGTCTTAAGGGGAGGGGTGGCTTCCCCTATAGATCCATCACTGCTTTCATGCATTTGTTTAATATACAGCAACCATTTTAATACACAATCATACAGTTATAAAACTTATATATGATTGCTGAATAACGGATTTCATGTTTCTCTCTGAGGGTTGAAAGTATTTAATAAAATAAATGAAATGAAATATTTATTTTATTTACCTTTAGTGATGTTCTTTCTAGGTTCGTCTTCAAGAGATGATGAAATTCCCTTTTGAGCTGCTTCTATCCTAGAGTCAGGCTGGTCACTACTTGTGTTGGTTTCAATCCCACCATCCTGATGAGCCAAGTCTACAGTCCTGCACATGTCTTCTGAGCCTGGTACGCTGTCTACCTTTTCACCAGAAATTTTATGAGCATCCAGCTCACTGACACCAGAGCTCTTGCGTGAATTACTCTCTTCCATTACTAAGGGTCTTCCTTGTTCATCGTCACTTGTTGAATCATGATTCACTTGACAGGTTCTCGACTTGCACAGACACACACTAATCAAAAGATACCCAATTGACAGTAGTACTATGACTACAATCATTCCAGGTTTCATTTTGGAACTCCCATGAGTATTGTCAGTGTTCATATGCATTGTTTTCTGTACATGCACTGTGGGCGTCATGACATGTTTTACAAGCCCTGATGCACTTGTGGATGCAGCTCTGATCTGTTGAGTTCTAGAAGGGACTGGAGCGCTCTTGGTAATACCAGGAGGCAAAGGTGTGGCAGTCGCATGTGAATAGGAAGATGTCACTAAGGATGAAGTTGGCAGGAGTGTGAAGAGGCTTTTTATTCCTCCACTACCAACACTGGGAAGGCATTCATTGGTGGTTTGGTTCCGATAAAACCCAGCTTCACAATCACACTTAACATCACTTTCAAGAGTGCATTTTGAAAAGACATGTTCATGTTTGCCTGAACACACCCCACAAGGCTGGCACTGGTCAAGGCCAGAACTGTCTGAGAAGGTTTGTCCTTCAACACATTCAACACAGTGGATTTTTGTGCCAACAGTTATAGTTGACTTACATGGTACAGATGAACCACTGCCATGGTTACAATCTATGCATGGCCAGCACACCACACACCTGCTTGTTACAGCACTGATGATTTTGATATATCGCCCACTACAGTTCGGGCACCGACCAAGTCTGCTTCTGAAACTGCTGACTGATGAAGCTGTAAGAAACACCTAAGAATAAAAGCACATGGAGAAAATCAAACATAATATCCCCCGAAATAATTTAGCAACTTTAAAATAGTCACAAGCTTAATTTGTATCAGTCAATTCCAAGCACGATCATCCCCCTGGTATACCCCAGGGAAATATGATGCGAATAGAAGCCCACCCCATGGGGCATTTGACTGTTGATTAAACGTTAGTCAGTGGTACCACAGGATTTTCCCGACATTACTAATCAAATCAAATCAGGTTCGATTGAATTCGATTAGGTTCGATGGCACAGTGAAATTTGCAAAAATATATCCAAATATCTGCAGGGTTCGAAATTAACGGTTGTCCGGTTGTCCCGGACAACCAAAACATATGCTGGGACAACCAAATCTCACCGAGTGGTTGCCCCTTGGGCAACCTGATCTGCCAGCCCACTAGCACTAATCCCTGTAATATCACAGGTTTCTGTCTTTGAAGAGTAAAGAAAACATTAAAGGTAGTAGACAGTAAATTAAACCCATGGGAAAAAAGTTAAATATAGTAGCTGTTAAACTTTTTTCTCCCAAATTCTTCGTTCACGATTTCTTCCGCCATGTTTAGTCAATGCGAGCTTGTAATACTTCTAACCTTGGTAAGCGGTATCACCAAATAAGATCCACAATGTGTAGTGCGATTCGTTCACAATGTAGCAGCCATTTTGTTTGCTCAAGGGCGAGCAAGGCCGATTTATTTGTTTATTTTTTTAGTTATTATAAGCCTTTTATGGTACTTTAATCGGGGAAACGCATGTGAAACAGAGAACCTCTCCGACAATCATGTAGGATAGTTCACCCAGAATGGCAGTGTGCATTTCAAGAGCAGAGAGCAGTGAGCACCTACACTTATATGTATACTGTACAGTTGATATTTCTATAATTTTTAGAATAATTATTGGTAATTTGAATGATTATAGTTCATTGAAAATGAAATTTCAATTTCAATCCAACAAATAAAACAAAACTTTATGCTACATGTGATAACGTGTCTTGGCTTGTACAAGGTCGAGGGCCTGGGCAACCGAAATATTCTTGGGGCAACCAAACCATGTCCTGTGGTTGCCCCAGGGACAACTGGACACAAAAATAAATTTCAAACCCTGATCTGGTATATTTTGAGTGATTTTTAGATTGTTTGATTGAGTTTGATTGGTTCAGAAATCAAACACAATCAAAATCTCACAAAACATTTTGGTTTGATTGTGTTCAATTACCAAACCAATCAAACCCAATATTTATTGTTTGATTAAGTTTGATTGGGTTTGATTAAGTTCGATTTCCACACAGTTCAATTAGTAATGTCGGGATTTCAATTATTCCATATAAAAGGTAAAGCTATACTCGGGCCAAACTGGCCCACACTGCCAGAGCTTATAATTTTCTGGATTTCATAGCATGAAGCCAACTAGGAGTACTGATGAAAACAAAGTGTACATTTGAGAAAGATTCTGTAAATATGGATATTCAATATGATCTAAAAAACCTCTGATTTGCGACAGCCGACCGCTCGGTCATCCAATCAGACAAGCGAGCATAAATCAAAGTTCTTAGTATTTAGTTTATGTAAATATTTTTAATTTTTAACTTAGCTCAATATTATTATCTCTGAAAAGCCCCTTGCAATTGGGGGAGTGGGTAATAAATTAAGTTAAGTTTATGTATGTATAAATCTTGCGATTTGCACTTATGCTAACTCTCCCGGATTATCCAGGAGTCTCCCGGATACGGAATGAATCTCCTGGTCTCCCGTATGGGCCACCAAATCTCCCAGATAAAAGCAACTTTGGATCTTTCTCTACAAATTATGTGATGATCATGATGTCTAAAAGTGAAGAAATAAATGAAACGTTTTCCGAAAACACGTGTTCCGATGTCATAAATAATAAGAAAGAAAGAAAAAATTGGTGTTCTGGTTGAAAATTAAGGTAAACCTTGACTTGGCAAAGGCTTTTCGGGTCTCAGAAATGCAGGAAATGGCAATTTTAGAGGGTAAAATCCAAAAAAATTTCCCGGACCCCCTAGAAGCTGCTCATTTCACGCCTTTGGCATGCCTTGTGTTTGGGGGGGGGGGGGGGGGGTACTTCACCCATGTTTGGGTATAGGGGTGCCGCTGAGGGTTTGAAAACCTTACCCTGTTTAGGACAAAAAATAAATAAAAATACCTAAAATACCTACCCTGTGTAGGGCAACATCCTCTATTTTTGTACCCTGTTTAGGTTGCAATTTAGCGAATAACGCTTGACTGATACGCGGCAAACGTCTCCGATCTCTAAATACTGTATAAACCATATTTTTACGACAACAATCTTGCAACCATACCCTGTTTAGGACAGGTTCAGACCCTGTTTAGGACAGACTCGATAAAATTATATACCCTGTTCAGGCAGAGAGGCCCGTATAGGCCATATAAGGGAGAGGGAGAAAATCCCCCCCCCCCCGGTTGTGTACCCTCTCAAAAAAAATCTCCCTATTTCAAACCTCCAGAGGTCAGAGAGGTTGGCATCTCTGGGTGTTAAACTGTGAAACATGCAATTTCAGCCAACGCAAGCATTTCTGGTTTGTATTAAAGTAAAGCCGTTGCAGTCGTGAAAGCAACTCCTCTTTCTTTTCACCAAATTAAGCTTAAGCTTACTAAAATTTCCACTTCGTTTTCGCAGAAAAAAGCTCCGCGACAATAGCTTTGCCAAGCGAGGTTTCATGACTATTCTTCATGCGGTTTGATCTTACATCTGATTGATAGATACACAATATATAGTGTTCAAACGTTTCTAATTCGAACAGTAAATACTTACCACCGTAGCTCGCAAATGCGAGTTTCTATAAATGGAAAAGCATCCGCCATGTTTTTCAAGCCGACCCGAAAGCGAGGCAAGACGATGACGTATTCTTTTAAACATTTTGTGGGTCGTATTTCGACAGTAATATTCGGAGGGTTATCGCGATAATTTCAGGGGCACCCAACGACAACATTTTCCTGTAGGTGTCGGAACGTCGTTTTTACGTTCTAACTATGCTTTTTGTGCAGTTCAATGGCTTATTTTTAAACGCTAAGAAAAATGTATCTGTTCGGATTTCAAACTTCAGAAAATTTTAGGGATTGAAATCTTTTACCCGAATTTATGAGCTGAATTTGCCTTTCCGAAAATCCTAGCTGATCTATTTTTGTACCCAAAACGACATTTTTATCTCTCCGAAAACAAAAGGCATTAATTTTCCCATATTAAGAAATTCGAGATGACATTTCCCTAACCGAATATATATCCTAGGCGATTATAGGCCTTCCGAACAGATATTACACCGAAACGATCCGTTGGGTGCCCCTGTAATTTGTCGAGAATATTGGTGGTTTATCATGATATATAGCGGATTATATAAAGTACCAACCCGGTATGTTGTAATTGCAACCAGATTGCTTATGGTACAAAATGCAAACTTACCAAAACGGTTAGAAGAACGATTCCTGATGTGCCACTGCACTTGTAGAAAGGAACTTGATTGCAGCATGGATCGTAAAAAGTCTTTTTACGATCCATGATTGCAGGTATTAAAAGCGCATTGGCTACAAGAAGAAAGCGGAAAATGTACAAAACATTTTCAATATTGGGACTAAACGATCATGAAGGGTAAATCAACAAACAACCAAGTCGATCCTATTTTTGTTTGATCACAAACCTTCCTTTTCACCCTAGCCTTTGTAGATTTACGGGCTGAGCTTGAAAGCTATAGTCAACAAAGACATCAAAACACCAGATATTCCAGCTCAGTCTACACCGTATTCCCCACTCCATACAATACGAAATTTGCTCTGTCGTGCTTTTTACAGTAATATGGCTATTTATATCGAACGTTAAATATTTAAATTTTATACTGCAAATTCGGGGATTCCCCGGCTGTTTCCGGACACAAAGGTTTGCGGTTTGTTTTAGATATTTAAATTTTGTACTTTACACATATGTTCACGTTTTTGAGCTATTTAAGTTCTTACAGTTGTATGTTTAAATGGTTAAGGCAAGTAATCCGAAAGACATATAACATTTTCGAAAATACATATATTCTTCACCATGAAAAGAAAAGTTCTATCCCTTTTCTTTTTATAGTCATTATCGGCGTCATTACTAATTTTGCATATGGAGGCATTGCATATACGGTTCAGCTGATTCAGCGTTTTTTGGGGTCAAAACAAATCGTCGTACGTGCGGCGCGGAACGGTACACGACATGACATATAATCAATCAATCACTTTATTTCAACACGATAAATCAATCAGCAGAGCTGGTGGGGTCGTGCACTTAATTTAGTCAATTACATATCGGCGATTAAAACAAGCCTTTGATTTAGCCGGAGTGAGATGATGGAGACCATTTTTTTTTTTACAGCTACAGTCCACAAAACCCACTTCTCTCTGAATTTAAAGGAGCTATGTCACGATATTTTAAGTCATTTTTGCATTCTCGTCCCCAGAGGCCACGATCCTTTTGGTCAGCACCAAGAATCGAGACCTCTGGCCGGAACCAATTTGTTGAACATGCGCAGAGTACTCGTTCTATATTCTCAGCCAATCAGATTTGTCAGATTTGACGGTAGTCCGCGATTCGCGGACTTCCGGTTACTCTGCGCATGCTCAACAAATTGGTTCCGGCCAGAGGTCTCGATTCTTGGTGCTGACCAAAAGGATCGTGGCCTCTGGGGACGAGAATGTCATTTTTGCGAAGTGCAAAATAACGATCTTCGGAAATCATCGTTACCATAGAAACCTAATAGGTACCCCTTCAGAGTACAATTTGGGATTAAACTGTACTGCTCTCGTCCAATCAGAAACGATTAATTTTGTTGAGTGTACTATAAGATAGGCTAATTACAGGTAGTAATCTGGGTAGTAATGGATATGCAAGCTAATGCGATTCATCACGTCTATTTATACCACAAGGTTCTAATGTTTTAGCTCTGTCAATCAAATAGGCTTCGGCCTTTCTAACTGAATCCCTGTTGTTTTGTATGAGTTTAAGTGGGATCAGCAGCATATCATTAACTGTGTGGCCAGGTCGGTTGAAATGTAGTGAGACAGGAGTGGGATTCATGAGTTGAAGCGGGTTTCGACAGAACGACGATGTTCACCAAAGCGTTCATTTAGGCGGCGTTTGGTTTCTCCAATATATTGACATGGTAAGTTCAGGTTAGCGCATTTGATACATTCGATCATATAAATAAGGTTTTTTGAGGAGCAAGTTATGTGTTACGCTTACGGGAGCTTACCTGCGCCTTTTTCCGATACCACGTGATCAACAACTTCTAGACTTTTCTATTGGTCTCTATTGACCCGCTATGAAATAACGAAATAACTGAACCACTTGAGACTCTGAAGAACATTTGAAACTTGTGCGGAAACTGGCAAAAACTACCCTGGGCCCAGAAGTTTTCTTTCTTCTCTTTCTCAATCCAATAGCTTCGCAGTCGCTTCGATCGAGTTGGAGAAGAAAGGGCCGGTTTATGTTTTTTAAAAGGCGCGGGAATGTTGTAAGATAAAATAAAAAATCAGAAAAATGGTGATCTTATTATTTGATATTATTTTAGCATCAAGTCGCGTGGATTAGGGAGAGGGAAATTAATTTGTCCCCATCTCCTCCCGATTTATAAATTTTTCTTTGGAGTTTTGTTAGTCTATAAATGACATGTATTATCATATCCTTATGGACAGCTGAAAATTCTTGTATATGCCAGGAGCTAATGGGCTCCTGTTTTTGTTAAATTGGATGATCCTGTTTAAATATTAAAATAAAAAAGTCTGATAATCTGCAAGGAATATAATTTTTTCTCATACTAGATGTTAAATTTTGATCGTAGTAACATTTTAAACACCGTATACCTGTAAAAACAGCTGTCAAGGTCTCAACGAGAGAAATATCAAAATATCTCGAACAGACGCACCCAACGGTAAGGGGATACTCAAGCGAAAAGTTTAGTAAAAGTTGTAAATGGGATGCATTGTTTCATGTTTCAACTGTAGGTATGTGAAAGGGGTACCATTTTCTATGGAAGGTATATGAAAGGGTTACCTTTTCTGTCAAAAATGGGCGGAGCAGGGGCGGATCCAGGAATTTTTGATAGGAGGGGGGGGGAGGGGGTCCAGGGTTTTCCCGAAAATGTGAAGTAGATTGAAGGATAATATTTGGGGAAGTAGACGGCAATAGTTATTACTAAAAGGCGCGGAGGGGTGTTTGGGGGCCTCCCCAGAAAAAAAATTGGTATTTCAGGCTCTGAAAAGTGCATTTTGGTGGATCTATCCTGGAGATAGTTTTTGCTATGGATAATGTAGGAAGCAAAAAACCCCTGGATCCGTCACTGCGGAGGCCTGTATAAAACTTTGTTGAGTACCCCCCCCCCCCTCCCGCCCCCCGCCCCCCGCCGGTATTAATATTAGCCGTTCTAAAAAATGTGTGGGCGTCTGGACGGTTTGCGACATTCAACTTTTTCCGCAAGCCGTTAAATTTATTAAATTAAAATATAAAGGTGGTTCTGAGTCCCATACGTATCTGATAAATACTTTACAGGTTTACACTTCATTCCCACTAGCTGTACTGCACTGCAAAAGACGGGCAGGTCCAAGTGAGCCACTTGTTTTCACTAGCCAATAAACATTTTTGTCCCGTGTAAACAGTTGACCCAAGGCAATTATACTGGGGTCACACCAGTTTAAACGCACGGTACGCAAAATCCTTTAGAAATCCGCGGTTGTTCACTGTGCAAAGTATGTTCTTTTCACTGATTGGCCAGCTAATTTATTCAATTAATACTACAAACCAATCAAAACATCTGTTAGAAATGTAAAGTTTGGTTAAGAGCGGCTGTTCGTGATCAAATAGAGACCAACCAAGGAATTGAAGCCCAGGGATTAGTGGTGTGCAAAGGTTTCTACGAAACCAGTTCTCCTTCAAAAAATGTGGCGGCTAAAAAGGCTGCAATCTTTAATATTAACCACGTATTCTCGAGGATAACAGCTGGCATATACATATTTTGTAACGATGCTCTTACTGGCAGAAGCTGGACGCTCTCTGAACAAAGATTTGACAAGTCTCTTTCGGCACAACTTGCAAACACCTCGCGTTCTTGACCGGCTCGTACGTGAGCTTCACAGCGACAAGGAGCTATGCAGTTACTTGTTTCTTAATCATCCTGGCTCGGAAGACATGCTGTGGGGACTGATGAACCTTTTGACGGAGGATTCTCGGTAAGAATGAGTTTTGTTTATGCAGAAATAGACAGCTGAAAATGTGAATATCATTGCATACATGTAAGTTTAAAACATCGTTTTCAAACAATTGCAGAACATTTTTCGAATGAAGAGCAATTTCTAAACAAAATTTTAATAAACCAAGGGAACATTAGAGATTGATTTCAAAGGCGGTTTATGTGCGGGTTGCGAAGGTGATGTTAATGAGAAGATTAGTTAACCATTGTGCTGATTGTGTTCATTTGTGTCTTGTTTGGAATTAAACAAAAGCTACAGGGAAACAAGATAAATGCAAGGTGACTAAACCTCTAATTGACTTTTTCGTTCACTAAATTATTTTGAAAATGAACGCTGTCCCCGTTGTTTTGATCTTTTCATAAATTATCGCACGAAGCACCAGCTTGTTTGAACAAATATGAGCTTAAACCTGAAAAATAATGAAATACTAAAAATTAAGTAAGCTCACCGTACACTAATAAACTTACTATAAAGCTTTAATTTTCGGAAGATCTTTCGAATGTAAGCTTATATGTGGCTTTCTTTCACTTTCGTTCATTTTTATCGACTACAGGAAATTTGACTGTAAAATTGTTCAGGCTTGTGTAAATTATTTACTTTATATTTCTGATCCAATCTTCCCATCTGATAAGCTTATGTTTGTTATGTAAAAATTGTAAATGTTCATTATCACTTCAAAGCTTTGAGCAAAGTTTATTGTCATTTCTTATAAGCTTTATCTTGAAAATGGTTTTCTTTTTCACTTATTGTGATCAACACCTTGCTTTTAGCGTGGTTTATAATAAGCATTTCCTGTGATTATAAGTGGCTGCCATGATGAATAACTTTCAAACAAAAATTGAAGGCTCATGCAAGAGCTTGTTGTAGAAAAAAAGGGAAAGCTGGTATTTATTCAATATATAATTTATCCACCAGTTTACCCACAGGTGAGTTTTTTTTTTGTGGCTTGTCAAAGTTGGGTTCCTTGTTTCCATGGAAACCACAAACATCAACACACCAAAAATATTAATCCACCACCAAAGGACATGGCTGTAAATTAGACTCCACCTTCGTTTGGGTCAAAAACTGATCTACATTACATAGTATTACAGTTGAGTCTCGCTATCTCGAACTCGGTTATCTTGTACACCCCACTGTCTTGAACTCAAACCCATTCTCCTTGCCCTTGTTTTTCTATCATTTACTATCGGCTATCTTGAACCCCACGCTATGTTGAACTCCCCGCTATATCTTGAACTGTTTTTCGTTTCCCTTGAGAGTTTGAGATAGCGAGGTTCAACACTGTACACATTCATTAATTACACCTTAAAAAAACTGACTAGTAAGTTGGATTTCTGCTATTCATTCAGTCAGCAAAGAAAAGCAAAGTCCTGAGACATTTTTAGCACAAATGTAGTTTAAATCATCACCCTGTGAGGTTGCCCATTAGAGTAATAATAATAGTGATGTCACCGCATTTATATTAATCTCGCAGCTGTCACTCATTCTTTAGTCATCATACACTCAATGTTAACACAGTCAAGCTAATTTGTTGGCCTACATGTAATTGACCCTCCCAAGTCAAGGTTCAGTCAACTGAACTTTATAAACCTTCTCGATCATCCTTGGAGGAGGGGGGGGGGGGGAACTCCATGACGGGGGTGACATTTGTGGTTTGGGTCGCTTAGTGTTATCCTGGTACCTTTATGGGTATAATACATATTAGGCCAGAAAAAATATGACACAAACTGGTTTTGTCTTAGAATTGGTACCTCTTAGGAGTGAAAATGAATTTGAGCCACACCAACAAAATGAGATTCTGGTACCTTTTTGGGGTTCCTAAAAATTTCCAATAATCACCTGAGCTTGATCATGTTGCAATGTTTGTAGCAAGTGCACTGTTCTTGCAGCACTGCTGGTAATGCATCGTATGTGATTGGGACGCTGGCTGAGATGGACCTTGGGAAAAGGAGAATTGTACACATATGCACAGACAAAGGTGACCAAGCCAATAAAATCTTGCCAGCACTCACAGACATGTTGGACATGACCGACACAGAAACTGTCATGAATGCTGCTGGAACCATGGGAACCCTGGTAGGACTATGTAGAAATCATACACCGTTTGCATCAGTTTGGCCCAGTTCAAATGCCGCACCATGCATACATGTACACTGTACTGAACTGTGATACATTTAGTTTTGACCTTGGTGCAAAAGCTGAGTCAGATTGCGTACTTAGTTTGTCCTACAAAAATCTTAAATTCTCATAATTTATGCATTTAGTTTTATTAGCACATGAGAATAGCAGCATATACAAAATATGTAAATTTGTTGCTGTTCCAAGGTTACTTAATTTATATGTGACAGCCTCTTGCGAACCTGGTATTTTTTGCACGATCTAACATAATTTAACAGCTGAACCAAACTGATTTATGTGCTCCTCCTCTGTTGTACTTAATTTATCGCTATAGGTTCAGCAGATATAGTCACATGACTTAATTTTCCATGGAATAGCATCCATTTGCTTCTGTCCCCAATATATAAGTGAAGTAATGAAGTACCTCTTGTTGAGTGAAGTGAATGTTAGTTTATCAACTTCAAGTTGATAATCGGTTTCATTTCACTTGCCCATGCAGCACATCAGTTGCGTTAGAAACTTATCACATTTGTTCATAGACAGGAATTCAGCTCTACAAGCTGACACGTATTAATTTTTAGTAAAATCTACTAGTATACTAATGCAAATGAGACAATCTGATGGGCTGAGCTGCTCGTACACTATCAGCCATTAGTGTGCAGTGGCTGGAGGTCGTCTACAAAATTACAGTTTCTTCTCGTTTCTTTGAAGTTTTGGAAGAGGATTTAGAGTTATTACAAGACATTATTATAATTTTTACTAAAACAATTAGATTATGAGCTCGAGATTTCTATGATGTGATAGTTGATGAGGCCGTACTCATAATCTAATTGTTAAATAGAAATCTGTACAATCCAATTTTAGGCAGAAGATGGAGAGTGTCGCATGTGGATGCTGCGAGAGGACTGTTTGGACGATGCTATTATCAAACTAACAAACTTGCTGTCTTCCAAAGATATGTGTACAGCTAGCAATGCTGCCTTGGTTTTAGCCAGGTAATTTGGCCTAGAGCTTTAAAGAAGATAACTTTCTTTAGGATAGGATATTCTTTAGAATAGTATCATAACCCAAAACAGTGGTCAGTTTTATTCAAACCCCAGATGTTACAATACAGTGTATCAAGTCAAACATGTAACTGAGTTCTTTTTGTTGCATTTTAGGCTGACGATTGCTGAAGAGGGATGTGCCAGGATTTTAAACCACCGAAGCTCCAGTCACACTTTAGTGCAGCTATGCAGAGCATTGGGAGCTGACGAGACAGGTACAGGCTTAACTTGTGTGTGATCAAAGTGACCTCGGTCTGTTATTTAGTTTTCAGAATTTTATCTCTGAAAGCATTTTTTTTTTTTTTCAATGTCTATCAATGGGTGACCATGATATTAAAAGTGGTGTTCATAATATGTAAACATGTATAGCACTGTGGAAAGAAATTATGGTATATTTTAAGCTTGGTAGAAAATATATGAGAAAGATATATAATATTATTCTGTCAGTAACACATTAACAAGCTACTCGGAAAAAAAATTCCGAGTTTCCCCAACAGGATTCGAACCTATGACCTTCCGCACACTGGTTGGACGCTCTACCACTGAGCTACAGGAGACTCGTGGGAGCTAAGGCCATATAACTAGGTTCAAGTGTGACAAACATCCTGCATAATGCAAGGATTGTAAATGATGGTTATTCCACAAATTCTCACTCATCGACAAATCTATTTGACTTTGTTCAACAGGAAGAGGAATGAATGCTGCATTTGCCATCGGGAGACTGTGTGATTTTGAAGCAGGATGTAAAAGGGTGTTATCTTTGAAAACATCTGACAAAATGGTACATTAAGATTGTTTAACGCTACACTCCTAGATATAAGTACTTTTCCACCTCCTTGATCATTGTGCAAAGTTTATACCTGAGTCAATGAACAACAGAACTAGATGAATCTTAAAACTATTTTAATTTTATTATACATTTATTTTGCTAACTAGTACAGTGTACATGTGCGTGTAAGTGACTGTGGATGGTTGGCTACGGTAGTATGATGACAAAACCCCACCTAATTTTGTTTTTGAACAGATCAACTCACTTATTGACATGTTACACTCTGGTGACTCTGGCTGTTGCAAGAATGCTTGCTTTGCTTTAAGCTGCATTGCATCCTTAGCTCAAGGACATCAGCGACTCTTGGAACATGAAAAGATTAATGGTGTCATAGAGGTTCTTTGTTCTCTGCTGGCTTCCAAGGATGAAGAAAGCATTTGGTTTGCTTCAATGTAAGTGTTCTGATTGAGGACTGCAACCGGGAGGGGAAATCCCATGTAGAGTGACAGGGTGATCTTCATACCTTTTAATGGTTAAAATTTATGGTTTGGTACTGTTTACGGTGTCTAAAATGAGGACAGTTAGAGTTATCCCCAGTACCTTTTAGGGTATTAAACTAGATTTTAAAAATATGACAGGAACCCACAGGAACCAGTTTTCTTTTAAAATTGGTACCTCTTAGTGGTGAAAATGAATTTGAGCCACACCTGCAAAATGGAATTTTGGTACCTTTTAGGGGTTCCATTAAAATTTCTGACAATCACCCACATCACTTTTATATGGGATTCCTCTCCAGGGGAACTGCACCACTGTATTTTTCTTGCCTCTTTTTCATCTCCTGTCACCACCACTGCCAAAACCTTGAACATGATTGTAACAAACTTTGTTTCTTTGAAGGATGTTGCATACTTTTGCCTGTCAGAAAAGTGGTTGTTTGTATCTTAGGACTCAGCCTGATGTCAAGCAGTCATTAGAGGTGGGTAAACAAATTATCATGCTAGCATAACACAATGAATATATTATGTCATTTTGCTTATAAAATAAGCAACTTCGGGACAAAAATCACAAAACCCAACCATTGATTAACCCATTCACTCCCAAGAGTACTAAGTTCAAAACTGAGAAAAAATCTTGAATTTCATTAAAGTACTGCTCAATAGCTTTCATTTGAATAGTCACACACAAGGGTTTGACATCCACGGACTCAAAAGTTAGAACCACATTTATGACTCATGGTTTGACTCTGGGAGTGAAAGGGTTAAAGGGACACTGTCCTGATTTTAGCATGATTTTGGGAAGCTCGGAAACATATCTAGATCATAGGAAGTTGATCAATAATGGTTTGATTCTGTAGAATAACACTCGACAAATGACAGGAACCCATTAGCAAGTGAGGATGACAAACGACAGCGAGGATGGAAATGGATTGCAATATGGATTTTTGAAAAAACGTCAGGATGTCAGTTTTTCAAAGTTTCAAATTTGGCTCGGAAATCTTTGAAATTTTGCAAAAATTTTGTTGCAGTATGGAATTTCTTGAAGAAATTGCTTTTTATCATTTAGTTAGAGTTTATTAAGTTCTTATTTCATAGATTTAGGGACCATGTCATGCATTTATCACAGTTTTGAGCAAACACACCGGGACAGTGTCCCTTTAAGCATAGTTTGCATGTTATTGCCATTGAAAGGTATGGTAAAGGAACTCTGTCAGTGTGAGTGTACTTCAGTACATGACTTTAAAATTTAGCAGAAATTGCTCAAAATAAAGTAAAAGTGTATAAAGAAGCTGATGATTTTGCTGTTTGGTAGACTCTCTTACAGAGATCAAGCCTGAAAGAGGATACCAGGGAAGAAGCTGAAGCAACTCAAGCCATATTGGAAATACTGCCTAAACCTAAACCACCTAATATTAAAGGTTGGAATATGTATAATGTAGTAAATTATGGAAGATTAATTTATAGAATTGAGAGAGACAGTGTACAGTGTAACATCTTCCTTATAGTTTGTTTGGGATGTCTTGAAAGGCAAGAAAGTAATTTTGAGGTTGAGGATGAATTTACGACCACCTCG
Source organism: Desmophyllum pertusum (assembly GCA_029204205.1). Taxonomy (NCBI): domain Eukaryota; kingdom Metazoa; phylum Cnidaria; class Anthozoa; order Scleractinia; family Caryophylliidae; genus Desmophyllum; species Desmophyllum pertusum. The sequence continues at coordinate 1,912,771 of MU827779.1, read as the reverse complement.
TTAATACGACCACCTCGTTAATATGACCACTTTCTTTTGTCCCAAACTGAAGTTCTCTCGGTCATTTTCTTATTTAAGAACCCCTTTAATATGACCACCCTGTTAATGCGACCAGATTTTGCTGGCCCGTTGGTGGTCGGATTAGCAGGGTTCCACTGTACTAAACATTAGCATGGAGAAAATCATATGGTATGGTGGGTAGGTGTTGCCTTTCATATTAGGTTCATATGAGTTATGGAAAGCAGCTGTGTGATCACCTGGCTAGTAGCTAGACCTGAGATCTAACGATCAATGGTTCAAGTCCTAACCAGTTTCTGTTCTCTGTTCTGTTCAGTGCTTCTCTCCAACCAAGTGAATGGGTACCAGAAACATTTTGTCTATTAATTTAACTTTACTAAATTTTTTAGTAGTTCAAGTTTTCAATGCTGTGATTTATCTGTTAATTTGAATGTATTTTTATATTTAGTGGAAAGTGCCTACAGTATTATTGTGACCTGGGATGCTATTCATCCAAAGAGCAGACTTGTTGTTACTTATCTGCTTTTCAAAGGTAACTCGCATCTCTCTTGTTAGATCATCTGAGGGTCTGCTAATTTAGCTTCTTGTTGTTCTGATTCCCTTTGGTTTTGTGTGAACCTTTTGCCATGTGGGTAGTTTGCAACTCTATAATGTCTGTAAATGTGACATTTTTTAAAGGAATCCTCCAGTCCACTGTTGGAACAAGTTACTATTAAATTGATGATCTAAACCGTATTTAATTAACTTAATTTTTCAATCAGATATTTTTTCTAACTAGTAGATCAATCATTTATTGTTTTTGATTGGTTGTACAGATGGAAAATTGGTTTACTCTGGTCCAAGAACAAGTTACATAGCCAATGATCTTACACCAGTCACAAAGTATAGTTTCTATCTACAAGCCTCAACAGAGGGAGATGATAGTCCACTAAGCAAAGCTGTTTCTGTTATAACTCCAGAATCAGGTACGTCTGGGACATCAACATCTTACTTATTTTTAATAAGCTCTCTCGTTGAGCATCTGATGCTCTTAGAGCAAATGTTGAGCATAATATAGTGTTAAATAAAATAACATATTCCTGCTCTTTTCAATAACACACAAACTTTGAAGTTCAAAACCCAACTAATGATTGCGTGTTTTGCTGTCGTCAATCATATTACAACGACAACTAATAGACCTTAAAAAAAAAAAAAAAAAAATGGATTGAAATTTACCAATCACAACCCATGGACATGACCTTTCGAAACTGCTGAAGTGAATTTCTGTTTCCTGAGACATCCCTTAAGATGATTTGATGGCAGTGAAAAATACAACCTTTGATTCAGCAGAGTTCACATGTGATTGAAAGGTGCAGTATAAAAGGCCCATTTAAATTGCCCTCAATCTATATGCACATGACATCTTTGTATTATATAGTTCCAAGTGCACCTCAATGCCTCAGAGTTCTAAACAAGTCCACGTCACAAATAAAGATCATCTGGGAACCACCGGCTACATCTAATGGAGTGCTGAAGGGGTATCAAATTGTCGTGAGAGGTAACATCTGGTATTTATGTGTTATTATATTAAGTGAAAATAATAAATTTAACTGATCTTTGCTGATGTGGACCCTGATGTGAAAGAAGACACAAGGAGATGAAACTTAAATGTGCAGTTTGGACCTCACATAAAATGATGGGGTGATCGTCGTACCTTTTAGGGGTTAAAATTTGTGGTTTGGTACCGCTTAGGGTGTTAAAATCTAAAATGATCATTATTATAGTTATTCTGGTACCTTCTAGGGTATTAAGTCGAAAAAAAAGTACATAGGATAGGAACTAGTTTTGCTTTAGAATTGGTATCTTTTAGGAGTGAAAATGAACTCAAGCCACACCCTCAAAATGAGATTCAGGTACCTTTTAGAGGTTCCTTTCAAAATTTCCGACAATCACGCCCATCACTTTTAAAATTCGCAAGCCACTTGAAATCATTTTTGTTTTATATTTCTTCATTAAAAGTGTGGGAATAAGTACCACTTCTTCAAGATGCTAGTGAAAGTTATATCTGCAGCAGACCAGCCCCATGCTTTTGGGCTGGACTTTTGCAATTTCCTAATTAATTTACTATCAACAATGATGTAACTAAACAATATAAAAGTGACATAAATAACTTTCTGCACACTGTAGGTAAAACATCTAGCCTTGAGATCCATGAGAACTACTTCATTTTGTCTGGTTTGCCTCCGGACACTGAATATACATTCCAGGTCAGTTTAAAATCCATTAGAAGACATATTATGTATCTCCATTTAATTTGTTACAAGCATATTAATCTTTCATGTTTAAAAATCATTTTCTTTATCTAAAATATACTGTTTTGTCGCTTTGGAGCCTAATAAAGTAATTATTACTTTACTCTTAGAGACAATTTTTTCAGTAATTTGTACCCTTCTAGGTGTTTGCTCTGACAAGCAAAGGACGGGGAGAAGCTGCCATTCTTACAACAGCCACAGATGACCTAGGTTGGTGAGAAAATACTTGTCTGATAACCCCAACACCAAATGAATGAATTTTTGCTGTTGATTGCTGTGCTTTAAACATGCATGCAAATTCTCTCTTTGGTTCAAGAACTCCGTTTATCTTAGTTTGTAATAATTATGCTATGTCACTACTATTACAACGATTGATAATACTGGTATGCACTTATGATTGACTAGTCTTGAAGGAAATAGTTAGTTTTCTTTTCCAAAGAATCTTCTTGCTGTTCCAAAGACAGAGTCGAGAGAAATGTTGAGATTAGAGGGAAAACAAAATTTGTTTTTAATTCAACTAGTTTTGTGAGGGTCCAGTTACTTCCTAATAGGTTCATAACCATGATGATAATAATTGTTAGGTTTTTCAAGAATGCTCACATTCTTCATTACATTGCTTTGTAGCATCTCATGCCCCACCCAAACCAGGAGTTCAGGTACTGGGCCGACATGAACTGCTGATAACATGGGAGAGTCCTCCTAAACCACTGGGAAGAATCAACAGCTATGAAGTCAGGGTCGATGACGTGGTATGTTATGTAGTATTTAGAAATCAGTAGTTTTAGTTGTGACGTCTTACTTCACTTTGTGGTTAAAAACTTCATAATTTATGAAGCCAGTTGTTTGTGCTTTTAATTTTGCTTGTATTGTATTGGGAGGGGGAGGGGGGACAATGGGGCAGGGCGGGAACCTTAGAGTAAAGGAGGGAAGTCTAAGGGAAGCGGGAAAAGAGATTTAAGCATAAAGCAAGATATTCCCAAATTGGGGGAAACCAGGAAAAAAATAATTAATAGGAAAAAAATTGCATAATATCAGGGCTGCAAATAACAGTCGGTCATCGGACAATGGCCGACCAAAATTTGCCAATGTCCAATGAAATCCCAACTGTGGTTGGACATAATGTCCGGACAATTTTTTTTGCCTTCCCATGCAAACACTACTCTGCATTTGACAAAACGTTAGATAAGCAGGTTCACTTATCAAGCGGTACTGTAATATGATGTCCAACCTTATTTTTGTTTCGTCCGACCAAAATGGTGACTTAGTCGGACACATGTCCTTTCAAGAAAAAAACATTATGTGCAGCCCTGTAATAATAAATATTAAATTTTTTTTAATTTTTTTATTTAAACAATATTTATTCTCAACATTTGCTCTAAGAGCAGATGCTCATCTAGAGAGCTTACGTTGTTTCACAATTACAATAACACACGATCAGAAAAAGACAAATATAACAAAGAAAAAAGAATTAAAAGGACAGGTACAAGCAAAATCACACAAAAATGGAAAAAAAAATTAAGAAAAGCGGTTTGATTGGGAGATAATTAGGACTGAACAGATTTGAACAAATTTACATTAACTTGAAAGTCGATAGCAGGCACACCATTTAAAAGCCAATCAATTTTTTTCTTGTCAGATGCTAACAGCCACCCATCTCCCAACCAGTGTGCAGCGGAGGCAAACAAAATAACGCGCAGAGCAGCAAAACTTGGGCAGTACAAAAAGTATTAAAATTTTCTTAATAGTAAAAGTGCAAAGAGGTGGAAGCCACTAGGAAAGGGGCAGGAGCTGGGAGTGAAGATATGTAAGGGATGCGAGAATTTCAGACCCGCCTGTCCCCACCCCACTTGCAAGAGTTTGATGAATGATAATTCAATGTTTGAATCAGTACATATGTACTTTGAATTTGTCACAGGCAACTTACAATGGAGTAGAAAAGAGTTGTACTGCCAAGTCCCTGAAGCCTAATACAGAATACACTGTCACAGTAAGTGAACATGTCAACTTTTTATTGGGTGCAGTCGGTGTGTTTGGCTGTTGGGGGAGGGTAGAGTTGAACATCTTGGGCTTCAGGTTGTTATCCTAACGTTTTGCATTATTGTGGTCAAATTTGTCTCCTTCAGTCACAGCTGTTACATGTATTTGGGTTGTCACACAATGCTTCTCCCCCATTAACGGCTGCTGACACCATAGTTAATAAAAGGAATGGTTATGAAGCCCGACAAAAGTCTTTGTTATATGTTTTTGTTCCCTTTTTTTGGCCTTGACCCTGCACAAACCTGACAAAATACAATAGGTGTTTACGTGTGTTCAAGCAACTAACCAATAGAAACGTTTCGATTACGTAATTCATGCATAGCGTATGAGCGCAAAACAAAAGATTGTGCAGGGTCGTGGACCTTCCAACATAAATCTTGGCCTCTTTGTTTGCTCCTTTGAAGTTTGCCGGGCTTCATAACCATTCCCTCTATTAACTATGCTGACACCTATCATCCAAATAGTTACAGTTACGGTTTGTTAATAAGCTGCTAGATTGCTTCAATTCTCAAATACAGTAGGATGCCCATTATTTTAATACCAGTCTTTTTTTAAGTAAAACTCTGTTTTATTTCTATGTCTGGTGTGTGTCAAATTTGAAAGGCGACATACTAGCATTTACTGTTTTTGATGAAGTTTGGCAACAAGTGCTTCTGATAAATGGAAGCTGGGCTGTAGCTTGTTAAACCTCTGGAAAGGAATGAGGTTCAGATGTCAGCAGCCATTACAGTGAAGATGACGCTACCGTTGCTACTCGACAAAGTTTTTGATGAATTTTTGACATTTTTTTGACAACTTTGATGGGTTCGTTTTGTGGCGCCACAATTGAACTAGACTCGAAACTAAAACCATTCAAATTTCACAACTCCGCCTTCAACACTCCTTGGATTTTGATTGGTCAAATCAAACGGAACCCATCCGAAAGTTGTCAAAAAGATGTCAACAATACTATTAATAAAAAACTTTGTTGAGTGGCAACAGTAGCATCATCTTCACTGTAATGGGGAGAAGTGTTACATGACAACCTAAATAACGGTTGCATAGGAGACTATGGTCAAAATAATAGGCAGGAAGAGGTGAAGTGGTTGTTGCGCTGACTAAAATAGCTGGGTACCCAATGATTAATAATTAATCATTATTAGGTTTTGGCTGGCTGTGTATCTAACACACTGACCGATATGTTGTGTTCTTAGGTCAGTGCATGGTGCAGTGAGGGGAGATGCGAAAGTGTGCCGACTAAGAAAAGAACAGCAAGAGAAGTCTACAGTAAGATATTAATCAGCCGCAGTGTAATCAATGAGGAATGTGCTGATAATCTGTATATTACACAAAAAGGCTGAATCTGATTGGCTAACCAAAGTGTTTACACCAGGCTTATTGTTTAACATGTATGATACTAAATGCCATTTTGTATCTCATCTCTTCAGTTTACGAAACGAAGGGAAAATGTTGCCACGATTGTCTGATAAAAATGCTTTATTTAGTTTTGGGGAACTTAACTGTCAGTGAATTCTTGGCTGACTATTAAAACCCACTAAATAACAAAGTGACAAACTAACCAACACCTTATCTAGATTTTGTAATAAATTATGAGCATGTGACCAAAAGATATGATGATGAGAGGGAAGCAGAATTACTTGTTAGTGTTCCACTAGGAATCATGTAGTGTTCTCAGTTGAACCGATGACTGTTGGTCATGTGCCATTGATGAAAACATTTTTGAGAACCCTGTCATGGCATGTCACCTACTCAGGGGTTTCATTAATTTTGGAAGTACGCAGTTTACCATGGTGGAATAGGTGGCTGTGACTAATAAAGTGGCCATAAGGTCCCTTTATGCTAGGGGGGTCCCCCCAGAAAATTTTGGAAATGTAGAAGCTCGGAAATGCAATTTCCAGCATTCCTGGAGTCAAACTGAATGTCTATATGACAATTTTTATCGATCACAGTAGATCTCAGGTATTTTAAACGATCTTGCGATTATTCTATGTGAAGTTTGGAGTTTAAAGACTAACACTGTTACATTAATTTTTTTTTCTTTCATAAATCTTTTAAGTAAACTCTCAGAAGGCCAGAAGGCTTGATTAGTAAGCGGCAGCAAGAGGCAACGTAGGCGGCGGGAGACTGCCGGTAGCCGGCTTCTAATGAAACCCCTGCCTACTATTGTGTCAAGTTGAACAGCCACTGCAACATAAATATAGAAATAACAATAGTGTATCAATAATAATTATTATTATTATTGTAGTGGCAGGGTGTTTTAAATTTGTAGCATAATCGCAGAATTTTAACTAAGAGAAATATTATATAATACAAAATTATTTCATCAGTAATATTAAAATTTCAAGAAATGATATGCTTATTAATATTACTAATTAATTCTTTGGACCTTTCTTTCTCAAACAGCTAGCATTCTTGTCTTGACTAATTAACAGTTTCGATTAATTTTCTAACGTTAAAGGAAATTATGTGCGTAATGTCAGTTCCTGGAATAGAGAAAACAGGTATTTAGTATTGAATAAAATTCAGTTAGTTTTAATGCTTTTAAAATTGAGTCGTCTGATCGATAGATAAAGAGGATAAGTTTATTAAACTTATAAAGTTGTAACACTTTAATCAATAATTTGGATTAATTTGTTGGTCTAACTCACAAGTCAGTGGTCAATTTGGCTTGAGTGGGATAATTAAGACATGTTCAAATAATATTCTTTTGTGATTCGTCGTCATTGATAATGCCTTCAATTATCTTTGTAATCCACAATGAATAATTTACATGTAGTGCACAGCTACATGTGTAATCAATCAGCTATTTTATTTTTACTAATATTTTATGCTATATGTGTTAGTCAGTTGTAAATATTCCTTGCACTAGCACCACACACTTTCAGTAAAAGAATGCCTGCTTCCTTCTGAAAAATTATATTCATATCATATTGTTTCTTCAAAACTCAATATTACCAAAATTTAATACGGAAAATATTACACTATCGGCAGATAGTAAAGGCTAGTTGAGGCAGGTAGTGTTAAAGGGAATCTTGGCTAAAAAACAGTTTTAGCTCCAACGTATACGTAATGGTTCTCTTTAACTAGTCTTGGGGTTTTAAGTCGATATTTCCGTAACTGGTTCGAATGCGAAGTGTTTGGTTTTCCGTTTAAATATCCCGCGCGCCGCCATGTTTCATTATGGTAATTTTATGACGTCATTGCGTTGTCGGAGACTTTAACTTGGAGTCTACGGAAGAAGATTTCGCGGTTATTGAGCCGGAATACGCATTAAATGCACGTACATATCTCTAATTTCACACAAAGCTGACTTAAGCTAACGTATTGAAAACTAAAAGTGAATAAAATGGCACGGCCTGTGAAAACTGTGAAAAAAAATTTCTACGTAGGATCTGTGAAAGATTTAATCAGCCAAAAATAGAAATACAAATAAAGTAAGCAAGGCTGATACTAAATAGAACACTTAACGCGACAACGACATGATAGAGTCCGAACTGAAAGCCAAAATGCAACGCACGACAACGCAATGACGTCATAATCTCCCATAAAACTTTGCGAAAAACAAACATGGCGGCGCGCAGGAAATTTGAAAGTAGATAAAGCAGAAACAAATCGCCTAGTATTGAAACCAGTTAAAGAATTATCGACTTCAAACCCCTAAACCAGTTTTACACAAACACCAACTTATGACTTGGAGCAAAACTGTTTTCAGCCGAGATTCCCTTTAACATTACTTTAATCCAGTCTTGTTTCAACAGTCAGTGTACTCCCGGCTCCCACCTCTTCTGTTGTGGTTGACGTCTCTTTGTGTCTTTTCTATTGTAAAATTGCAATTTTTCCATATTTCTTGGGGTTCCCGCCACCTTGGAAATCCTGTTTCCCACCCTCTCTTCTCCTGCCTCCTATAGAGTTCCCACGCCCTTTACTCCCAGGATTCCCCCCTGTCTCCCCCTTTAGGTATGTTTTTTCTCCATCTGCACTGATAATGCACATGCACCTTTCTTAACAGACCCTTTGTACACAGCTAAGGGCTCAACAGCAAGGCAGAGAAATGCACGGTCTACCACAAAGACAACTGCTTCACCTGCTTCTAAGGCTACCAGTAAATCAAAAGCTAAAGGTGCTGTTTATATAGCTAGCTAAATGATAAATAAAACATAAAATTCAAATGCATAAAGTAAAATACAACAGCACCATAAAAAATAGACTTTATTGCAGGTATTGAAAACTTTTGTTTGCTTGTTATTGAATTAAAGTAAATGCTTGATGCTTGTTTACCCGAACGGGAGATATGAACAGTAGAATGATAAACCATACATCACTATAAACTCTAATACAATTTGAATCTGAATAGTTTCTCAATAGTTTTTTATAGTCCAGGTGAGTGTAGTCCTGAAAAGGACTGTTGTTGGTGACTGACGTTTCGACAACCTGTGCAGAAGTCATCTTCAGAGTCAACAACAACAACAACAAACAACATCAACAACTTTATTTACCCATTAATTACATAAAAGAATTTAAAGAAAAAACAAATTGAAATATTTATGGGTACTGGCTCCCTGAAATAAATATAAAGCTAAAAATGCCAGGGAGCCAGATTACATATACTAAATTAAAGTACTAGGCCGGAGAGGTTAAAAAAGTACACACAGACATACACACACAAACGCACACAGAGTCAAGTGAAATGTGTTAGTCAGTCGATGTTGTTAAGTATCTGGTCCTAGTAACTGATTAGGATTAGTCAGTTTAGCCGTGATGTTATTGGCTGTAAAGACTCGTGTAAAGTTCGTAGACTGTGATTGGTCAGTTGTTGTCAGTGGATCGAAACTGACAACAACTGACCAATCACAGTCTACAAACTTTACACGAGTCTTTATAGCCAATAACATCACGGCTAAACTGACCAATCAGTTACTAGGACTAGATACTTAACAACATCGACTGACTAACACATTTCACTTGACTCTGAAGATGACTTCCGCACAGGTTGTCGAAATGTCCGTCACCAACAACAGTCCTTTTCAGGACTACAGTCACCCGGGCGATCACACTAGACGAACTACTGATACTCCTGGGTTCAAACCATTTACTAAGTTTTTTATAACAATGAATCTTTCTAATCTAATTGTTTATTCTTCTGACCCAATAACCCAACTACAAAAGTCAGTATTTTTGTACAACGTCTGGTCCACACTTTAATTACATCTGGTAATCTTAATTCTAAACTGAGTGACTTTTCTGATAACATTATTAATCTCCATTAAATCATCAAGACATCAAACTTTTTAAATACCACTAATAATAAATCATAGTATGAAGTACAGGGAAGCTACAGGCATTGTTATTCTGGTGTGGTACTGTTCCTAATATCTACTGGATGATTTCATTGTAGCTCCTACCAGAAAACCTTTGTATCCATATGAAAAGAAAAATGGCCCTGCTACTAAGCAAGAAAGGGGTAAGACATGAAAAGTCATGTTGGTTTAGTTGTTTAAGTTGTTTAAAATAGGATTTGATGGTTACGGCATTCGCATTCAGCATTAACCATAGAAACTTCAAAATTAACTGGTCGGGACGAAAAATGCTGGCCTTAAGTGGAGAGGTAAATTATCATTACTTGCGGTTAACTTGTTGTGTTCTACATCCAGAGGTGACGAGTTCAAGCCTGTCCAGATATTCGTGGTATGTTCTTGGGGCAAGACACTCCCAAAGTGCCTCACTGCTCCACCCAGGAGTATAAATGGGAACTGATGGGGAAACCGGACAAAATGCTGAGGGGCGGGGTAACATGAGATGGACTAGCATCCCATCCAGACGGAGTAAAGAATGCTCTTAGTGAAAATCGCTTCATGCTACTACTGTAAAAGCTCTATAGCTTATTTAATTTTAGGCCTCAAGAAAGGGGGGCTTATTAGAGAGGGGGGGGGGGGGGGGCTTATTTCAAATCATAAATTTGCGAGAAAATTCACATTTTATACCACTAACTAAAACAGAACAAGAAATGGGTTATGTATGACCGTCTTACAAAATTGAAGGGCCAAGTGGAAAACTATGCTAAGTGAGCAAACGCGCTTTGCTCACTTAGCATAGTTTTCCACTTGACCCTTCTAATATGTAACGTCATTTTTACCCTAACTCAATGATAGTTCTTGAAATTAAAGACCACGTTTCAATACAAAGTGACTAAAACACCATAAAATATTGCTGAAAAAGTAATTTACATCAGCCTGACGGAAGGGGGGGGGGGGGGCTTAATAGAGAGGGGGGGGGGGGCTAAATAGAGCTTTTACGGTATATGAGCTGGCTGTATAACCCAATACTAGGCTTATAACCACATACTTTATTTTTTACTGAGTTTGCTGGAAGGCCACCTCTCTACGAAAGCCAGGATTTTTCGTCCCGACCGTGCGCTGATCCATACACTTTACTCTTATTGAAACCTCCCTACAACGACCACCAGTCTACACTGTCCCAGGGTAGCCGTTGTAGAGAGGATCAACGGTGATTACAAAGTTACATTTTGGTTGTTTTCTGTTAGTAATGAGACGACTAACTTGATTACAGATATCAGTAGTACAGTAAAAACCCGCATAAAAGAACACGTGTTTTGGGGTTCAGGCTGATTTTGTTCTTATATATCGGGTGTTTTCTGGTACTTTTTTGACCAAATTTGACCAAATTTCAGCCTGAGTGTTCTTAATCCACTTGTTCTTTTATGCGGGTTTTTACTGTATTTCTTGCTTGAATCTGTCTCCAGTTTTCACGAGCTGGACAAATTATTTTCACAATTTGTGTATTGCCCTTCTTCAGTACTAAAAAGAGCAAAGACTGCTGAAGTTCTGAGAGTTCCAACAGCAGACTACTCACAATCAACTGACACAAGAGAGGCAAAAGTCAAGAGGAATGGGGTAAACTTTTGTTGTTGTTGTTTAGTATGATTTCGAGAAGCTAGGCATCTAAGGCATACCTACAAGCCTCGCCACATTTTGTGTAAACGCAAATGCACCATACTAAGTATACATCCCGCTCCCCTATGCAGTGTGGGTAGGCTTGTATTGGCATTTCATGTATTTCTTGTGAGAACATTGTTAAGGAGGAAGAGATAATTGTCAACTGGTTCAACAATCTCGACATACCTTGTAGTTCATAGGAAACCCAAGAATAGTGGTTTTATTGAATTCGGTCACAATGCTCCCCCCCCCCCCCTCCCCCCTTCCTGCCAGATATAACGCCCCAGACAGAACGCACCCTAACTTACAGTCAAACCAGATGCTCTTTTGTGGACAACTTTGCAACATTCCACCGCAATATGAATTTGAATTTCAGTTTGCAAACTGCTCCGAGCAAACTATCAATCAAAATACCAATATTGCCGCTGAATGTTGCAACGTTGTCCGCAAAAGAACATCCGGTTTGACTGTTACTGACTCGTCCCAGGGCGGGAGTCGTGGGAGACTGGGAGAAACTCAGCGACACAAAGGTGATGATGGGTAGATGGAAGAGAAGAGAGGGTTTCTCCTCCTTCCTTCTTCCCATCGCCCCTAGCACTCGCGCTCGCGACTAGGAGACGACTGGGGACGAATCAGCTAACGAATCAGCTAACTTGAGACATAAAGCATTTAACACTACCATAAAACATAATGCTTTCGCGGTTGGTACAAAATACTCACAACAGTTTATGCATTTATCAGAAGTCAACTAGATCTCTACCATGAAAATTGCACAGCATTTACCAGGGAAACTACCTTAAACTGATATTTTCCAATGAAATCCGCAAAAAGATGAGCGCTTACAACTGCGGTTTGTTCCTAATCACTTGTTGTTGTAGATAACATTGGAGAACAAAAACCGCCCCCACACCACCATCGGCAGGGTTGGTGCATTGAACGGCTCTCAACAATCTGTCAAGAAACCCACAGGTGACGTTATCAGTATATATTCAGATGAGAACAGGTTTTTGATTACTTTGGAAAGCAATTGTATTAGATAGACAGCCGGCGTTTGGACCGTTAATCCATCGTCAGGAGTTAAGTCTGTTTATTCCTTGAAGCAATGAGTTACGCTATTGGTTAAGGCGTGGTTTTTACGCTACTGTGTTTCCACCATTGGCATAGTGACTTCTTATTTTCACTGACTTACCTACATCCCCTGATCTTCTCTGTTGAACTTTGGACGGTAGGCGGTTCTCGGGCAATGACAACATGATAGCGATAGCAGTATAATAGGTCCATTTACCCGTGACCTTGCGTTTTTCTCAGGATACAACAAAATCGTGGAAGATCTTTTAACAAATCAGAACAAAGGTACTTGGGTTCAGGCGACTTTTCCCGCGCTTTTTATCGATCGCGGTTTTGGGTTTGTTCCAATCAGAAAATCGCACGAGCACTCCGAATGTTGTCACGTCACGTCACGTCACGGCTCAGTAGTCTATTTCCCCTCACTAACTAGTGGAGAGTAGTGTTGCGTGACAATCCAACGAAGGGAAAAAAAATGCTTCTTATTCCTCTGACTTGACATTTGTTCAAGCTGTTGTTGTCTGCTTCCTTTCTATAGGGGAAAAACATCTAAATCTAAATCCTCCAGTCTGTCACGGTCACTCGAGTCCCTGGGTAAAGAGTACGATGATTCAAAGGTAAGTGGCAACGATTGATAAGGTTATGTGTCAGTTGTCCAATCACAGGGCTAATTGTCACTAGCTCCAAACATTTTCACGTCAGCTTCATGTTAGCTATGAAAATACTTCATGTTACTTTGTCACACAACTTGATACTTGCTGAAATCCGGACTCACTCAATTCATAGAGACAACCAACCAGAAATACCTCTCGTTCCCTCGACTGCTTATTGTGATCATAACAATTCTCCCAGCTCGCGCAATCACTATGTCAACAGCTCAGTCGCGGGTCAGGTCTGTGTTTCTAAAGCCAAATGGGTTTTGCGCACACTTTCTAGCATGCTATTTTCTAAATTGTTTTGTTTTCATTCAAGGGTACAAGTGATATAAGTGGTTCCAGCTCCACATCATCAGCCAGTTATGAAGTGAAGGACAGAAGGGCAGTGAGTGACGCTGCGCAGGTAGAAATTGGTAAAAGACTTACCAAACGAAACTCTCAGTTGGGAGGTTCTGCATCTTCCTTGACAAGAGACAAGACTGGAAAAGGTCAGTTGTGTACCTAACTTCAGATAACAGACGTCTGTCTTCTCCTGCTCACGAGACGTCTGAGAGTCAACCCGAAAAATTCCATGCATACTGATGACGTAACTCAACAGTGATCCGTGTGGTGTTTCTGATTGGCTGTTGCTCGGTTTTAAATTTTCGCGCGCAAGTAACAACCAATCCGAGTCACTACACGGAACTTTGTAGAGCTACGTCATCAGTATGCACGGAATATAACAAATTAAAATATAAACTGAAAACTTCGCGCGCTCTGATTGGTTAAAAACCATGTTTTATCAGAGTATAAAACATAGAAAAGCGTGTTTTATCGTTTCGCGCGCGTAAATCTATATTTTAAAGCACATAAAGAAGCCAAAATCATGTATTATACTGTCATAAAACACTCCGGGAATTTGAGAACACTTCAATGAGAAATTTAGAAAACACTTGCCTGCGGCTCGTGTTTTCTAAATTTCTCTCGTGTTCTCAAATTCCCGTCGTGTTTTATGACAGTATAATACATGGTTTTGGCTTCTTTATTTGTTAAATCAAATAACGCAGGGTTTTTTTTTGAACGGGTTTAATTCTTCTTCTTAGGTGCGTCAATGGTGAGAAGGTCAAGTCTCCCAGGCAGCGGATTATCAAATCGCAGGTCTCTCAAGCCTGCTACAGTTAAAACACCGCAAATAATGATTGGACTCGAGTCTCCTGCCACTGCAGACAAGCAAAGGTACAACTGATAGCACTAGTGGATAGTAGTCAAAGAGCTCATTGCAGTGGCGGCAAAAATGTACTTGCCCAATCGGAACCGGCTCGCAGCAAAAGCGCGTAACCGGTAGAAAACGCGGGAAAAGTCGCGCCAGCAAAATCACGATGCACCTGATTGGCCGGTGTAATTAACCAATTACAAAGCTGAGAAGATGGGGACTGATTTTCCACGTGGTTACTTTCGAAAGTCATCTGAATAGCGCTGTAATGATATTTTTTGCGTGGTAGATTTAACAAGATACAAAATAGCAGCAATGCACTGATTGTCTTTCTTCTTTTTTTTGTCAGTACTTCTTTCCCTGCTCAGAGAATCAGCAGAATCACAGACAGGGTTGCTGCACTACAAGTGTCCGATGGGAGTGATGCGTGAGTGCTTTGAACAAAAACTTGAATTTATTTTTCAATGATAGGTCTTCTCTAGTAAGGCGCACAAAGATAAATGGACGACTTTATGTCAGGATAGGCGCCCTACGCGTGATTGACGCCCCTACGCATCATAGACGCCCCTACGCGTGATTGACGCCCCTATCAATGACGCCCCTACGCGTCATGGACGCCCCTACGCGTCATGGACGCCCCTACGCGTCATGGACGCCCCTACGCGTCTATGACGCCCCTACGCGTCTATGACGCCCCTACGCGTCTATGACGCCCCTACGCGTCTATGACGCCCCTACGCGTCTATGACGCCCCTACGCGTCTATGACGCCCCTACGCGTCATGGACGCCCCTACGCGTCATGGACGCCACTACGCATCATGGACGCCCCTACGCATCTATGACGCCCCTACGCGTCATGGACGCCCCTACGCGTCTATGACGCCCCTACGCGTCAATGACGCCCCTACGCGTCTATGACGCCCCTACGCGTCTATGACGCCCCTACGCGTCTATGACGCCCCTACGCGTTTTTGACGCCCCTACGCGTCTATGACGCCCCTACGCGTCTATGACGCCCCTACGCGTCTATGACGCCCCTACGCGTCTATGACGCCCCTACGCGTCTATGACGCCCCTACGCGTCTATGACGCCCCTACGCGTCAATGACGCCCCTACGCGTCTATGACGCCCCTACGCGTCATGGACGCCCCTACGCGTCTATGACGCCCCTACGCGTCAATGACGCCCCTACGCGTCTATGACGCGTCTATGACGCCCCTACGCGTCTATGACGCCCCTACGCGTCTATGACGCCCCTACGCGTCTATGACGCCCCTACGCGTCTATGACGCCCCTACGCGTCTATGACGCCCCTACGCGTCTATGACGCCCCTACGCGTCTATGACGCCCCTACGCGTCAATGACGCCCCTACGCGTCTATGACGCCCCTACGCGTCATGGACGCCCCTACGCGTCTATGACGCCCCTACGCGTCAATGACGCCCCTACGCGTCTATGACGCCCCTACGCGTCTATGACGCCCCTACGCGTCTATGACGCCCCTACGCGTCTATGACGCCCCTACGCGTCTATGACGCCCCTACGCGTCATGGACGCCCCTACGCGTCATGGACGCCCCTACGCGTCTATGACGCCCCTACGCGTCAATGACGCCCCTACGCGTCAATGACGCCCCTACGCGTCATGGACGCCCCTACGCGTCATGGACGCCCCTTCGCGTCATGGACGCCCCTACGCGTCTATGACGCCCCTACGCGTTTTTGACGCCCCTACGCGTCTATGACGCCCCTACGCGTCTATGACGCCCCTACGCGTCTATGACGCCCCTACGCGTCTATGACGCCCCTACGCGTCTATGACGCCCCTACGCGTCTATGACGCCCCTACGCGTCATGGACGTCCCTACGCGTCATGGACGCCCCTACGCGTCATGGACGCCCCTACGCGTCTATGACGTCCCTACGCGTCTATGACGCCCCTACGCGTCTATGACGCCCCTACGCGTCTATGACGCCCCTACGCGTCATGGACGCCCCTACGCGTCTATGACGCCCCTACGCATCTATGACGCCCCTACGCGTCATGGACGCCCCTACGCGTCATGGACGCCACTACGCATCATGGACGCCCCTACGCGTCTATGACGCCCCTACGCGTCAATGACGCCCCTACGCATCTATGACGCCCCTACGCGTCATGGACGCCCCTACGCGTCTATGACGCCCCTACGCGTCAATGACGCCCCTACGCGTCTATGACGCCCCTACGCGTCTATGACGCCCCTACGCGTCTATGACGCCCCTACGCGTCTATGACGCCCCTACGCGTCTATGACGCCCCTACGCGTCTATGACGCCCTTACGCGTCTATGACGCCCCTACGCGTCTATGACGCCCCTACGCGTCTATGACGCCCCTACGCGTCTATGACGCCCCTACGCGTCTATGACGCCCCTACGCGTCATGGACGCCCCTACGCGTCTATGACGCCCCTACGCGTCAATGACGCCCCTACGCGTCAATGACGCCCCTACGCGTCATGGACGCCCCTACGCGTCATGGACGCCCCTTCGCGTCATGGACGCCCCTACGCGTCTATGACGCCCCTACGCGTTTTTGACGCCCCTACGCGTCTATGACGCCCCTACGCGTCTATGACGCCCCTACGCGTCTATGACGCCCCTACGCGTCTATGACGCCCCTACGCGTCTATGACGCCCCTACGCGTCTATGACGCCCCTACGCGTCAATGACGCCCCTACGCGTCATGACGCCCTACGCGTCATGGACGCCCCTACGCATCATGGACGCCCCTACGCGTCTATGACGCCCTACGCGTCTATGACGCCCCTACGCGTCTATGACGCCCCTACGCGTCTATGACGCCCCTACGCGTCTATGACGCCCCTACGCGTCATGGACGCCCCTACGCGTCATGGACGCCCCTACGCGTCATGGACGCTCCTACGCGTCATGGACGCCCCTACGCGTCATGGACGCCCCTACGCGTCATGGACGCCCCTACGCGTCTATGACGCCCCTACGCGTCATGAACGCCCCTACCCGTCATGGACGCCCCTACGCGTCATGAACGCCCTACCCGTCATCGACGCCCCTACGCGTCATGAAAAGTCCAAAACATTAGAGAGCTCCTGTGGAAAAACGGCAGTGAAAAGTGGCATTATGGCAGTATAAACATACATTTTAGCACGACTAGCTACGATTTATTTAATCTTGTCGGTCAAATTATAAACACCGACTGATAAAGAAGCTTCTCTGGCATCAATGAAACCGAACAACAATTTCACTAAAATTAATACTAAACTTAACTTTAACTATAGTGCTGGTTTAGGAAAAGGAAAATGTCTGAAGTAAGGAAAGGAAAATGACTGAAGGAAAATGTATTTAGGAAAATGTCTGAAGCAAGTGTCTCAATGCAAGATATAAATACTAGTCGGTTTCGAATTTCATCGAATTTCAGCACGTCGAAATTCTAAGGTACACAGAACCCTTTTACGGCTGGTAGAATCGATAGAATTCTTTGAGCCCCTTCTCAGTCTGCCACATAAAAGCGGGGGAAATGAAAGTGTTAATTAATCGGATTGATTTCCCCGAATAAAGTAAACTCCGCGACCGGGAATTTTATAATTCGGCAGATTAAAATCAAAACAAACCAAGAAACACATAAATACTGAATTTCATTGTTCAAGACCGGTTCCCGATAGCCGTTTAACGAAAGAAAAGGCAGATGACATGGATATGAAGCAGTGTTCGAATATATTTTAAACTGAACAAGCGGGGAAATAAATAAAAATTCGTGTTCAGTTGTACTCACATGTTCTTGTAGCTTCTTGTCGGCCATGAATGAAATCGTGCTCCACGCTGCCTGCAGCCGATGCAATAAAAACTGACCAAGCTTGCTCCGATAAATGTTAAAGAAAACAGCATATGCCTCGAAACAGTGTATACTTTGATTCTGGGATACAATTAAACCGTTTTAAAGCCATAAAACCTGATTAAGGTAGTACAACTGGCTAAAATGCTCCGAAAAAGGACCCTTTTGGAGAACTGT
Source organism: Desmophyllum pertusum (assembly GCA_029204205.1). Taxonomy (NCBI): domain Eukaryota; kingdom Metazoa; phylum Cnidaria; class Anthozoa; order Scleractinia; family Caryophylliidae; genus Desmophyllum; species Desmophyllum pertusum. Next base: position 1,894,524 of record MU827779.1, on the reverse strand, counting down.
TTCAAATCCATTTCAAATTCCATAGAAGAAGTTGTTAAGTCATTTTTATCAGAGAAACAGATTCTGAAATCGACATTTTCATTTTCGTAACGGGAATGTGTGAAATTGATTACCTCGCAAGCGGTGTAAAAATCAGTTTTTTCTAATTTTTAGGTTTATGTTTTAATTAGTAGTCATAATTTTTGTTTTATAAACAGTTATGAAGAAAATACATGAAATATGAGTTAGCCGCAGCGAAACAGCAAATTCTGTGTTAATTATTAACAGGCATTAAAATCAAGGACATGACTCCCTTAATTTTATTCAAATTGAATGTTTTTTTTGCGGCTAAATGCAGGAAGATTACTTAACATGTGGACAAAAACTGTGCCAAATTTCGTCAGCATTGAGTTTTTCCTAGTGGCAATTTGTTAAATTTTATCACATGTAAGTCAAAAAGACGCCGAATTCGACGAATTCAGCGGCCAGTTTTTCATCGCGATTTCTCTGCAAATTGATCCGCCATCTTGAGCCTTGTACTTACCAGCCTGATCAACATGAGCACACACGAAAAATAACCTGGAATGTTGTGCGAGACTCCCGTGAACAAAATACCAGAGCGCATGTCCTTAGCTTCCACCGTTCGATACTTACGTCTCCAAATTCAAGATGGCGTCTTAAAATGGTGCCCCAGACAACGAAATTCAATCTCCGCTTTCTCCAAAACCCGCAAACGGTGGACTCTTATCTTTTGGAATTGATCATAATAATGTTTTATCTACCAGCTGGCTGAAAACGAAGGCAACTTTATATTTTACGACTCACCCAATTGTACTACCTTAATAAGAAGTAAAGTACTCGCGTTTTCAGGCAACGCCAACTCAAGCTTTCTCACGTCGGGCCCCGACGTAGAACGTCAAGATATTTCCCGCCGTACATGCGCAGTAGATAATTTGGGTTTTCCCTGACATTCTCACGTCGCGGTTGCCGTCCGCGTTGTCGGTGCTTAAAGTCCCTAATGACGCCCCTACGCGTCATGGACGCCCCTACGCGTCTATGACGCCCCTACGCGTCAATGACGCCCCTACGCGTCATGGACGCCCCTACGCGTCATGGACGCCCCTACGCGTCTATGACGCCCCTACGCGTCTATGACGCCCCTACGCGTCTATGACGCCCCTACGCGTCAATGACGCCCCTACGCGTCAATGACGCCCCTACGCGTCAATGACGCCCCTACGCGTCAATGACGCCCCTACGCGTCAATGACGCCCCTACGCGTCAATGACGCCCCTACGCGTCAATGACGCCCCTACGCGTCATGGACGCCCCTACGCGTCTATGACGCCCCTACGCGTCATGAACGCCCCTACCCGTCATGGACGCCCCTACGCGTCATGAACGCCCTACCCGTCATCGACGCCCCTACGCGTCATGAAAAGTCCAAAACATTAGAGAGCTCCTGTGGAAAAACGGCAGTGAAAAGTGGCATTATGGCAGTATAAACATACATTTTAGCACGACTAGCTACGATTTATTTAATCTTGTCGGTCAAATTATAAACACCGACTGATAAAGAAGCTTCTCTGGCATCAATGAAACCGAACAACAATTTCACTAAAATTAATACTAAACTTAACTTTAACTATAGTGCTGGTTTAGGAAAAGGAAAATGTCTGAAGTAAGGAAAGGAAAATGACTGAAGGAAAATGTATTTAGGAAAATGTCTGAAGCAAGTGTCTCAATGCAAGATATAAATACTAGTCGGTTTCGAATTTCATCGAATTTCAGCACGTCGAAATTCTAAGGTACACAGAACCCTTTTACGGCTGGTAGAATCGATAGAATTCTTTGAGCCCCTTCTCAGTCTGCCACATAAAAGCGGGGGAAATGAAAGTGTTAATTAATCGGATTGATTTCCCCGAATAAAGTAAACTCCGCGACCGGGAATTTTATAATTCGGCAGATTAAAATCAAAACAAACCAAGAAACACATAAATACTGAATTTCATTGTTCAAGACCGGTTCCCGATAGCCGTTTAACGAAAGAAAAGGCAGATGACATGGATATGAAGCAGTGTTCGAATATATTTTAAACTGAACAAGCGGGGAAATAAATAAAAATTCGTGTTCAGTTGTACTCACATGTTCTTGTAGCTTCTTGTCGGCCATGAATGAAATCGTGCTCCACGCTGCCTGCAGCCGATGCAATAAAAACTGACCAAGCTTGCTCCGATAAATGTTAAAGAAAACAGCATATGCCTCGAAACAGTGTATACTTTGATTCTGGGATACAATTAAACCGTTTTAAAGCCATAAAACCTGATTAAGGTAGTACAACTGGCTAAAATGCTCCGAAAAAGGACCCTTTTGGAGAACTGTTTCAAATCCATTTCAAATTCCATAGAAGAAGTTGTTAAGTCATTTTTATCAGAGAAACAGATTCTGAAATCGACATTTTCATTTTCGTAACGGGAATGTGTGAAATTGATTACCTCGCAAGCGGTGTAAAAATCAGTTTTTTCTAATTTTTAGGTTTATGTTTTAATTAGTAGTCATAATTTTTGTTTTATAAACAGTTATGAAGAAAATACATGAAATATGAGTTAGCCGCAGCGAAACAGCAAATTCTGTGTTAATTATTAACAGGCATTAAAATCAAGGACATGACTCCCTTAATTTTATTCAAATTGAATGTTTTTTTTGCGGCTAAATGCAGGAAGATTACTTAACATGTGGACAAAAACTGTGCCAAATTTCGTCAGCATTGAGTTTTTCCTAGTGGCAATTTGTTAAATTTTATCACATGTAAGTCAAAAAGACGCCGAATTCGACGAATTCAGCGGCCAGTTTTTCATCGCGATTTCTCTGCAAATTGATCCGCCATCTTGAGCCTTGTACTTACCAGCCTGATCAACATGAGCACACACGAAAAATAACCTGGAATGTTGTGCGAGACTCCCGTGAACAAAATACCAGAGCGCATGTCCTTAGCTTCCACCGTTCGATACTTACGTCTCCAAATTCAAGATGGCGTCTTAAAATGGTGCCCCAGACAACGAAATTCAATCTCCGCTTTCTCCAAAACCCGCAAACGGTGGACTCTTATCTTTTGGAATTGATCATAATAATGTTTTATCTACCAGCTGGCTGAAAACGAAGGCAACTTTATATTTTACGACTCACCCAATTGTACTACCTTAATAAGAAGTAAAGTACTCGCGTTTTCAGGCAACGCCAACTCAAGCTTTCTCACGTCGGGCCCCGACGTAGAACGTCAAGATATTTCCCGCCGTACATGCGCAGTAGATAATTTGGGTTTTCCCTGACATTCTCACGTCGCGGTTGCCGTCCGCGTTGTCGGTGCTTAAAGTCCCTAATGACGCCCCTACGCGTCTATGACGCCCCTACGCGTCTATGACGCCCCTACGCGTCAATGACGCCCCTACGCGTCATGGACGCCCCTACGCGTCATGGACGCCCCTACGCGTCTATGACGCCCCTACGCGTCTATGACGCCCCTACGCGTCTATGACGCCCCTACGCGTCAATGACGCCCCTACGCGTCAATGACGCCCCTACGCGTCAATGACGCCCCTACGCGTCAATGACGCCCCTACGCGTCAATGACGCCCCTACGCGTCAATGACGCCCCTACGCGTCATGGACGCCCCTACGCGTCTATGACGCCCCTACGCGTCATGAACGCCCCTACCCGTCATGGACGCCCCTACGCGTCATGAACGCCCTACCCGTCATCGACGCCCCTACGCGTCATGAAAAGTCCAAAACATTAGAGAGCTCCTGTGGAAAAACGGCAGTGAAAAGTGGCATTATGGCAGTATAAACATACATTTTAGCACGACTAGCTACGATTTATTTAATCTTGTCGGTCAAATTATAAACACCGACTGATAAAGAAGCTTCTCTGGCATCAATGAAACCGAACAACAATTTCACTAAAATTAATACTAAACTTAACTTTAACTATAGTGCTGGTTTAGGAAAAGGAAAATGTCTGAAGTAAGGAAAGGAAAATGACTGAAGGAAAATGTATTTAGGAAAATGTCTGAAGCAAGTGTCTCAATGCAAGATATAAATACTAGTCGGTTTCGAATTTCATCGAATTTCAGCACGTCGAAATTCTAAGGTACACAGAACCCTTTTACGGCTGGTAGAATCGATAGAATTCTTTGAGCCCCTTCTCAGTCTGCCACATAAAAGCGGGGGAAATGAAAGTGTTAATTAATCGGATTGATTTCCCGAATAAAGTAAACTCCGCGACCGGGAATTTTATAATTCGGCAGATTAAAATCAAAACAAACCAAGAAACACATAAATACTGAATTTCATTGTTCAAGACCGGTTCCCGATAGCCGTTTAACGAAAGAAAAGGCAGATGACATGGATATGAAGCAGTGTTCGAATATATTTTAAACTGAACAAGCGGGGAAATAAATAAAAATTCGTGTTCAGTTGTACTCACATGTTCTTGTAGCTTCTTGTCGGCCATGAATGAAATCGTGCTCCACGCTGCCTGCAGCCGATGCAATAAAAAACTGACCAAGCTTGCTCCGATAAATGTTAAAGAAAACAGCATATGCCTCGAAACAGTGTATACTTTGATTCTGGGATACAATTAAACCGTTTTAAAGCCATAAAACCTGATTAAGGTAGTACAACTGGCTAAAATGCTCCGAAAAAGGACCCTTTTGGAGAACTGTTTCAAATCCATTTCAAATTCCATAGAAGAAGTTGTTAAGTCATTTTTATCAGAGAAACAGATTCTGAAATCGACATTTTCATTTTCGTAACGGGAATGTGTGAAATGATTACCTCGCAAGCGGTGTAAAAATCAGTTTTTTCTAATTTTTAGGTTTATGTTTTAATTAGTAGTCATAATTTTGTTTTATAAACAGTTATGAAGAAAATACATGAAATATGAGTTAGCCGCAGCGAAACAGCAAATTCTGTGTTAATTATTAACAGGCATTAAAATCAAGGACATGACTCCCTTAATTTTATTCAAATTGAATGTTTTTTTGCGGCTAAATGCAGGAAGATTACTTAACATGTGGACAAAAACTGTGCCAAATTTCGTCAGCATTGAGTTTTTCCTAGTGGCAATTTGTTAAATTTTATCACATGTAAGTCAAAAAGACGCCGAATTCGACGAATTCAGCGGCCAGTTTTTCATCGCGATTTCTCTGCAAATTGATCCTCCATCTTGAGCCTTGTACTTACCAGCCTGATCAACATGAGCACACACGAAAAATAACCTGGAATGTTGTGCGAGACTCCCGTGAACAAAATACCAGAGCGCATGTCCTTAGCTTCCGCCGTTCGATACTTACGTCTGCAAATTCAAGATGGCGTCTTAAAATGGTGCCCCAGACAACGAAATTCAATCTCCGCTTTCTCCAAAACCCGCAAACGGTGGACTCTTATCTTTTGGAATTGATCATAATAATGTTTTATCTACCAGCTGGCTGAAAACGAAGGCAACTTTATATTTTACGACTCACCCAATTGTACTACCTTAATAAGAAGTAAAGTACTCGCGTTTTCAGGCAACGCCAACTCAAGCTTTCTCACGTCGGGCCCCGACGTAGAACGTCAAGATATTTCCCGCCGTACATGCGCAGTAGATAATTTGGGTTTTCCCTGACATTCTCACGTCGCGGTTGCCGTCCGCGTTGTCGGTGCTTAAAGTCCCTAATGACGCCCCTACGCGTCATGGACGCCCCTACGCGTCTATGACGCCCCTACGCGTCTATGACGCCCCTACGCGTCTATGACGCCCCTACGCATCTATGACGCCCCTACGCGTCTATGACGCCCCTACGCGTCATGGACGCCCCTACGCGTCTATGACGCCCCTACGCGTCTATGACGCCCCTACGCGTCATGGACGCCCCTACGCGTCATGGACGCCCCTACGCGTCATGGACGCCCCTACGCTTCATGGACGCCCCTACGCTTCATGGACGCCCCTACGCGTCAATGACGCCCCTACGCGTCAATGACGCCCCTACGCGTCATGGACGCCCCTACGCGTCATGGACGCCCCTACGCGTCTATGACGCCCCTACGCGTCTATGACGCCCCTACGCGTCTATGACGCCCCTACGCGTCAATGACGCCCCTACGCGTCTATGACGCCCCTACGCGTCTATGACGCCCCTACGCGTCTATGACGCCCCTACGCGTCTATGACGCCCCTACGCGTCAATGACGCCCCTACGCGTCATGGACGCCCCTACGCGTCATGGACGCCCCTACGCGTCATGGACGCCCCTACGCGTCTATGACGCCCCTACGCGTCTATGACGCGCCCCTACGCGTCTATGACGCCCCTACGCGTCAATGACGCCCCTACGCGTCAATGACGCCATTACGCGTCAATGACGCCCCTACGCGTCAATGACGCCCCTACGCGTCAATGACGCCCCTACGCGTCATGGACGCCCCTACGCGTCATGGACGCCCCTACGCGTCTATGACGCCCCTACGCGTCAATGACGCCCCTACGCGTCAATGACGCCCTACGCGTCAATGACGCCCCTACGCGTCAATGACGCCCCTACGCGTCAATGACGCCCCTACGCGTCATGGACGCCCCTACGCGTCATGGACGCCCCTACGCGTCTATGACGCCCCTACGCGTCTATGACGCCCCTACGCGTCTATGACGCCCCTACGCGTCTATGGACGCCCCTACGCGTCTATGCGCGTCATGGACGCCCCTACGCGTCTATGACGCCCCTACGCGTCTATGACGCCCCTACGCGTCATGGACGCCCCTACGCGTCATGGACGCCCCTACGCGTCTATGACGCCCCTACGCGTCATGGACGCCCCTACGCGTCTATGACGCCCCTACGCGTCAATGACGCCCCTACGCGTCATGGACGCCCCTACGCGTCTATGACGCCCCTACTCGTCAATGACGCCCCTACGCGTCAATGACGCCCCTACGCGTCTATGACGCCCCTACGCGTCTATGACGCCCCTACGCGTCATGGACGCCCCTACGTGTCTATGACGCCCCTACGCGTCTATGACGCCCCTACGCGTCTATGACGCCCCTACGCGTCATGACGCCCCTACGCGTCAATGACGCCCCTACGCGTCAATGACGCCCCTACGCGTCATGGACGCCCCTACGCGTCATGGACGCCCCTACGCGTCTATGACGCCCCTACGCGTCTATGACGCCCCTACGCGTCAATGACGCCCCTACGCGTCAATGACGCCCCTACGCGTCAATGACGCCCCTACGCGTCAATGACGCCCCTACGCGTCAATGACGCCCCTACGCGTCATGGACGCCCCTACGCGTCTATGACGCCCCTACGCGTCTATGACGCCCCTACGCGTCATGGACGCCCCTACGCGTCATGGACGCCCCTACGCGTCTATGACGCCCCTACGCGTCATGGACGCCCCTACGCGTCTATGACGCCCCTACGCGTCAATGACGCCCCTACGCGTTATGGACGCCCCTACGCGTCTATGACGCCCCTACTCGTCAATGACGCCCCTACGCGTCAATGACGCCCCTACGCGTCAATGACGCCCCTACGCGTCATGGACGCCCCTACGCGTCATGGACGCCCCTACGCGTCTATGACGCCCCTACGCGTCTATGACGCCCCTACGCGTCTATGACGCCCCTACGCGCCCTACGCGTCTATGACGCCCCTACGCGTCTATGACGCCCCTACGCGTCTATGACGCCCCTACGCGTCTATGACGCCCCTACGCGTCATGGACGCCCCTACGCGTCTATGACGCCCCTACGCGTCTATGACGCCCCTACGCGTCTATGACGCCCCTACGCGTCTATGACGCCCCTACGCATCTATGACGCCCCTACGCGTCTATGACGCCCCTACGCGTCTATGACGCCCCTTCGCGTCATGGACGCCCCTACGCGTCATGGACGCCCCTACGCGTCATGACGCCCCTACGCGTCATGGACGCCCCTACGCGTCATGGACGCCCCTACGCGTCATGGACGCCCCTACGCGTCATGGACGCCCCTACGCGTCTATGACGCCCCTACGCGTCTATGACGCCCCTACGCGTCTATGACGCCCCTACGCGTCTATGACGCCCCTACGCGTCATGAACGCCCCTACCCGTCATGGACGCCCCTACGCGTCATGAACGCCCCTACCCGTCATGGACGCCCCTACGCGTCATGAACGCCCCTACCCGTCATGGACGCCCCTACGCGTCATGAAAAGTCCAAAACATTAGAGAGCTCCTGTGGAAAAACGGCAGTGAAAAGTGGCATTATGGCAGTATAAACATACATTTTAGCACGACTAGCTACGATTTATTTAATCTTGTCGGTCAAATTATAAACACCGACTGATAAAGAAGCTTCTCTGGCATCAATGAAACCGAACAACAATTTCACTAAAATTAATACTAAACTTAACTTTAACTATAGTGCTGGTTTAGGAAAAGGAAAATGTCTGAAGTAAGGAAAGGAAAATGACTGAAGGAAAATGTATTTAGGAAAATGTCTGAAGCAAGTGTCTCAATGCAAGATATAAATACTAGTCGGTTTCGAATTTCATCGAATTTCAGCACGTCGAAATTCTAAGGTACACAGAACCCTTTTACGGCTGGTAGAATCGATAGAATTCTTTGAGCCCCTTCTCAGTCTGCCACATAAAAGCGGGGGAAATGAAAGTGTTAATTAATCGGATTGATTTCCCCGAATAAAGTAAACTCCGCGACCGGGAATTTTATAATTCGGCAGACTAAAATCAAAACAAACCAAGAAACACATAAATACTGAATTTCATTGTTCAAGACCGGTTCCCGATAGCCGTTTAACGAAAGAAAAGGCAGATGACATGGATATGAAGCAGTGTTCGAATATATTTTAAACTGAACAAGCGGGGAAATAAATAAAAATTCGTGTTCAGTTGTACTCACATGTTCTTGTAGCTTCTTGTCGGCCATGAATGAAATCGTGCTCCACGCTGCCTGCAGCCGATGCAATAAAAACTGACCAAGCTTGCTCCGATAAATGTTAAAGAAAACAGCATATGCCTCGAAACAGTGTATACTTTGATTCTGGGATACAATTAAACCGTTTTAAAGCCATAAAACCTGATTAAGGTAGTACAACTGGCTAAAATGCTCCGAAAAAGGACCCTTTTGGAGAACTGTTTCAAATCCATTTCAAATTCCATAGAAGAAGTTGTTAAGTCATTTTTATCAGAGAAACAGATTCTGAAATCGACATTTTCATTTTCGTAACGGGAATGTGTGAAATTGATTACCTCGCAAGCGGTGTAAAAATCAGTTTTTTCTAATTTTTAGGTTTATGTTTTAATTAGTAGTCATAATTTTTGTTTTATAAACAGTTATGAAGAAAATACATGAAATATGAGTTAGCCGCAGCGAAACAGCAAATTCTGTGTTAATTATTAACAGGCATTAAAATCAAGGACATGACTCCCTTAATTTTATTCAAATTGAATGTTTTTTTGCGGCTAAATGCAGGAAGATTACTTAACATGTGGACAAAAACTGTGCCAAATTTCGTCAGCATTGAGTTTTTCCTAGTGGCAATTTGTTAAATTTTATCACATGTAAGTCAAAAAGACGCCGAATTCGACGAATTCAGCGGCCAGTTTTTCATCGCGATTTCTCTGCAAATTGATCCGCCATCTTGAGCCTTGTACTTACCAGCCTGATCAACATGAGCACACACGAAAAATAACCTGGAATGTTGTGCGAGACTCCCGTGAACAAAATACCAGAGCGCATGTCCTTAGCTTCCACCGTTCGATACTTACGTCTCCAAATTCAAGATGGCGTCTTAAAATGGTGCCCCAGACAACGAAATTCAATCTCCGCTTTCTCCAAAACCGCAAACGGTGGACTCTTATCTTTTGGAATTGATCATAATAATGTTTTATCTACCAGCTGGCTGAAAACGAAGGCAACTTTATATTTTACGACTCACCCAATTGTACTACCTTAATAAGAAGTAAAGTACTCGCGTTTTCAGGCAACGCCAACTCAAGCTTTCTCACGTCGGGCCCCGACGTAGAACGTCAAGATATTTCCCGCCGTACATGCGCAGTAGATAATTTGGGTTTTCCCTGACATTCTCACGTCGCGGTTGCCGTCCGCGTTGTCGGTGCTTAAAGTCCCTAATGACGCCCCTACGCGTCATGGACGCCCCTACGCGTCTATGACGCCCCTACGCGTCTATGACGCCCCTACGCGTCTATGACGCCCCTACGCGTCATGGACGCCCCTACGCGTCTATGACGCCCCTACGCGTCTATGACGCCCCTACGCGTCTATGACGCCCCTACGCGTCTATGACGCCCCTACGCGTCAATGACGCCCCTACGCGTCATGGACGCCCCTACGCGTCATGGACGCCCCTACGCGTCTATGACGCCCCTACGCGTCTATGACGCCCCTACGCGTCTATGACGCCCCTACGCGTCTATGACGCCCCTACGCGTCAATGACGCCCCTACGCGTCAATGACGCCCCTACGCGTCAATGACGCCCCTACGCGTCAATGACGCCCCTACGCGTCATGGACGCCCCTACGCGTCATGGACGCCCCTACGCGTCTATGACGCCCCTACGCGTCTATGACGACCCTACGCGTCATGGACGTGTCTATGACGCCCCTACGCGTTTATGACGCCCCTACGCGTCTATGACGCCCCTACGCGTCTATGACGCCCCTACGCGTCATGGACGCCCCTACGCGTCTATGACGCCCCTACGCGTCTATGACGCCCCTACGCGTCTATGACGCCCCTACGCGTCTATGACGCCCCTACGCGTCTACGACGCCCCTTCGCGTCATGGACGCCCCTACGCGTCATGGACGCCCCTACGCGTCATGGACGCCCCTACGCGTCATGGACGCCCCTACGCGTCATGGACGCCCCTACGCGTCATGGACGCCCCTACGCGTCATGGACGCCCCTACGCGTCTATGACGCCCCTACGCGTCTATGACGCCCCTACGCGTCTATGACGCCCCTACGCGTCTATGACGCCCCTACGCGTCATGGACGCCCCTACGCGTCTATGACGCCCCTACGCGTCATGGACGCCCCTACGCGTCTATGACGCCCCTACGCGTCAATGACGCCCCTACGCGTCATGGACGCCCCTACGCGTCATGGACGCCCCTACGCGTCATGGACGCCCCTACGCGTCATGGACGCCCCTACGCGTCTATGACGCCCCTACGCGTCTATGACGCCCCTACGCGTCACTGAAATTTTTTGCATTATCTCTTATAGTAACATTGTGCTTTTTTGTGCGAACGGTTTGACATTAGAGAGATTTAGTATCACGTTTGTTTTTCCCGCAAACGGCGAATATCCCGCTTTTGCTGTCTGTCGTTTCTACTTGAAAGTGAGTAGTTTCGCGTTTGTGGTGAACGTGTGAATTCTTTTCTGATGGATTCGAGGAAAAGTAACGAGAATCAACTGCAAGCTGACGTTTGCCGTAGAACATGGTGCTTAATTTCTCTATTATTTGTTTTAGGAAACCTCCGAAGCCACCAAAGAAGACGCAGTTTGCTTCGTCATTTGATGAGCTGAAGCAGGTGCACAGAGGTACGCGAACAAACAGCTCAAGAAACGGAACCTCTGAAGGGAGACGCCAGGCACAGCCTTGAGAACAAGGAGATAGGGCGGAGAGACTTAACAGACAGGAGACATTAGGGACATGGGAGGGATTCAAACACAGGGAAACAGGGAGAGACTCAGATCAGTTCTTGAAGTCCACCTGCTCCACCGGCTACAAACGGCGTGGTGGGGAGAGTTCAGGAACTAAACCAGGAGAAAGAAAGTCCCAGGATATGGTACCTGGGGGGGGAGGGAGTGAGGTGGGATTACAAGTAAATGAATCAAAGTTAGTTGGTAAAGGGAAATGGTTATGAAGCCCAACAAAGTTCTTTGTTCCATGTTTTTGTTCGCTTTTTTGACCGTGTACAAAACACAATAGGTTTAATTACAGGGTAAGAAAAATTTTTTGAACTCCACTTGTCCAATGGACAAGTGAGGTTTTGGTTTTACTTGTCCAAACTCAAGTCTAGTTGTCCTTGGATGTAGAGTTAAATCCAAGTTACGAAACAGTACATTACATCTTTGTTTGCATTGTGTACTACCCACGGAAAAGTTTCCTTCCAAGATTCCTGAAACTTCCGAACTCTTACCGTTGGGCTGTCAGATTGTTTTTTCTTCTCATTCATCTCAGTGTTTTCTGCCAAAGGTTTTGCTTTTCTCTTCAGCTGCTTTACCGGCGCACCAAAATAGCCTTTTATGCTTCGCTGATCCGCCATTGCACTAGGCTCAGTTTCCAGCCGTGGGTGTTTCGGTGCGCCCGCGAGAGAGGATCGCGGGCGCACCGAAACACCCACGGCTGGAAACTGAGCCTACCATTGCACATGTGCTCACAGTTATCTAGAGGGTCTATTAATAAATGCACAAATCGATACCCCGCAATGAGTCCCAGGCCCCTTTCAGTACGCATTGAAATCAAAATGGCGGATAAATCGTAAGTACTGAACTCATTTCATTTCTAACTTGTAAGTTGCTTTTGCGAAAAGTGATCTGTTTTACACTTGCAAAAACCTGACCGCTGAAACTTATTAAAAACACCTTGTTTTTTTAAATTATTTTCTGAATATTTACTTGTCCAAAGGACAAGTAAGATTGATAACCCACTTGTCCACAGGCCAAAACCACTTGTCTGGGGCAAGGGGACACCGTCTTTGTCGCACCCTGCCGGTTTTGAGTTGTGTCCGAGTAACCTACTTACCAATAGAAACGTTTCAGTTACGTAATTCAACCATAGCGTGTGAGATTGTGCACGGTCGTGGACCATCCAACATCAGTCTTCTTCCATAACCATTTCCCTCTTCAGTCAACTCTCGTTATAGCGGACACCCTCGGGATGCAGTTAAGAGTCCGTAATCGCGAGAGTGCGCAATAGCGGGAGTCATTTTCAGTCAAACCTCTTTAGCTTTCGCCAAGTGAAGGTCTGGATTTTGTCCGTAATAACGGGGTGTCCGCAAGGCGAGAGTTGACTGTACTTTGAAAATACTGAAAAATGAGAGGAGAAAGCCTTGGGGATGAGGTTGGATGTTAAGTTTTTAAAACGTCTTGGTAATCTTGTACCTAGATCTCTCTCTTCAGGAAAAACGTAAACAGATATTAACGTATTGGTGCAGTTATTTGTGAGTGCATTCTCTTCTTATTTGTGGTTTTGTATTTGTAGTTATGATCCCATTTTTTTATTTTCAAAAAGTATGAGAGATATTGATCCGGTAATGCAATGCTCCTTTGCAATGATTTTAAACTGGGGTTTGCACAACCTCGTTCCCAGGGTCTCTCATCTTCCCGCCCCCAGGAGCGAGAGAAGAGAGACCCTGGTCTGGTCTGGTCACGTGTGTCCCAGAATCTGGGATGTAGCAAATAAAAGATTAGTGGGAGGGGCAGATGAGTGTGAAATTTGTCTCCACTTTGCCTAGGGGTGAGCGGAAAGTGTTGTAAATCGAAATAACCGCATGTTCCGAGACGCCAAAAAGACGATTAACGGACGATTAAAGATTTTTGTAGCCTTCAAGACCGCGATCAAGGAAAGCTAGGGTTCTTAGATGGTCTTAGATGTATCGAAAGATCGCCATCTGTACACTGCTGTACAACGCACATTTGATCAAGATCTGCGAAGACGAAGGAGTCGAAAGCGAATCCAGGACAGGAAAGGGATAAAGAAAATCTTTATAGCTTTTATTTATTTATTTATTCGGCGGCGATGTTTTACTTGATTCTTTATTCTGTATTCGGTATCGTGTATTTCGTCGCTACCGGCGGCGTTGCGAAAATGATAAAAGGTGACAAAATGATCACCGACCAGAGCAAGTCTCCGCGATCGTCAAGAAAATTCAACCCAACTCCAGGTAAATTACGTACTGTTGATTGTTTCTGTTTGTTTTTATTGCACTCGCCTTACCTTTACCCTTTTAGGATATATCTTTTAAAAACAGGAAAACTCGATATGCAACGTGGCATTCACTTTGTTTTACATTTATGCGATGTGTACGTGATGTATTAGATTTTGCAGCGACTCGCAAAATATAAGCTTGGTTTATTAAACTTGAATTAAGCCCATGGTGTCTTAATATTTTTCTTTCCTCTTTGTGGAAATGTTCAGACGTCAGTGTAATTTTATATAATGATGACGCCTTGACAATTGACTCCGATACGACATTGAACTTTCGAGACCTTGCCTGCCGTGGAGCAGCGCTAGCGCGCTGGAAATTCATCGATTTTCCGTAGACATCTCGGCCATAGTAAATTGCCTCTAAACATTGGAGTAACTGCTGCAAACAGCGAACTGAAGACTGCTGTATAAAAACATCGCTTGCCTGTGAACAGTGGCCGTTAGCTTCTGGCCTCGCTTTGTTGTCGACAAAAGAAAGCGCGACAAAGATTCGTAATTGTAGGAGCCCTCCCTGGGGTTTGAAAATGTCAATTAGACACGTGACCAGACCAGACCAGGGTCTCTCTTCTCTCGCTCCAGGGGGCGGGAAGATGAGAGACCCTGGGAACGAGGTTGGGGTTTGCAATCCATATTTATAGTGCGACTACTCCAACCAAGGCCACCCAAGCAAATTCTTTGCAAATTGACCAATAGCGTTTGAGCGTTAAAACTACAAAAATGGTCAGAAATGTTGTGTGCAGTTTGCTAAGATCCATAATTTGTATGAAATCTATTGTTAACATCCAAGGTTTTCATTCGGTAATTTGCACAGAATTTTGTCGGGTGGCCTTGGTTGGAGTAGTCGCACTGTAAGTTAAAAAATAAATAAATACAAATTATGATTGCATTGACCATCCATAGCGAGATTATATTTATAAAGAGATTTGTAATGTTTAGTTTTGTAAACAAATAAGAGATTTAAGTCAGAGAGATGATTTTATTATAAAGAGCGCATTTATGATTGTTTTACTTAAAAAGCAGTGATTTTTTTAATTCAAATAGATACGTACAGTATGTGTGAATGTTGTTTACGTTTGGAAATACTGAGTGAACTGTTCCATGGAAACATTAATTAATCGTAAATATTGTAGTAATAATTTTAAAGGAGCTACGTCACGGATGGCACATCTTGAAAAAATTTTCAAGTTTGCCATTCGCAATCCGTCTTAATCTTCTCCATCCTCAACCATCCTTGTTCCTGTTTGGTTTCTTATTACCTCTTTGGTGTTTTTTCTACCTTAGTGAACTATTATTTTGAAGCTTTCTTCAATTTGAAGGTGATTTTGCACTTCGCAAAAGTGACTTTAAATATCGTGACATAGCTCCTTTAAGGTGTGTGTTACGAAAACTGCAGGAAACAGTATAGTGTACAGGTAAATTATGGTCTATATTTGTAGTTCATTCGGTTTCCTTACGGGTGGGGGTGGGGTGAAAGGATACTCAGCAGAATTATAACACAAGATTGTATCGCTGTTTTGTTTTCCTAACTTGTTGTTGAGCTAAAAACCATTTTGTAGAAGATAAATTTAGAGTTTTAACTCTGTTTTAGACTCGACAGTTTGATACCCTCGACAGTTGTTGGAACCTAAAGCGCTAGTATATATATGCACGTCAAATATGTACTCCCGAACCGTTGCGCGACGCAAGGAGAATGGTATGAAACAGGGCAGAAGAAGACATTTAACCGCCCTGGTATGAAGTAATAATCTAGAGAGAGGGTTTCATCCGATATCCACTGAGAATACGTTCGACGCACAGGGAAGTATTTTTGACGAAAATTATTCGAGGTGTTTGGAAATCGGATGAAACACTGTCTCGATCGAGTCTCGAGTGTTTTATATATCTTCTCAATCGAAACAAAAACTAAGGAGTAAACGGAGAAATAACTCAAAAAACCTCGTTATAACTTGACGGATTTTATTATTATTAGCAAGTTTTCGAAGTAATGTACAGGTATAAACTTATATTTATAGGAGTATCTTTCCCCCTCGCCCTCCGTAATTGTTGAACAGTAACTGTTTAGTGTGATGTAAAATAGTCATTCGTATTTATTGAGGTTGTAGATTTATAAAAGGAACAGAGATTGATAGAGAGAAATTTGGTTTTAACTTGTTTCTTCACTGGTTGGAGCACCGCAAATAAACATTTCAATTTGTCATAAATCGTCATGTGTATTGATGAAGTTCAGGTATACTATCTCGCTATTAGCCATTTTAACCTCGGTGTTGAATAACACTTCTCCCAGAGTCAAGTTTATCTCCAGTGAATTACAGTGAAGAACGCCCTACCGTTGCCACTCAACAAAGTTTTTGATTAATTTTTGACAACTTTATGATGGCTTTCGTTTCAACTAGCCAATCAAAATGCAAGAACTATGAGAAGTGGAGATGTCAAACACCACGTTCGCGTTCTGACAATTGACTTCGCCTCCCACAGTTCTTCATGATTTGCCAATTGAAATGGAAGCCATTGAAAGTTTCCAAAAATATGTCAAAAAGTTGTCAAAACTCGAGTAGCAGCGGTAGGGCGCTCTTCAGTGTAATGTGTTGCCTAGTTCCCAGGCCTCTATATTTCGCCGCGGTCAATCCGTTTCGGGTCACGTGGTCCGAGTTCGTCTCGGATACGTCACCGAAACGAATTGACCGTGAAGGCCTGGGAAAAAGCCGTACAGGAAAATGTAATGTGTAGACTTGCCACAAGTCTGACGAAGTCGCGACAACGAGCGAGGAACGTCGCGAGGAAACGAAAACCAACGAAAGGGAAAATAATATTGGAAGGGCTTTTAGAAAGTCCATGTAATGTGGTTCCAATGAAACTCTAGTATGTGCCCATTCAAATAGAAGCAATCAGCAGTACTTTCCTGTGGTACTGTTTGTGTCTCGACCAATAAAATATTGGGATATAATTATAAGAATTTGTACGGAAGAGGGCGAATGCTTTATCGTGCAAGTTCGTTTCGTAAATATTTTTCAAGCGCTGTATTTCAAGTTTCAGCTTTCAGTCCTTGTAAATCTCCATGATTGAACCAACTTAATTTTGATCGTTTTATTTTTGGCAAGAAACCTGGACCGCCTTGTTTGGCTTCTACTGCTTAGAGGGGTAGGGGTGGGATATATTTTAATTCATAATCCCCCAGCCCCACTCCCCACAAATGAACACATAGCCTACTTTGGCGCCAAAAATATAAAGCGCAAGGATTTCTGGTCTAGCACCCGTCCAGCACTATTCAAGATGGCGACAACTTCGGGGTTCGTTATGTTTCTGTTTTAGCTTGAAACACAGGTCAAACAAAACTGTAGCAATGAACGGAGCTGTGATTCCCAACACGCCGATAGCTGTTGACTTTTGGAGGTTGAGGCACTGCTCACACTCAAGAGTTTTCTTCCTTTCTCACATGCACGCCGACCACACGGCCGGGCTGACATCTTCGTGGAACACGTACAAGATTTACTGTTCAGAGGTAACTAGGAAGCTTGTAATAGCTAAACTTGGAGTCAACAGTGACCTAGTTGTTGGTCTTCCCCTAGACGAATGTTTAATCATAAACCTGGATGAAACTGGTCAGGAAACCATGACTGTAACTTTAGTTGATGCCAACCACTGCCCTGGCTCTGTCATGTTTATTTTTGAAGGCTACTTTGGGAAAATTCTCTACACTGGTGACTGCCGTTTTTGTGATCGTTTTACATCACACTCCGCCATTCAGGGGAAACTATTTGACATTCTTTATCTTGACAATACTTACTGCGATCCCAAGTGCTTTTTCCCCTCACGTACTCAGGCAACGGTCAACATAATGAAGATAATTCGAAGTCATCCAGAATGCAAAGTTGTCATTGGGCTTCATAACCTTGGTAAGGAAATGCTTCTTCATTCAATCGCCGTCGTGTTAAAAACATGGATTGGAGTGGACCCCGTGAGAAAAGAGACACTGGAACTTCTTGAAATGCCAAACGTGTTTACCTGTGAGATAGATAAAGTATGGATAAGGGTAGTGAAAAGCAACGAAATCACCAAGAAAAACATTCAGCATTGGAATTCTAATGAGCCAACCATTGCAATATTACCAACATGCCTCTACATTGGCGCAACAAACCCGTACGCCAATGTGGAGAATGTTTTTGTTGTGCCGTATTCAGATCATAGCTCTTTTGAAGAGTTAAGAAAGTTTGTACAAAGTGTCAAGCCAAGGAAAATTATTCCCATTGTACACAAACACAGGCTGTCCCCAGGTGAAACCATCAACAGTAGAGTGAACATGAATGTCTTCCAATCCTTGATGGACTCCTCCCCATCATCGCAGTATACTGTCCCTCGTTCTGTAGAGTGCTTCATGACTGCAGAAATACAGCGAGCCACAAAGCAGAGAGTGAAAGCAACAGGAAAGCTTTGCATGAGGAAAACTGCTAAGATCAAGAAACCGTGTGGAGTTGTGTTTCCTCCCGATCCGGAGACAACAGAAACAGAAACGGACAAATCTGATGTGGACGTCAATGAATCGGACAGAAAATCAACAGTGTTTAAGGGTACAGGGGATAAAGAACATGGACAGGACATCACCAAAAGAAATGCAGTCACTTCTTCCTCCATCAAATGTGGCTTTGCAGACAGTGAATCAAGAGGAAAATCCGATGTGGGTAGTGATTCAGGTGAAAAAGATTACAGCATGGTGCAGAGGATCACAGGAAATGAAATGAATGCAGTTGCTTCATCTTCATCCATCAAATGTGTTACAGCAGTCAGTGAATCAGGAGGAAAGTCAAACATGGGTATTGAATCAGGTGAAAAAGATCATGGTATCGCACAACAGACCTTTGGCGATGAACAAAATTCCATTGTTCTTCGTCCATTGAATCTGGCTTAGTAGGCAATGTTCAGGTGATGAAGACATTCAAGATAACAGCATGGTGCAAGAGATCGCAGGTGATGAAATTGATGAAATTGATTCTCCGTCCATCAAAAGTGGCTTGACAAGCAGTGAGTCAAGGGAAACATCAAAGGCGCTTAACAATGTAGGTGATAACGAACATGTTGTAGTACAGAGGAACATAGGAGACAAAGATGGTGAAACTGTAGTTGCTTCATCTATCAAAACCAATGGTATGTGTACTAATGAGAATGTCATCTCTCCCAATGTAAATCTTCCCATTAGAGAGCACAGAAGAGATGAAGCAAGTGGAGTTGCTTCTTCCTGCATCAAAACCAAGGATGT
Source organism: Desmophyllum pertusum (assembly GCA_029204205.1). Taxonomy (NCBI): domain Eukaryota; kingdom Metazoa; phylum Cnidaria; class Anthozoa; order Scleractinia; family Caryophylliidae; genus Desmophyllum; species Desmophyllum pertusum. The sequence goes on along the minus strand of MU827779.1, from coordinate 1,875,275 downwards.
GAGCAATGTTATTGTTTCGATTAGAAAAGAGAATAATCCCCTGAAAAGAAAGTACACCAGCGAGCTCTGTGACAACAATGATAGTGACAATGGTGACAGTGACAATGGTGTTGACAAGCAGAGTTTAAGCAAGAAGAAATTCAATATTTATACTGGGTGCTCGTGTGATTTTGCACGAAAAGTAGTGGAAGACATGGTGAAAAATGGTGAATTTAGAGACAAATGATTGCGATGGCAACTACATGTACATACTGGTACATGTAAATCCAATCAATAATTTGTAATTTTTGCAGCTGTTATTTGGGTCATTATGCTGATGCCCCAAGGGGTAGTCAAGTATATTAGTGATGGGGGGATGCGAATGAGGCCAAATTTTTAGACCCCCCCCCCCCCCACCAAAGTCCCATTAGGCTAAAACTAGACCCCCAAAAAGTCCCCACATAAAAAATAAAGTAAAAAAACTTCAAGAAGTGCGAGATAGTTCATGCATCCACCTATATTCATGCATCTGACATACTCGTAGACTGCAGTCATTCTTTCAAAGTGGGGGGCAATCTCGTTCCTCGAGTCCTCGTTACCACTATCCAGTGGCAGGAACGGGCAACAAGGATCTCTGGGATAAAGCATTCCGGCAACGCTTTATCCCAGAGGTCCTTGTTGCCCTTTCCTGCCACTGGATAAGGGTAACGAGGACTCTGGGAACGAGATTGAGTGTGGGGCAATATTATTTTTGTTCAACCCTAAAAAAAGCCCCTGCCAAAAATATCTTTCTACCCAAAAAAATCCACCAAAAATTTATAACCCCCAAAAGTCCCCAAATCGCTAATTTCAAACCCTTTGTACCTCCCCGTCACTAATATACCTGAGTGCCCCCTGGGGCTGATGTTCATGGATGCAGCAGCTGTTACTGGAGAGGAGCATTGCGTGACTGCAAAGGAGACTATCCGATTGGATACAAACTTTCTAATTCACTAAGCAACATTGTTGAAAAGTAGATATTGCATGGGTCTTCACTTTATAGTACATTGTACTTGTCGGCACGCAGTTATTAGGTTAGGGTACCATACTGTACCCTTTCATAGACACAAGCACAAGGAATCCATTAGTTATTACTGTATGGGTCTACTATGCATCCCAAATTGTGTTTTTGTTATTGTAATGTAACTTCTTGAAGTCACATAGGTAAATGTCTCTTTATTTTTGTATGAATTGATCACCAAACAGCCATACTTGATTGTGGAGCAGCCATCTTGAATCCACGACAAAACTACTCATGGTACATGGGAGGGAGTGTTAGCCCACATCCCCCACACTGCGAGTAGTTTTGTCACATGCTCCACCATGAAGCATAACTGTTTGAGGATTGAATTATTTAAAATATATACACAATTTAAATTAATGTGAAATATGATTTTTTTAAACTAAAATGTTCCACATGAATTATTCATGTCGCGTTGATGTATGCAATTCAATAATGCAGGTACATGTATATGCATCCACAATATTCCAAGAACTGTTATTAAAATAAAATTTCAATGTGCAATTCCTTGGCTACTAATTGAATTATTGTCTTCTACTGGACACCCCTTGCCATATAACACAGTGAGCAAGTTGACAGTCTATCCTAATAACATTTTTATTTATTTGTTACACAAAAAGTCCCTTAAAGCGCTGATACACTAAAGCAGTGTTTCGTGCAACTTGTCTCACAATTTGGTTGCTACCACAGACGTCGTTGCTAGACAAGATAGGCAATGTATACAAAAAAGTTCCAGTTTTGACACAATCATTGCGAAAAGTAGAACTTGATTCTACTTGCTGCAACAAAAACATTGCAAGACTTGTTTATTTTAGTGCATGTTACACTGTACAAGGTTTCATGCCACTTGTGTCGCAACAAAATTTGAAACAAGTTCAATGTCAATAGACACTTAGTTGCACATGAAGTGTTATAAATATCTAAGTTCACCAGTAGGCAACCTCACCCTAAGGTGTTTTTCAGGATGCTCCTGGGTAAAAAGAAAAACTAACGGAAAGCTAAAAATGTTAGATAAAAGTGATTAGAAAACGTATAAATACAGTCACTGAAAATCCTAAAACAAGCTAAAATACAGAACTTTGATAAATACTCTCAAGAAATATTAAAATACTAAAGGCTTTAACATTATACTGCAAAATGTACAACACTTCCTACAGCATCATATAATTTGCATCATATAATAATGCAATTGCTCACTCCTAACTTGAATTGCAACAAAATTATACATGACAAAATGCACAAAACATTGCCCTGCATAACATTGCCTTACATTTGACAGTTCTTTGCATTAGCAGATAGTATTTACAATGATGTACGTAAGAGACTAGTAAATAGATATACTGTCATTATTTCAAGTAAGCTGTTTACTTCTTCTCTGAGATTGGAAATTTCTTCAGTGGATGGCATTTTGTCAGGATGAAGAAAGAAATTTTCCAGTTGAACAATGTTCTGAAGCTGTACATGGGCAAGCTGCTCATTCATCTTTTTAACAAAGGGTAAAACTCTTCACTGTACAGACGCTGCATAGGAACAATCTCCAGAACATCAAATGTTGATTTCTCACAGTCTAGTATTATGAGCTGATCAAGAATCTTCTCGAGATAAGCTACATAATGTTTATCCTCACCAAGATATCCCTTGCACACCAAAAATCTCTGTGAGCTAGACAGTTGTGACATCACTGGTTTAACAATTGTTAACTTGTCAAATACATGGTGGAGAATGTACAAAATGCCCACGCTGAACCTTGTCAATGTCTCGCAGATGCGGCAGACAAACATTCCTCCACCTTCCAACAACTTAAGAGCAATGACACAAAGAGAAACCAAGTCTCTTTTGGACTTCAACTCATCGTCGTGGTTTATATCAGCAACAACAAGATTGATTCTCTGGGTGCCTGTCTGAGAGAGCCTTTTCACATGCTGAGAAATGTCATCAAACTGACAAACCGCTTCCTGATCATCTATAGTTGCTACTGGAGTTCCGCTTTCTGTTGAGATGCGCACCTCGATGGAGTTGAATCTTACATTCTTTTCTTCCAAATAATGTGCCAGGTAATCAATACTGTTGCTAAGGTTTAGCACAATTCCAAAGTTCTCACCCTTTGCCATTTCTGTGAAGAAAACAAGTTTATCCAGATTTCGCACTTCTGCTTCACCACCTTTTGCCATCTTGACAATGTTCGAAGGATTCACTTGGTCCAAAATTGCATTGAGGTTGTCAGTATTCTCTTTCCTTAGAACTGTAGCCTGTTGATGCGCCTCTTGCAACTTGCTAATGTAGAAAGGTGTGCAGAAACGTGAATTCAAAACAGCATCCAAACAAGCTGCAGTCTGGGGAGTCCAAGTCTCGGGTGTGGCACACTTTGCTCCTGGAAGCCACACAACTTGCTCACAGTAAAGTGGAATAAGGGGAACACCATTGTAAACTTGAGCATGATCTGCAAAAGAATCAAGAGATGATTCATACTTGTCAACTCTGTCCATATTTGAAGTCCAACAACATATTTGTTGTGTTGTTGGTCCCCCTTTGGGAATCCTGGTCAAAGGTTACTAGGCTTTAATTACTATTGGATTTCACTTTCACTATCACTCTCATAGCAGTCATTTATCACTGTGTTGTTTTTCTCCCACCCAACCACCCTCCCTGTTTTTTTTTGACAGTATAATTATTATCAAGGGAGGTGGAAGATTCAACCTTCCAACCTCGTTCCCAGGGTCTCTGAGAGAGAGGGGGGGCGGGAGGGAAGAAGAGAGTCCCGGGGAACGAGGTTGTCAACCTTCATCTAAATCTAATTCTGGATTAGCATTAATTAGATTTGAAACAGCTAGGACTAATAGACAATTTCTTCAACCAAACAAAAACTCTTAATCTACATTTGTACCTTGCAAACATCTAGACTGAGTGGGATGAAATTCAAACTGTCCATCAGCTTGGATTTTTTCAAGCCAGTCCTGGTTTAGGGTCTCTTGTCTCTGATTATAACTTCCCATCTGATGTCGGCCATTAAAGCTCTCACTAAAAGGGACATCATTGGTGGGCCCTCTGGTGAAGCTCAGTTGTGTCCCATCCAAGTTGGTCCCAGGTACTAAATGCTCCTCTTTGTTGATTGGAAGTAAGTGGAATCTTTCCACAAAGTTTTCCACAACAAGTTGACGAAGTCGACCGTGAGCCTTTCTTTCTGCTGAACTCATGTAGTAGAACTGCTGAATGTTTTGATCAATGGCTTCCATTTGAAGACCAGTAAAGTACATCTCACATTCTTTTAATCTCTCAAGAAACGTGGAAGGGATTGATTTCAATGAAAACAAGCTGAAGGATGAGCAATGCGCACCATACTCTTTACTCAGTTTTTCCATAACAGTGATTGGAATTTCCCCTTTTCCAATAAACTTAAGGCATGCCACATATACCTCTGAATTGCCCGACTTGCTGGTACCTGGAACAAAAAAAATATATATATTGTGTGAACAAAACAATTTGTAATCTCGTAATCTTAAATACAAGGAAAAAAATTATTCAGAAAAATGACCATGTCTGTTCATGTATATGTCGTGGTTCAAATTTGTTTGGTTTAAAAATTTCAAACCAGTTTGATTTTTATTTCCCTTTGTCTAATATTCATTACCATAATCTGAAACAAAGGAAAATAAAAATCAAACTGGTTTGAAAAAATTTAAACCAAAAATAATTTAAACCACAACATACATTGTACTGTATATACAACTGTGTTGTCAATAATGGTTTCTGATGTCTGTCCATTACAAAATACCTCCAGAAATTAACCAAAATATCTTCAAACTGGACCAAGGAGAACAGAAACAGCAATAAAATACAACAGGCAAACAAATACTGTACATGCACTCTCTAAGCGTGAGCTTGGGCTGCCTGTGCCCCAACACTTTAATTTGGATATCCTACTGATAGATAATTGGTGCCTACCTGGTTTAACGACTTGTATTTCTTGAAACAGACAACTGAGAAGATACATAAGGGATATCATCTGGTGCTCAAATGCCGTGAACATTTTGAATACAAAGTTTCCTCCTTGGCAAAGCAGGTTTATGGCGGCCACTGCCTCACAGAAAATCAGCTGCCCTACAACACCTTCCTGCTCATCTGGTTGATTGGCGCAGTTAATACTGCCATCAGCTGTCACCTGAAGAGAAACAGTGCTACTGTTAAACAAGTATGAAATCAAATTGTACCAAGAAACAGAAATAATAAAAAAATAAATAACAAATGATCATGATCATGATCTCCAACTGTGAGCAGTTGTTTTTTCTCCTGAGATTTCCCATGCCATGATATTGTATTGATAAAACATAAACACAATGGCTCACAGCAATCAATATTACAGCACACAGTGTTGCTATGTACAGCAAAATACACACAGTAAGTGGACACCTGCTATCTCAAACTCTCAAGGGAAATGGAAAATTGTTGAGATAGTGGGGGTTTTCAGTTTCGGGTCTGAGGTCTGAGTTTCAAGTTCTGAGTTTTTGTCACACCTACTTTTTGCCACCGATTCTGACATATTTCTGTCAACCCCATCCAAAGGTTTTTCTTCTTCCTGCCTCCTGGAGTGACATGTGACCAGACTCAACTAGGGTCTTAATTCTCTCTCACCTCAAGCGGTGAGAAGAAAAAATGGAAATAAGGGTGTTTCTTTTTCCAGATGGCTGGAAGAAGAAACACTGGTAATGAGGTTGTCCTTACCAAATGAATATCAGCTGTATCCTGTTGAAGAGATTCCAAGTTAGCGAGGTTCATCAAGTCTCCAGTTCCATCCACGCCAAAATTCCAATGTGACAACGTCTGTAAAATAAACCTGTCATCATCCAGCATGGCTGTCAAGTCATGTCCTTCATAGTAAGGATTCAGAGTATTGGCTACCCAGTCCCACTCTAAACCATGATAATGACTCTTTAGAAAGTGATTCAAACTCGCAATAAAAGCTCCTGGTGCTTCGCAAAGGTGCACTGAGCGAAATGTTCCAGTTTCCTGTGCATCCTCTGGGATGAGATCGAAGGAGTTGAGTATCTCGTGGAATTTCGTCCAAGCTTGAGTACACATCTCAGCATGCATATTCTCTCTAAGGTGCTTCACAACAAGCCCTGCTTTGTGAGCTCGACGGGTGTGTAAATGCCACTGCACAATGTCCATATCGTTTAGCAAGCTCTTCTTTCGATTCAGCTCATCCTTCATCGCGATCATGTCTTCTAGAATGAACGGTGGTTCTTGAACCATGCTTGACGAATCCGGAAGTGCCATGTACATGTTTCTTCGCTTGATTTCAAAACAAATTTCTTGTTAAACAAGGCTTCGATTTCTTCTTGTAAACCACAGAGACAGGTGGATGATGCTGCCTGTGCTTTTGACGTTTCTTTGGCGCCATAACAACCCAGTAAAGGCGAAAATTAACGTTTGAAAGACAACGTAAAATAAATGTGCGAGTTAGACGCCTTGGCCGCTTGTTTCGTGAAGGACTGGGGACTATATTTACTTTTGGATACACTATGGTAAGGTTACTTGAAGTAGCACGTATTTATCGTTTTACTGCTGACCAGTTGTATCTTTGACGAAGATGGCGGACAGCAGCGCTGTTTTATTCGTCCAACAACTCCCATTGGTAAAGGAAGCAGGCGACTTGAACCTTGAACAAAATCTCTCCCAACTAACAGATGTTGGTGGTGATCCAGTCCTTTTTCTGCTAACTGAAGGAGTGAAAGAGTTTTTCTCAGATAACTTTGACAGCTGTCTATCAAACTGCCAAACTGTGATTGACATCTGCTGGGAGAAGTGTAACACTGGTCACTGGCGAGATGTCAATGTAATTTGGAGGGAAACATACTCATATGCAAGTGTCTTCAAGGCTCTGTGTCTTCACAGCATGGGAAGAGAGTCAGACGCCATGACAGCTTGTGACATGGGGCTTCTTTTAGGGGCGCCCATTTTGGACAATATTCTTACAAGGATTGCAACTGAAATTCAGAAAAGTGTTCAGTCAAGTAGTAATGATCGGAAGGGAGTGGATAGCGCTATCAGTGATCATGACTCTGAAATCCATTCAAAACCTGACAATACAAAAGTTTCAATGCTTGCAAAATGTAAAGAGAAAAGAAAACTGAGCGACGATTCATTGATTCTTCAATCCGGGTTTGAAGATGGAAATCAACCCAAGGAAACGTCTACAGCAAACAGTTTTACCAAGAGAAGAAAAGGTCTTGGAACACCAAAGATTAACAAGGAGTTTGACATTGATCATGTTGTGTGCCCATCACTAGAAGCATTTCTTACAAATTACATGCACAAAGACAAACCAGTGGTTCTTGATGGAGTAATGGATCACTGGCCTGCAAGAACAACTCGTCAATGGAGTATAGAATATCTTAAGAGCATTGCTGGTTGTCGCACAGTGCCTGTCGAGCTGGGTTCACGATACACGGACGACACATGGACACAAAAATTAATGACAATAGGGGATTTTATTGACAATTACATTGAGCCAATTCAGAATGGCCAGGATGCGGAAATTGCATATCTAGCTCAGCATCAGCTGTTTGATCAGATACCAGAACTAAGAAGGGATATTATAACTCCAGATTACTGCTTTCTTGGTGAAGGTGATAATGATGTTATAATAAATGCTTGGTTTGGACCCAGGGGTACAATTTCACCCATGCATCATGACCCATATCACAATCTCCTGGCCCAAGTGGTTGGCGAGAAGTATGTGCGATTGTATTCCAAGACTGAATCAGACAAGCTGTATCCTCACACATCTAAATTGCTGGATAACACTAGTCAGGTATAATGTATTGTGTTAAATCCTCAATAACAAGGTCTGCAGTAAGAGAATGTACTCATCATCTTCTGCCCTTCTTCTCCTTGTGGTCCTTCAAACCTCTTCGTCAGTAAGTGTTTTTGGTGCCAACAGTTCACCCTTAATGCATCCCTGGAATCTGAAAAAGCAGCCCCCCCCCCCCCCATAGACTACAAGCAGTCCCTCTTTCCCAGCTTAGTCCGTTGAGCGAGAGCGATAAAATTCGCGATCGGAAAATGGCGCGCGAAAAACTGAAAGACTCGCCCCAATTTTTCGCGCGGCCATTTTCCGATTGCGAATTTTTATCGCTCTTGCTCGACGGACTAAGCTGGGAAAGAGGGACTGTTCGTAGTCTACCCCCCCCTCCGCCCAATAAAAAAGCAAGCTGCAGCATTGTGACATAAATGTCACACAACACATGGCTTAGAGTGGTTATACAGGGACTGACAATACTTACTTTACTTAGGCCTCTTTCCGCCACGTGGTGCACAAGGCCTCAAGGGGTTTCTGTAATCAAGTACGTTTTTACAGGGTGGGGTAATTAGTCCATGCCCAACCCCCCCCCCCCCCCCCCCCAACCTGGAGGCCAGGGGCTGTCCTTTGTCAGTCCTCTCCCCCTTGACCATCCGACATTGTTGAACCTACACTATATAAATCTCAAGCTTAGTTCATTCGTATAAAAATTCTAGTAAACCTGGATAGGCCATTTGCCTCCTTTTCAAAACGAGTCCTGGTGCGAAACCATTTATATGAAAATGAGTTTTACTCGCATGTTCATTTTCATGCAAATCAAACTCATTTTAATATGAATGGTTTCGCACAAAGACTTGTTTTGAAAGATAGGCAAAAGACAACTAGGAAATGGCCCATTAGTGCTGTGTATAAAATTTATGTATTTATTTATGGTAAGTACAATAAAATATGCTTGACGTTTGTATCTATTTCAGGTGGACGTCGAGGACCCAGATCTTGACAAGTTTCCTGAATTTTCATCAGCTGTTTATCACGAATGTATCCTGAAGGAAGGACAAATGTTGTACATTCCACCATATCACTGGCATTATGTCAGGTCATTGTCACTTAGTTTCTCTGTCAGCTTCTGGTGGTCCTAAATTTTGAACATGGTCAAATTTATTAAATAAACCTTGATTTTACATCTCGACAGATTGTAGTGTTAGAAATAAGGAATGAAGTGAACACAAACTTGTTTAAACAAATATTATGGACCTTATGCATATAGGAAATAAATATGTACACATGGATTGATTTGTGCAACTCATAATCTGATTTCTGTCACGCTGATAAACCTCTTTTTAGCTGACTTTTGTCCAAAAGAACGTAAAAGATTTTAAGCGTTTTCTCAGATTGTGAAACTAGTTATTTTTAAACAACGGGAACAGCATTCATAATCTGATTTCAGTCACGCTGACAAATCTCGTTTAGCTCTTTTGATCTCACTTTTTTTCGTTCACTTTTGCTCACTTTTTTCTCACATAAAAGATTTTCAGTGTTTTCTCATATTCGTATCTTGATTTGCGCACAAAAAACTCCCTTACAATCTCATCCCAGAGACAGAGAGCTGAGGTACGATAGTGAAAAGTATTGGTCTTTGGCTTCTCTGGAACACACCACCGCTTGGCTTCTCTATAAGAGGGTATTTGCGACGCTTTCTTCTATTATATAACATGTTTTGTACGACTTCTATCGTATAAAGTTATTTTCTCTTGCACGTTTTTCAATCTTTCATGGACGATTTTCTTCAAAGTGTCGTCCACATTGTTTTGAGATATAATCTTGAGATAACACCTTTCAACGGCCTGGAAAGGAAAATAAGAAAATAAATGACAAGATAAACCTTAAAATAATCGCCCGTAGATTTTTAAAGGTAGTTGAAATATCAGTTTAGTTTTTTTCCACTTTTTTCGCAAATAAATGAGACCGTCCATAGTTGCGTGACTCAGATTGCGTGATACATATGTACATGTATCACTTGTCACGTTCTTTAATTACTGAAGGTCACGCAATTGTAATCGTTGTGCACACTGCGGTTGTAAATAAAGTTAGTGAAACCATACAGCGCTATACACCCTCGTGCAATTTCATGTTTAGCCTGTGTACATCCGTCTCCGCCCCTCAAAACATGATCATGTTTTCATTGCGTGTCTATCATTTAGCCGACTTCTTATTGCGTGATAAGCAGACGAATAATTTTCTAAATTGGACGGAATCGATTTGATCGTATGATAAATTGTTTACTGTGTATAGCGTCTTTCCGATGATTATATGACAAATAAGCGTATTTTAAAAACGCTATAATAGACATTTGAAATGACCGATGTCTTCCTTGACCAGTGCCACGCACAAGTGTCACAAGTCTAGTGACGTGTTTGAAGTCACGCAAATGATAGCCTCCTTCGCAGACTTTCTTTGGGCTCGTCACGCACGCAAATGAGTGCCAACTCGATTTATGTGTAAATTACTTCCACAAACACACCTACAAGTATATTGTCTTACCTCTAAAACTTGTGGAGCCGTCGACAATTCAACCAATAAGGTAGCAGCCTCACACTGGACAACCACATGTCGGGATGACGTCATCAGACTAAACACACTCTGTACGAAACAACTGGCGTTTGGAATCAAACGGCGGGATTTCTGATGAAAAATTCAACAAATGATTGTCAAAATTAAAACCAAGACAGAAACCAATGAAATTAATGATGCATCAGTTCTAGGTTGAAAATTGCTTTGAAAAATACATTTTATTTTTAAAGCAGCCCAAAAGAAGTTACCGAAAGTATTTTCTCGCTCAACCAATAAAAAAGTGCTGAAACACCAACTCTTGATTTTCGGAATAGAAACACAGATATAAGTTACCTGCAGACTCACAACCTACGTAGTAGTATTTCATCGTATTTCATATGTTTCAAGAGTGGAGAACAGTCCGGGATGTCGTGCACATGATTGTGCAAACGTTTTGAGGGCAACACGAAATAATGTCAATTTGTGAAAGGTATGATTTCTAAACAGAGCTAATGGCGCCCCTTGTCCCATTGTCAAGAAATGATGAAATTTTGAATTACAGTCATTATAAAGGTTAAAGGGAGCATAGGTTTTGAAACCAGCTGACACTTTAGTAAGCTATATTCAATTTTGGTGTAGTCATATGCAGAATAGAGAGATTCCTTTTATTTAGCAAGAGCAAAACAGTTGTCTTTTTCTGATCATGGTTGAAATAAATATTTGTCGCATTTTAGCTACGAAAGGAAAATTGTTTGTTTTCTACGATGCCGTGCTCTGGCAGAAATGGCGTACTTACAGATTTTTTTCTTGGATACGCCTTTGGGTGGCCTAATAGTGACTTTTTAAAGTCAGGAATGTCAAGATTTTCTTGGAGCCAGCTTTGATGATACAGCAGTGATTCAAACAATTTCAATAAGTCACTGAAGCAATAACGATTGGTCAGTTAGCACTTTGGAATTCTGTGGTTAGTGAGCTTTCCGGTTATGGTAACAAACAAGAATTCAAGTGATTTCAATATATTGTAACATATCTCAATATCAATTTTTTTATTGGTCGCCAATATATAAGCTTATTGTCTGTATAAAAATCGTCAAAATGAAACGGGAAAAGAAGCCCCTAACTGAAAAAAAAAACTAGGAGTTCAGAATCTAGGGGTCCCCGATGTGATTTCTAATGAAATTGTTTCAGAGAAACGCCCCCAAGTTAGCCTAAGATATACACATTTAAATTATTTTAGCATGTGACGATTTCATGCATGATCAGGACTCACGGTATGACACGGTATTCAATACCTACCTCATATTTGTGTCCAATTTTAATGCACATTCGTACAACTATAAAACCATCACAAAACTAGGCCAAGGAACTGTCGTAAATAAAAACCTAAAAGTCCCGATTCCCATTGTGGTTGCGTGTACATGTGAAACTAGGACAAGAATAAATCCGCGCGCGACTGTAATTCTGTCAGTACAAAAGCGATATCACAGCATGCCATACTAAGCATAATACTACTTAGCCGTAAAAGTATAAAACAATTTTTAACTTACCCGACACTTGTCACCTCTGAGGAACATATCTGTAAGTATCGAGTAAGTACAGTACGGCAAATGAACACTGTACAAAGTTTTGACAGTTCTAAATCGATGACAGCGTCGAGAGACCACGAGAGTAAGCCAGTGACGTTTGGCGGTTTGGCTTTCAATTGTAAACAAGCCCTGACCGGTTACTAATAAATCTAATTTTAAAAGAAGCTAAACGACTTTTCCAGTAAAATTCTTCACCTTTGCCTGGTACATCACTGAGAAAATTTGATCTTCTGTAATTCGCTCACTATACGACCGTGATTCTGTCACCAACGTTCTCATATAGTTTGACACAAAGGTATTTGGTTTGGTGGTCATATAGCTTTCGTGACCGGAAATGAACCCGATTTAATTCACGTTTGACATACCCCACGTGGAGGCATCCGTGAAGCGGGTTTCCGTTTGTGACGCATTCAATTGTGGTTGGTTGATCATATGACAAACAAATGACGATACTTAGAAAGTACTTTGTCAAAGAAACATTGTATTTCACAAAACAAAAGAAAACAACAATGAAAGTAGCTGAATAAATTTGAATAATCACCCTCCTTCAAAAACATCCGAAAATAGGCAGAAACAGTTGTAAACAATTGTATTTAGTCTATCAAAACAAGCATACATTTTTATGGGTACTGCGCTTGCGCAAGTGCCCATTATTGTCGTCGTCGAAGCATTCTTAACATTCCTTCGTAAGACTTTCTTCGTAAGACAAAATTTTGTCAAGCGTCAAAACTGACAGATTCGTCAATTCACACACATTAATCTCAAGGTTACAGCGATGATTATTCGCTTGCCTCGGTCCGTACAACTTGTACCGGTCCAAAATTTTACCTGCTAGCAGCACCTATACTGATGTTTGAGTAGCACAATTTGCTTTACAAGCAGTGAACAGTGCACGTCCGATCGGGTACAAGTTTGCGCTAAAAAGTGACAGTGACAGTCGGGAAAAGCGGCAAGAAACATGCAAGTCGTTTAAAATTTCAGTCCGAGAAGAAGAAATATCTAGTTAATCAGTTTGTGTATCATACCACGAAGGCAGGAGAGTAAAAACTTTAGAAAGTACTGGTTTTAAAAGATTGTCGAGGAGTTGAATGCAAAATTTCACAGCAACAACAGAGGTTTTCGGTTTCTACGTGATTGATATGTTGTGGTTCGCCGCAAGGTCACTGATGTTCTTACCACATTTTGACGTCTTCTGTGATCTATTACTGAACAGACCCACGGCAACATGGAATCTATTTGTTTTATATAATTTTGGAGATATTCGCTTCGGATTTTCACTTGAATGTACGCTAAATAAGCCGATAAAAATTATGTCAACAAACATCGAGTTTAGGCCACAGTGTTTTCATGCACTCAAATAAAACTTTGTGAAAACTAAACGGCTTAAAATAAACTACAGCTCAACTCAGCAAATGTTTCGAAAAGCAAATATTTAGAGACTAACCTCTATTCCGTCCTGATATGAGGAAAAACAATCTGAATTATTCCAGTCCAAATCCCGTTGCAAGTCGCTTATAAACGGCGAACGATAAGCTTAATCCCGCTAAATTTATCGGATTCTGTTCACAAATTATGAGCTAAAGGACCATCATATTTTCCTCCAAGTTCTAGCCAAGCTTGAACAGCCGATTTAAAATTCGTATCAATTGAACAACATTGAATTTCCTACGGAATATTTCCAGTTTGACGAAAATATTTCTCTGTTTTGAGCGAAGGATTTGTTGGAGCAGGCAGGGCGCCCGCGCGTTTTCCCGCTTCGTGACGTCATTCGTGCGTCTGTACTCTAATAGATAACAGTTCTAAAACCAATCACGGCGCGAGTTTTACACAGTGAATTATATAATTATTTTTAGATTCTGTTATGTCAGCGCGAATGCTGCTGTGTAAACAAAGATATTACAGTATGACGACAATCAGAAGAGTATGAGTGATGAGTGATTTGAGAATTTTGTTATGTCAGCATGAATGCTGCGAATGCTGTTGTGACAAAGATCAAAGCCGCGTGCTGGATTGCAGAAAATTAATTCACCGCGCTTTCGGGAGTCTGACGTTGGACATCGTGACAAAATGATATTAGAAAATGGATTTTAGATCTACTATTGTTAAGTGTGTTAAATTTTTTTCGAAACGAGGAATGATTTTAATATGAAAATATCTTCTAAAATTAACGACGAACTTTATATCTGCTTGGTTTGTAGACGAAAGATAAGATCATCTCATTTGAGCACAGTTTCCGTTGTTTAAGAAAACAGTGGGTGATTGTATTCAAATTAGCTTGGGTTTTAAGTCTTGTTAGATGTACTGATCAAAATGACATGAAGGTAAATAAACTGAACAGAGTTTGTTGTCCGCAACTGACAAGTCGGCGAGCTAGTTTACGAGAGCAGAGTGTTGCTAAAAGTGACCTAATAAATTTGTTACGTTAAACGTGAATCGTGCAGTGTACTGTAATTACCCAGTTCAGTTAGCTAGGATATGAGCAGAGTCAAGATGAGAACTGTTCTTTGATGGATTCTTGTGTAATAATTCGTCGTCTATTTATAATATGTCAATAATTTCGCGGCGTGTAATTGGTCGGGTTATTACACAATTACAGAGATAAAGGCAAATAGCTTTGACAGTTTGCAGGGGTTTTTTTGGCAGGTTTTTTTTTTCAGTTTCGTGAAGTCAAATCCCTTTGTTTTGACTGTGATTGAAACGCCTCGTATGTACAGTGGAACCCGGATAAGACGGACACGAACAATTGTCCGTATTAAGCAACGTCTAATGACTGCAGTAAAAGACCAAGGAAGTGAAACTTTTGTGTTACGCCTGCCACGCAGCACAGTGAGCAAGACAGTGGTCAAACATGTCATGGACAATATACAGTGCACAGATAAGCGAGGTTAACTTTGTATGAGAGCGGAAAAGTGACCGTTGTAATGTAAGATAAAATATATGAGCTTTTCGTCGGGACAAAACAAAACTGTCCGTAATAAGTGCGAAAGGGGAGGGGATAGCCTGCGTGCAGATGTCTCCTTTTCCTTGCGCGTACTAACTTTCGAGTGCCTCCCGAGTTTGTAGGGGGTACCGCCGGGAAATTTTTGATACAGTCGAACCTCTACTAACGGCCACCTCTCCACAACGACCACATCTCCACAACGGCCACTTTCTTTTGTCCCGGCGGACAGTCCATACATTCACTCTTGTTTTAACCTCTCTACAACGGCCACCTCTCCACAACGGCAACGGCCATTAAAACCCTATCTTTTTTGGCGTACAGTAATAAAAGGTCACGCAACTTCATCTGTACCACGCATCGTCGGGCAATACAGTATCTTATATTGCGGCACGTGTTTAGCCACTGATGGAAGAATCACACAATACTAGAAAGTACAAGGCCCCATTTTTTTCTATTTTCCATTTTTTTACGCTTTTACAGTACTGTATTTTTATTTCAGTCGTAAATCGAGTACAGCTGATAAGGCTCTGTGTTTAAATTGCATTGCGAAATTGAAAAAAAAATGCCTGGTGGCACAGTAAGTCACATTAAAATAGAACCTCGCAGCCACTCACTCAAGCAAACAATCCTTGACAACTTAATTTCACGAAAGAGAAAGTAAACGATGTACAAACTGATGTACTCACTGTACTTTACTAGCTTTGTTTTGTTAACATTCCTGTTCTGAACATCATTTTGGTTTCTGTTTTATTGATACATTTTGATTGTGTTACGTATTCATATGCTATAATAAGCATTTTTAAATAAAAATGTTGTCCCCCCCAAAAAAACAAATGGTGTCATATTACACCCCTACCTCCCCATAACGGCCACCTCTCTACAACGGCCACTTACCTCTGTCCCCAAGGTGGCCGTTGTGGAGAGGTTCGACTGTATTTCGCATTTCGTGCGTTTTGATATGAAACCAGGCAGCAAAAAGCAAACGTATAAACATAAAAATTTCTTGCACTTTTTAAATTCAAAATGGATTAATGACAAACAATTGCAAGAAACTTTATGTGACATGTAATTTACAATTTACGGACAAATGTATCTATCGATTGACAGGATTTTGCTGCGGCCTTTCTATTTCGCTCTTCTGTGACCTCTGGCTCTGTTCGGTCCATTTTATCCAATATTGACACACATGCTGAGCCCTTTTGCAGTTCATTATTGGGGTACCCAGTCTTCTCTCATTTTGATAGAGCCTGGGGATTAAAATTCCGTATGAGGGTTTTAGGTCGAATTTATCGTTAACGTTAAATTCAGCTTATAGAATCTCAAGATCTGGTCCAAAATTTAATATGTCACCCAGCAAATCTACAAATGGCGGACCTTCGATGTTATCTTCGTTGATTCAGGCTTCATTTCCAGACTACACCAGTTAGCGAATTAGAGCTTTTCATTCACTTTATTTTCAGCCATCGGTCCACGGACGCACCTGTCGCATCCCTCGCCCTACGGGCCTGATTATTTTAGTGTGGTTAGCCAAAGCAAGAGATGTTGCCTTAGGGCTAGGGTTATCAATGCAATACACCAAAGAAAAAAATAACAAAACCAACAAAGTTGCTGCACTATCCTCAACGGCGACAACTCGGAGAACGAAGTCTTGACCTATATTATCAATTGAGAGGTCTGGTGAGAGTTAACGAAAGCCATTGGCGTGGAAATGTTTATATCTAGTATGTCTAGTATACATGTTATAAAGGGATGATGTGGATTCATGACTGCTGGGTAGAGAAAAATATAACTTACTGATTGAAATCGTGAGAGTCCCTAACCCATTTCGTTTAATCGGCTCATGGGCTACATGTATGCGCATTCTCTGAGTAAAAAATGCAGTAGCCATGAGCACGCCTCGCGGGCCTATTTTTTGATCGTGCCGATAAATCAATGAAGAGAGAAGTTCAAGTGTGTGTAAAAACGGGGCAATAACAAGATCACAAGACGCAAACAAACAGACTGAGACCAACACTGGTCCGATATTGCGTCCAAAGACCGTCCAATATTGGTCAAGCGTTAAAAATCTCAGCGGTCTGTCTTGCAGGCTCAGTATCTCATTTTGTGCAAAAATGGCGGAATTGAATGATTTGTAAAAACAGTTGGGCATTGTTTCACTTTTTGTGTTTTGATCATACTTCGTGGAAGTGCTGAGCCAGTAGAACCATGGATTCCGTAGCGGAAGACGATATAACTCTCCCTTTGGATTTTGATAGGAGGTAATTTAACAATGATCTTTTAATTGTTTTTATTTTCGCTTTGTTTGACAAGTTGTGTGCATTTTGTTTTGCGTCAATCGATCATCGTGTGGTCTCAATCTTCAAATTGATCTATTATTAATATTGCTAGTGTTTCATGAGCCTCATTTGCGGCTTGAATAAACCTTATTTTGATTTTCAAATTCACATTTTTAGCACTAACCTGGCGAGGTTTAAGGAGGCTGTCGCGGCCGGTACAGGAGGTGACATGTTAGATTCCTCTGCTGAATTCACCGAGGGGCTGACAGGAAGACCAACAACTACAGGTAACTTATAATTTACGGTTTTCTTTACCTTAAACTTTCAGAGATCCGATGCATCTCGAGAGTTTCGCTGAGCTGTTTTGTAATTCATACTGCATGTTGTACTAGCTTTCTCGGCCTGCTTCAGTTGCATGGAGGTTTTGCAACTTCCTTTTAATTTGGCTTTATAAATTAAGCGTAATACACAGGAAGTATCTGTAGCTAGCATAGTTTTTTTGACCAAAACATAATTTGAATTTCAGATTTGCATGTTAGGGTAATCACTCTTTCTAGTCCTTGTAAGCAGCTGTTAATTAACTAGAAGCAACAGGTGGTGCAGTATTAAACATGAGCCTTGCAGTTAATTATAAAATATATTAGGTGTTTACTATGAATTTAAACACACCAACTGGGGAACAAGTATCAGTTGAGGGTGAAATCCCAACTCTGAGACGGGACTGAGCCTGCAGTTTTCATTCCGAAGTTGCTAAGGCCGCAACTATCCTACGCCATCTATCCCGGTCTTTCGCCACCTTCCCAGCTTCACCCCATGTAAGACCCATCTCTCTCAGCTCAGTTTCCACAGTTCTTCGCCATGTTGTTTTTGGCCTCCCTGGCTTTCTTTTCCCTGGTGGTGTCCATCTTAGGGCTTTACGTGGTATGCATTCCTGGGGCATTCTTAGTACATGGCTGAGCCACCTGTGGCGCAACAATTTTTGGAGCATTCGTGTTGGTGAGTGCTCGCACTGTTTCTTGATTGGATAATAACAATCAGAAATTCTTCGAGTGCTTCAACAAAGATTTACTAAACACAGCACTTGTTCTCCCGACTGAACTGCTGTCAACTGGGACATAATGTAGTTTATGTTCCAATAAAACCATAGCTTGCCAGTATGCTCATGTTTGGTGCCCATATGCGAGTGGTGAAAGCCGCGAGAATCAGTCCCAAGCACCCAATCTCCTCACCGGCTCATTCTCAGGGCTTTCATCAAAATTTCATCAAATTCGCCATTTGCGTTGTCTCCACCAAAATTTCAAGGAAGACTAGGGTGAATAGAAAGGGTACAACTCTTTCAAATAACAGCGAACAGAGTTTTGTTTCCAAGAGAAAAATATAACGAGTAGAAAGATTGAAAGACTTATCAAGGGTCCTGCCTGGTCCAGTGCTAGTGCCCTCACTGTGGGAGTACTCAAAGAGGAATGAATCAGGGATTGAAGCCGTGATTTTACACCCCAAAAATACCCATATGGGGCAGGGGGGCAGCTTAAAAGCATGAAGATGCGGTTCCAGAAAATATCCATACCAACCCCAAGGAAGGTCATTCGAAATTCTGAGTGGGAGGGAGGTCTCAAAAGCCAAAATATTGAAAGGAAAGTATGAAGCTAAACTGGAAATTCCAGGAGGGGGGGGGGGGGGGGGGGCTTAAACCATAAAAACCCCATGGGAGGGGGCATGCATATTTTCTGGAACCATACAATAATTCCTTTAGCTCACGATTTTTCTTGCAATTACATTGTATTGCAAGAAAAATCATGAGCTGAAGGAATTGTAGTTATAACTTGATGAAGTTGACAGGTGAACATACAACAGCTCTTAACAGTAGCCACCTTATACATGTAGTGGAACTGCATGTATTAATAAAAGGGTATTTTGTTCTATAATTTCTTAGGTGCAGCTAACCAAGATGGTGCTGGGTCCCCCCAAACAAAAACAATGAAAGATTATGAATATGTAAGCAAATTGTTGTTAATTAAAATGATTATTTACTGTTTATTTAACAAATAGATTCTATTTGGCCGTGCGTCTGTACTCTGATAATAGAGTACATTAATGTCAAAACGTGAAATGAACAACTAAAGCGCAGTCGCATAAAACAGCCAATTTAAAATTCGTATTAATTAATCTACATTAAATTTCCTACGGAATATTTCCAGTTTGATGAAAATATTTCTCTGTTTCGAGATGGTGATGCAAAGGATTTGTGTTAGTAAGAGCAGGGCCCTGTGCGTGTTTTCCCGCCATTCGTGACGCCATTCGTCCGTCTGTACTCTACTAATAGATGACAGTTCTAAACCAATCACAGTGGCGAGTTTTACACAGCAAATTATATAAAAGATAATATGTCAGCGGAATCCCGATTTCTCAAACCCTCA
This sequence comes from Desmophyllum pertusum, assembly GCA_029204205.1. Taxonomy (NCBI): domain Eukaryota; kingdom Metazoa; phylum Cnidaria; class Anthozoa; order Scleractinia; family Caryophylliidae; genus Desmophyllum; species Desmophyllum pertusum. The sequence goes on along the minus strand of MU827779.1, from coordinate 1,855,667 downwards.
ATTTCTCAAACATCCCAATTTCTCAAACCAATTTTCAATTCCCTTGGAGGGTCGAGAAATCAGGATTCCACTGTATTTCTGACTATTTATTAATAACATTCTTTTGGCGAAATCAGAGATCAAATACATGTAAATAAAAATGCTGTTTATCCTTCAACTTGCTGATCCATACATTTCTTTTAATGTTATTGGTGGTCATCAATCCAAGACAATAAATCATCCCCTTGTTGATTATTATTTAACTTATTCTCATCACTATTCCCTTTGACAATTTATTGATAAATGTAAGAAGAAAGACATTTTTGATCATTCTTGGTAAAGCTTTTCACAGACATGTGTTACTCCTTCCTGACCGCCTGTGCTTTAAAGCCAGATTAAGTTCAGATTTGCCGTGGTAAATTGTTCACATGATATGCGCATAATTACAAGTTGGGTTTTTTGTCTTTGTCAATTGGATTTATAATGAAAGCTTATTTCATTTTTCATTTTCTCAAGACATATTTTATATCCTTATTTAATGTAAAGGTCTTGAATCATGAAAGGAAAATTAAAGATCAAAACATTAGGAAATGATGGCTTACCAGTACAGAAGTATGAAGATTGGTGGACATATAAATATATTATTTTTAGACTGTCAAAATTCATATAAACTAAGAGGATTTGCATTAGAGGATACCTATATTTTTGAGTTCAAACAATGGCTAAACAGCTGAACGAGGTTTGAACAATATTTCATTATCATAACCTTCAAAATATTACAGCATGAAATGTGATTTGTTTTGATTTCGTCTCTTTTCAAGGTAGGTGGCTGGTATATAGTAATCAACAAAATGGAATAATTATTGTGTGTAATTAAATTTTGTATGCTCTGTTGTCTGTTCACAGCAAATATCTGAGCTGAAAAAAGAGAACTTTGGTTTGAAGTTGAGAATTTATTTCCTTGAAGAACGCTTGAACCACAGTGGCAGTGATATTCCGGAGGATATTTTCAAGGCTGTAAGATATATGATCTTTATATTTAATAATTATTGTGATGTGTTTATTTTTTAAGTGACAAATCTACAAATCTAATTAACCAAAAAAGAGCATTAAGGTAACTTTTCCTATGAGTGTTTAATTAACATTTTTTTTAAAGATATCATGATTATATTCAACAAACTTGGTGGACCCTTCGTAAGAACGTAATGTCACCACTGAATAATGATATATCAAGTTCATTCAAGAGTTTCAATGATTATATACATTTGGGGTGGAACTGAAGTAGATTTTCTCAAACAGATTTCAGGAAAAACATTATCAAATTTACATGTAATTTCTCGTGTTGATTAGGGATTATAGTTTCAGAAACTGTTGTGCTAGTCATCAACAGGCGACTGAAAACACTTTTACCAAGTTTTTAAAAAAAATGAAAAATCATTATTTACACATGAGCTGAAATTTATTTTATATTATATAGTCCCTGTTAAAAGAAAAAGAAAAATGTTTCAATTTCATTTAGAAGTAATGTGTTTAATGTGTGACTTTAAAATGTATATTGCAGTGTTTCATATTGCTTGGATTCAAACATTTGACAAGTGACGCTTTATGTATGGTATAAAAAATCAACTCAAAGTTTTTTGAAGCCATTGGCACATTAATTCTCAGCTCTCCAAAATGCTCCAATGCATAGATCTGAATTCTGATATATATTTTTGAAGGTCAATTGAATTTCTAATAAATATATTTAACAGAAGAAGAGCGCCATAAGTACCTATTTGTGAATAGATTGGTCAGCCATTGACAATGCGTTCTGACTTTAAAATGTTTTTAATATTTAAAGAACATAGAACTCAAGGTGACAGTAGAGAAGCTGAAGAAAGAGCTTGTTGAAAGACAGGAATTGCTGGTCAAAGCCTCGTAAGTAAAAAAACAAAAACAAAACAAAACAAAGAAACTGTTCAAGATTTTAGTTAGACAACAACAACATTCTGCAGGTTTATCGTCATGCCTGATACAATAATTATTGTAGTCAGGCATGGTAATAAGAAACCTAAAAAATGTTGTTGTCACTAACTAAAATCTTTCAGAACAGTTTTACCATAATATTATTATATAATCATGGTATTTTGAATTAAAGAAACTGTTAATAAAATCACCAACATGTACATGTATCTTTCTCTGTTTTATCCAAAAATTCCTCAGTTGATTATTACTGCATTAATTTTGCTGTTGTTGAGAGATGCAGTGGTCAAATTACCATGCTCTAGATGCAGAAGTGAATAATTGAATATGGCCAAATTATATAATAATTAAGACAATTTCCGCTGGACGTTCGAGCAAAAAGTGCAACAAATTAAGTTACCAAAAAATACTCATAGCACGGTAACATTTGAATATAGTTAAGCAGAAATTATCGATAAATTAGCTCCCAAGCTGACCCCGCGAGAGAAGTCATTACATATTTTAATTTAAAAGACGCTTCATGTCAGTTCAAAACAAAATGGCGTGCGTTTTTATCATTTTTTACGAGGTTTGACATTAATTTTCTCGAGAATGCTTGAGAATTTAATTGCGGGGTCACTTGGAGAAGTGAATTAAGACGAAATCCATTAGAAAATCGAGTAATATTTCTGGCCAGTGGACAAAAATCCTGTACTACGACGCCATAAGCTTTCACGCTTAAACTAGACATTCATGAGCCGTACCATAACGGTATTCACCAAATAATATAACTCCAAAATCCTTAAATTGCTTTCCGCCTTGAGTTTCCTCCCGTGAATGGGTTGAGTCATGAGAGGTGGCAGCCATATTTAACAAAACATGGCTGCCACCTCTCATGACTCAACCCATTCACGGGAGGAAACTCAAGGCGGAAAGCAATTTAAGGATTTTGGAGTTATATTATTTGGTGAATACCGTTATGGTACGGCTCATGAATGTCTAGTTTAAGCGTGAAAGCTTATGGCGTCGTAGTACAGGATTTTTGTCCACTGGCCAGAAATATTACTCGATTTTCTAATGGATTTCGTCTTAAAGTGATATGTTTCAAATAGTACTCAAAATGTTACCGTGCTATGAGTAGTTTTTTAGTAATTAATTTTTGCACTTATTGCTCGAACGTTGAGCGGAATCCGTCTTAACTGTTACATCATTTTTGTCTACTTTTCTTTTGTTAGGAATGCTGTTGAAGCTTTAGCCCAACACAGTGACACAGAGATTAGACAGGTGTGTAATAAATGAGTTCATTACTGTTAAGCAAATACTTTGATCCCAAATATACAATGTAGTCCTAATAAGAAGACTTGTTTTATACTGTTTGTAACCTCCTGTACGTGTGTATATTTCTCTATTTGCATAGCTCACAGAGGAACACAATGAAGAATTAAGAGAAATCAGAGAGGGATATGAAATCAGGCTTAAGAAATGGAGAAGGTTTGACTTTCTGGCTACTTACCCATGATTGTTTTCTCTATAATAATTATTTATTGATGTGCTTTGTTTTTTCTATTTAGGACTTGACAGTTTCAACACACGATGTCGAGGACATGGCCGACAAACTTGTAAGTAAAATGGGGATCTTTTACAAAATAATGAAATATTTTCTACATTTTTGGCAAAACCTCAAAATTTTAAGGGGTGGCGAATGGTAAATTCGAGACTTTGCGAGACGGCGAGACTAGCGTTTTTCTCCACAAGACCGAGACTTTTGAATTTTTAAATTGCAAGACCGGATTGAGACTTTGAAATGCCTTTGCGAAAAAAACCCGGGGGGGGGGGGGGGGGGGGGGTACTACCCAAAAATTTGGGTGGGGGTGTGCGGCACGCTTCTTGAAACCCTTACCCTATTTCAGACCAAAATATGTGATTTTCCCTACCCTATTTCAGAGGAAAATGTCCCCATTTTAAAGTCAAAATGGCAAAAATCTATACCCTATTTCAGACCAGTAGGCAAAACATATCCTATTTCAGACCAAAATGGTCAAAATCTATACCCGTTTTCAGACCAAAACGGCTAAAAAACCCATACCCTTTGGCGCCGCACATATCTATATAGCTTATATAAGGGAGTACCCCCCCCCCCCCCCCCGGGGGAAAAATGAGACTGCGAGACATACAGAACCGCTCAAAAAACGAGACTGCGAGGCCTGTGAAATTCAACTAAAATTTTGCGAGACCTGTAATTTTGGAAAGACCATTCACCACCCCTAATTTAGGTACAAGTCAATGACCTTGTCTTTTCTTTTCACAGGCTGAAGCTGTCCATCTTAATCAACAGTTTAAACGAGAAGCTATTGGAGAGTACTGACGGCTTCCACGAAGATCAACAACAGATGCAAGTAAGGTTATCACTTGATGTTACTAACAGCTGTACATGTCACAGAACAGACTGTAGTTTGCCTTTTAGAGCTCACTGTGGAAAGAAAAGCTTAAAGAACTGCAACTTGAACAACAGTACGTGTAGCCTGTCATGAGCAAACAGATGTTTCTCCAAGTGTGTTCATTCTCTTACCCTCATGAAACAGACATCTAAGATTCATGCTGAAGAATTCCATACTAATGGTGTAACTTCTGATAACTGTCTAGTGAGTAGCGGCAGGCTCGGATCCAGACCGAGTTATACCATTTTACAGAAATCGGTCCAATTTTCCAAATGACTCAAAATCGAGGGAAATATAATTTTAGAGATTTAAAATCTAAAAACGTTTGCGGGGAACTTGCCTCCGGTCTGCCATAATTCAGTGGTCAGGAGTCTAGTAAACCGGTCAAGTTTTTTCCTGGATCCACGCCTGAGCGGCGCAAGTAACAACCAATCAGAGATACTACATGGAAGTGTGTCGTGCTATGTCATATAAATTATAGAATAATTCTATATCTCTCTGTGTGAGAGAACAATTATTGTTCTCTCACACAGAGGATTGAATGAGACAATGATGAGGCAATGTTTGTTTTCTCGGGCTAGAATGACAATAAAAATGTCAATAAACAAAAGGTTTACTCATCTCTATAGGAGCTCTACCCCGGGGGTGGGGGGGTACTTGACCCATGTTTGGGTATAGGGGTGCCGCTGAGGGTTTGAAAACCTGACCCTGTTTAGGGCAAAAAAACAATAAAAACCTTAAAATACCTACCCTGTGTAGGGCAACATCCTCTATTTTAGGGCCCTGTTTAGGTTGCAATTTAGCGAATCCCGTTTGACTGATACGCGGAAAACGTCTCCGATCTCTAAATACTGTATAAAACATATTTTTACTACGACAATCGTGCAATCATACCCTGTTTAGGACAGGTTCAGACCCTGTTTAGGACAGACCCGCATGAAATTATATACCCTGTTCAGGGCAGAGAGGCCAAAAACCATACCCTGTTCAGGGCAGAGACGCCAAAAAACCATAACCCTGTCCAGCGGCACGTCCCCGTATAGGCCACATAAGGGAGTACCCCCCCCCCCCCCCCCCGGGAGCTCTACAGGTATATGCAATATATTACATGTATCTTAGTACCTATGTAAATCTTCAACTGTCCTGTTCTTTTTCTTTCCAGGTTGCTATGAAGGCAACTTTAGATGAGAAAGACAGGTAAACATTTTCCTAACCCAGCTTCTAATAAACCGTTAACTCTACTTTATTTTCCTCTCAATCCCTTCCCTTTGATACCTGTAAGTTCCATTCTTTCTACTAGTGCCTTCCATTCTGGGGAGGCACAGTGGCCTAATGAGGTTACTGTGTTCTTGGGAAAGACACTTTACTTTCACAGTGCCTCCCTTTACCCAGGAGAATAAATTGGTAGATCATCACTATTACACTAGTGCCTTCCTTTCTTAAAGGGTCCCTCTCAACCAGTGTGCTTTGCGCGTCAATACTCTTACGGCGGCCATTTTCAGGTGCCGCGAAAATAGCGGCTTGAAGTTAAAAACTACTTTTTGCAGGATTCTGGCCTTGTTCTGACCACATATAGCAGTTAGACGACCCAAGTTAGTACAATTTGGAAAGTATGGCATACATTAGCCCCACGAGAGATCGAGTTTCTCCGGATGAAAACAATAACATGCGACCGCAAAGCACACTGGTTGAGAGGGACCCTTTAATAAGCAAGCCAGTTTCTTCTTTTCCTTGATTCCTTTCTCCTGAGCCCTTGATATTCTGTTTATAATATAATGACATTACCGGTAACTATCCTTTGAATTTCAGAATGATAGATGATTTGAGAGGGTCTCTTGCTTCTACCCAGTCAGAAAACAAGGTTTGACAGTGATTTATGTTAAATAAATAAAATCATAAAATTAATTAATTATTTCCAGGGTTCAGCATCTCACTAGCCCTGGAGGCCGAGGCTAGTGACCATATAGGGCTTAGTAATCCCTGACTGGCGACTAGCACAAAGTTTCCTAAACGTTTCAGCATCTTAAGCTTACTTTGATCAGTGTGAGTGTGGTACATGTAAATGTGGGATGGTATAAATGTAGCTTTAGTTCACAAAGTTGCTAGCCTAGTTACTACAAGCTTTGACATGTCTATCCCTGAAATACCATTCACTAAAATAAATATAATAGACATGAAGTTGTGACATGTTGCACCGTAATGATGATAATGACCTTCTCAAACTCATTAATAATTCATCAGGGAAGGAAAGGAAATCATAACCGTGTTGGATGTTTGGATGCCCGGTCTTGATTAGCATAGATTTTTACTATTTTATTTCTCCGTTCACTCCTTAGTTTTTGTTTCGATTGAGAAGATATATCAAACACTAGAGGCATTGTTTCATCAGCTTTCCAAACACCTCCAATTTTGTCAAAAATACTTCACTGCACATCGTATTTTCAACTCTCTTCTCAGTGTTCAGATATCCTGATGAAACACTGTCTCGAGTGTTTGATATATTACATGAACTTCAGATAAATCTTTGATGATGACGATGATTGTGTAGTCACTACATATTTTCACAATATTAATTTTACACTTTTAAAAAAAATCCCAGGATTTGCAAGATAATCTGGACACCCTGAAGAACATGCTGAGCCATCAAGAACAAAACATCCCCCAGGTATGATATCACTCTTGAGGCAAGCCTTTCGGCCTCTCTCGAACTAGAGTCCAGGGCCCTGCAGTTGTTCGAAAGCCGATTAACGCTAATCCAGGATTAACAAATAATCGAGGTTTCAATTTCTCCTACATAAATGTGGCTTTCCATGATAATGCTTTGTGGAGTTTGACATTAATCAAAGTTAAAATTGAAGATCAAAAATATAAACAGAAATCTTCCCTGAAAGGTTACAAAACTGAAATTAAAATTCACGCTAATCCAGGATTAGCTTAATCGTGCTTTGAACAACCGGGCCCTGAGCGCCAACCATTAGCCCACAGGGAATATGAAAATCTTTTTGTTCATTTATCTTCATGTTTCCTTCCTGGCAACAGAATACAGCACTAGAAATTAACGAGAAGAAGATCCACGAATCTGAGAGAAGAATCAAACTACTGACAGAAGAACTTGAAACCAGAAACCAGAAATTAGATGTGAGTTTATTACACTTTGATGTACACCATGCAATTAAACTTTAGGTAGAAGCTCTTATCCTTGATGATCTCACCCTCAGCATACAGCTGTATGTGCATTGCTAGTGACAATAAAAGTTTCCTTCTTAGATGGACACTCAAATACAATATTTCTCCTTTACAATGTCGATACAATCATTGTCAGACATAATACAGCTGTAGTGATGAGAATAAAGAAATTCATCCATGAAGGCATGTAGTCTTGATCTCCTGCCAAATTCTCAGTACTAACTTGAAGAGAAATGTATGGGAGTCGGCAAGGAGAATTGGTATTTTGATCTTCTGATAGCTTCTCTGCTTCTTGGTCTCTAAGGATGAATTTCCTCTTATGCCATACTGGAGTTAATAAAAATGTTGTAGAGTTACAGTACCTATTGACTCTATATTTTACTGAGGTGTTTGTAAATGAACCATAATTATGTCATACATCTGCATCTTGTTTATTTTTAGGAATTAAAGGAGAAAGCCAAGAAAACAGAGAGAACAAACAGGGTAAGAGATGCTGTTTTGGCCCTAGAGATCTTTGTGTTAAATGTCATTTTGCTTTACAAGCATTTGGTAGCAAAGCTTAATGCTACCCTTCATATTGCATCTGCTTTTCTTCTTGTATTATTTGAGAACCAGGCCAGAGTATTAGATATACAATGCTCACAAGGTCTGCGAAGAAAGCCAAAACAACTGCCCATGGCTGCCAACATGCAACAATTCGCTTTTCTGTTTTGATAGATACAGGCTTTCTCACCCTGTTCCCCACATGGGGAGAAGGACTTGAGAGATAGATACAGGCTAGAGTTAATGCCTGTGGTTGGTTTAATTAGTGTATTGGAATGACGATTGGGAGGTTGAAGGTTTAAGTGGAGCCAGTGTCCTTGTGTTGTATTCTTGGGGAAGACACTTTTACTCTCATAGTATCTCTCTCCAACTAGGTGTACAGATGAGTTCTGGCAAATAATAATTATCTGTTAGTACAGTGGACTAGTAATTCCCATCCAAGGCCTGGTTGTTCGAAAGTCGATTACCGGTAATCCTGGATTAAAAGTCAATAAATTATTGACTTTTAATCCAGGATTAGTGTTAATCCGCTTTCAAACAACCAGGCCTGAAGTACCGTAGTAGCATTACTCTTAGTCAGGCTATGAATAGTTCAGTTATAAGCTCTCACTGGTAGTGCACCGGCTTGCAGATTTATCCTTTGACTTGCTTTTCAATCTGTTTTAGGAATTAAGAAATCAACTCCATGATAAAGAGAGAGAACAGCATTTAAATTCTAGGAATTCAACAGATAATTCACTATCACAGGTTTGTATTAACACAGTATTGCATGTTTTGGAATGAAAATAAATTCCTGGGAACAAGGTTTTAGAACTGCATTTTAGTATATTATTAGTCATACATTGACTAATGTTTTGCTCCAGCTCTTCTTCATAGCAATTTTGATTACTGATTTAACAAACATTAACTTGTTAATCACACAGAGTCAAAAGGATGGTCCCAGAGACAATGAGGTGAGAGAAAAGAAAAACACAGTTGTAAAAATGTCTTGAACTTAGTTTTGAAAAAAAAAAAAAACTTTTCTACAAGATGTTAGTAAGCTCTGCCGTGGGAAGCAATACATATTTCCTTCCATTACTAAGCTGAGTCTAAACACGGTCGGGGGAAAACGCAGACTACTGACTGCAGACTAACCCTAACCGTAAATCCCAACTCTAACCCTAATCCTAATTCAAAAGGTTAGGTTTTGGGGTTATGGTTAGACTGCAACATAACCAACATAAGCATGTGGGCATAAGCTTGTGAGGACAACAGCAACATAAGAACAAGAAGAAGAATGTGTTGTTGTTCTTGTGGTTATATAATATATAGGTACAATGCAGTCAGCCATTAATTCATCTGCGACTGTGTGACAGTAAGTTAGCCATATTTTATAATATTATTATTGATATTTCTGGTGATTAACTTCTAGATTCAACAGCTGCACACGAAAGTTCAAGACTTGAATCAGAGTCTGACGGCAACACGAGAAGCAGCACATACTGCCAAGAGGAAGTGGTACCAGGTCAGTTGGAATGTCCAGAATATAAACATGGAGGAAGCTCCGTTCCTGCACAAACTTTCTTCCTGTTTATTTCTCTGAAATCAAGGAAAGGTGTTGATGTACTTCTGGTACTTTTTAGCAGTGGAGATTTATATAGGACTGCTTTCCAAGATTCTTTTAAATTATTATTTCAGGCTTTTGAGGAGCATTCTGAAGTTCTTAAAGCACGAGATGCCATGATAGCTGCTTTACAAAGTTCTATGAGTGCCAAAGATTTGGAATTAGAGGTATAGTGCAGTTTGGTTAGTTTCAGCTGTGCTATTGTCACATCAATGTGTAGAGGGGACTACATGTGCCACAAAACTTAAGTTTGTAGCTTGATATTAGTTATTGACTGACTGATTGATTGATTGTTTGATTAGTCGATCGATCGATCGATCAATTTGTTTATTTCTGTGTGCTTTCTTATCTCAGACGATGTGTTATGGTGTGATGACATAATGCCGTTGGCCTTGTCTTGTATACTTCCTCATGCTAAATTAGTAGGGGACGTTCAAAACCCCACATCACTGTTAGAAAAGAGTAGGGGACATAGTCCCTGGTGTCGTAGTCTGGCCTGGCCTGTTCACTTGTACTCATGGTTGGGTGGGTGGGGTGAGATCGTGAATAGACTGATAGCGGCTGCCGTAGTAGCCTGCGAGAGGGGGAAACTCGAGCCGGAAATTACGTCTGCTCTCGCAGGCTACTGCCGTAGGTGCCTTTGAAAATGTGCTATATAAATTCATTACCATTATTGCTGTCCTTGTACCTCACACATCCCGGCTTTACACCTATGCTTCATTTCAGAAACTAATCCAGTCCATGTCAGCCAAGGAAGTTGCATTTCAGAGATTAAACAATGGCAAGCTGTTACTGGAACAGCGCTTGGATGAAGTGTTAAAACAAAAAGAACGAGAGCAAGCTGTAAGCTGACTTTGTTCTAACTTACTTAGCTGTTTTGTGTGGATCTTTTATATTTATTTGATGTTAGTTCCTAGAAACAACTATGGTTTTGTTCTGAACAGGAACTAATGGAAAAGCATAGAGCTCTTTCACAAGAGCACTATTCCAAGATGGATGCTCTAGAAGAAGCTTATCAGGTAAACAGCTCTGTTTTTTATATAACCAGTGAGAGTAAATAACAGGGATTTCTCCCAGCCCTAGTTTCTATGGGCGAATAGTCAACGAAACGCTGCCAAATTCACTATTGCTTATAGAAAACCAGGGTTGAGTAGTCTGTTTGTTTTTCATAGACACTAAAAGCATGGGAAACCGTGTATGCAGTAGACACTAAAAGCATGGGAAAACACTTGTATGCCAAATCACGAGGTTTGGGGTAACATGCGGGTAACATGGGGGTAACATGCGGGTAACAAGCATCTCATTAGTTATAACAGACTTTCAAGTGGATAACATTAGTGGAGCCCTGCATCTTGAAAATTGGCCATCTTATCTCTGATTGGCTCTAATAGCCAATAATGGCCAATAATGAATAACAGCTTTTAGTGCCAACAGAAACTAATAGGTGATAAGCTTCTGGTACCAATTACAATGAAAAGTAACAATTACTTTGAAATAGGGTTAACAGCTTCTTTGCTCTGATTGGTTGCCCGAGTTGTTTTTTAACCAACCGTAGTGCTCAACAAACGCAAAGCCAAAGTACACAGTCATGTAATTACTATAAAACGCCTCTCTGTGGAAACCATATTCCACACATAGACACAGTTTAGAATATTCTTCATTCCAAACATACCGTATATCTGCTTCTGTTATTTGTTCATAGCACGTGTCAGCAGGAGCTCAAGACCAACTCGAGATCAAGGACAGACTCATCCAGAAGTTAGCGGCAAACAATAAGGAAAAGGACAACTTACTTGCGGTAATGTGATGACCTTGTTTCGTGGTTTGAACTTGTTTAAATATAAAACGCTTGTCAGCTTGTCATACCTAGAGGTTAAGGTTTGCCTGCCTTGCCAAGGAATAGAATTCGAGCGTGGATATTGTGATCAGTAATGATGACCATACTCAACAAACAACTAATAATAAATTGTGGAATTTGTGGGTTGAAAACATTGACCATGTAATAACTAAGTAAAATAACTGATAAAAAAACTATTTCCGATTCGTACACGAAATGATGAAGAGTCATGGTGGTTTATGGCAGGTCAAGACTTTCAGTTCAGTCATTGTCCTCTTGTTGAGTCCATAGGCTAGACACTTGACTCTCACAGTGCCTCTCTCCACCCAGGAGTATTCAATGGGTACCAGCGAACTGCCACTGAGGGCAACCTGACAAAATGTTGGGGGGTATCCTGTGATGGACTAACACTCCATCCAGGGAAGTAGCAAGCACATACAGTAGAACCCCGATAACTCAAACTCGGACTCCCCGCTATCTCAAACTCACATCCATTCCCCTTGCCCTTGTTTTTCAGTCATTTACTATCGGTCAAACGGCCACAACAACCTCTCAACATTTCAAGAACAAAAGAAATGTTGACACAACATTGTTGTGAGGGGTGGTCAAAACGACCTCAACATGGCTCACAACAAATGTTGTGAGAATGTTGTGACAAATGTTGTGACCGTTTGATCGGGCCTTAACTCGAAACCCCGCTATCTCGAACTATTTTTTGTTTCCCTTGGGAGTTCGAGTTTAGCGGGGTTCTACTGTCCTTTACTTACAAAATGGTGCGGTACTGTTTCCCTTGCCTGGGTCATGTTTTAATAAAACTTATTCACTTATCTCCAGGACTTTTTGGAGGCTTTGAGAGGTAGTGGCATGGATGATGACTCAGGGGTCAGGGTAGGTAACACAGAAATAAGCTTTAATCATGCGAGTGATCATAAGGGATTTATGGTCATAAGCTACTATTGACCTGCTCCCAACGTATCAAGGGAATTCTGGGTTCTAATTCCGTTGTAGCCGTGAAAAAAATTTCAGGCTTAAAATTGCGTAGTGAGGATCTGTTCATTCATTTGACCTAAACCATTAAATTCTACTTCACAACATTTGCGAATGATGCAAAGCAATCAAGCTTTATCCACGCTTTTTAATCTGCAGAGCCCGTCTGATCATGAGGATAACCTTTTGAAAAAACTAACAAACTACATGAAAGAGAAAGATCGTGCACTTCAGGTTAGTTATCTACAAAATGTTTTTATTTCTCATTTGTCTTATTCGTTTTAAATCCTTCCTTTAGATTTCTGCAACAACAAATGTATTCCTGCAGATTTGCTTATATAATTTTGTTTTATGGTGATTACACTTTTTTCTACGTTCACAGGTTGCAGTTGAGGAAAAGTTGCGAGCTTTGAAAGGAAAAGAAGCCGAACTACAGCAGTTAAGACAGTCCCTGAGAGAGAGGGACAGGCTGATCGAGAAAATCAACTCTGCAGTACTTGACTCCGAGGAAAACAATAAAGTAATTCTGTAATAAGATTTTACAGTGCCATATGATATCGTAATCATCTCGTTCATACAATGTATTTTATTTGGAGGTTTCCTTTGTTATGAAGATTATTTTGTACATTACAACAATAACTCCAAACAATTGCTTGTCTCTTTTTACTTTCCTTACTGTAGTCTAAATATTATTTTGCTCACAGCTTTTAGAAAGCACAAGCAAAGAGAAGAATGAAGCTTTACAGAGAAAAGCAGCCTCTCTGGAGAATCAGCTGAAAGGACAACAGGTTTAACTCTGTCAATATTGTTATTGTTTTAATTTTCAACTCTATACTTGCCGCACTGAGCCCGCGGTTTTCAGCGGTAATGTTGCATGTTGCTAAGCAACATGGCGTATCCTGATGGCGACAAGCTGACGTCACAACGTTATGCTTTATCTGATTGGACAATAAGAAATTCTGTCATGATTACATGGCAGTTTGTTCCCCATGCTGAACATGTGCTTTTGTTTTTTCTTTTATTACAGGGAAATCTGGAGACAAAAGAAGCTGGTTTACAGGAGAAAGAACTTGTTATTCAAAAACTGAAGAACAATTTGGACCACAGAGATGAGGAATTGAAGGTCAGCAACATTTTAACACAAGGAAATCACAAAAACAACTAATATACGTGTACAATATTCAGTGTGTTGTCTCGGACTGGATCTTTATATAGTTTCAATGGAAGCTAATATCTATTATAAACCGGGCTTTGAAAACAATTTCAAGTTCTACCATGAAAAAGTGGAATATAGTCTATTTCGGTTTCCATTTATTTAGAATTTCTAGCATTCTGGTTTATCACTATTTTGTTGTCTTCTTTACTAATACAGGAATTAAAGGACTTTGTGAAAAACGCTCTAAGCAGTCCAATAGAGGTACGAGTTGTTTTTCGTGGAAAAAAGTTTGTATCCATGAATATTGAAGACATTTGACTGATTGTTTTTTTCCCTTAAAGGATGAAGATTTAACTGATGAAGCAAGGAAAGCACAAGAAATATCAGACTTGCTCAAAGAAAAAGAAAAGCTTTGGAGGTAAAATGTGTAATGATATGTAACTAGTTCACCTGGACCCTTTTTGATTCTCAAACCAAAACTTATCCAGAGGAAATGGACGTCTCTTCGCGCTCTCAATCGACCCAACAATTCCATACTGACAAATATTCGTGTTAATATAGTGACATGTAGTATCTAATTATAGTTGTTTCTAATGCACGAGACGCTTATGTGGGAGACGCGGTGGCCTGGATCGAGCAGTTCGGGTTCAAGCCCTGGCTGGGGTCATTGTGTTGTGTTCTTGGGCAAGACACTTTACTCTCACAGTGTCTCTCTTCACCCAGGAGTATAAATGAGTACTAGCGACGAAATGCTGGGGGTAACCAGCCTGCGACGGACTAGCCTGCCATCCAGGGGGAGAAGCAATACTCAAAGTCACTTCATGCTATGGAAACTGGGATAAGCTCTGATAGTGTGGGCCAGTTTGGCCCAGTGCGGCTTTAGCTTTGTGCGCGAAAATTCCAAACCGAACAACAACCAATCAGAGACGCCATATGAGATCAGTATGGAATTTTTCGGGTCGAATCTCACACGTCTTCGAACGGAGGGAAGAATTGAGAGCGCGAAGAGAGACGTCCGTTTACTCAGGTTAACCGCTACCGTGTAATATCGTCCAAGAACGTTGGATTTGGTATTGTTCTAACGTGTTATTTGTTTATTTCACAGGACATGTTCCAGGAGCGAACCAGAATGTCATCTGCTCATGAAGCTAACACTCAGAGACTCATGTCAGCTCTTAGAGACAAGGAGACTGCAATGAAGGTCAGACCTCTGAAAAGATGTACAACATCGCTAAATAGTCAAGCTGCACCGGGCATTGTATTGTTTTTAAACCGAAACTGAACGCCTATGAAACCCTACCTCAACCCTGACCCAGCACATCCTCGGAGACCCTGGGGCAGTTAGTCGGGGCGAGACGAAATAATCGGGCAAAATTGAACTGCCCTAATGGTCCCAGCACAAAACTAAAGCCGTACGATACCCCGGCCCGAGGTATCTTACGGCTTTGGGTTTCAAGTTGACCTTCGTTGCATTTTTGAACTATTTTTCAATTATTCATCTTGTATGACGACTTTCCAATAATATAATAATAATGCTATGCGAATTGTACGGTGATGTTACCATAGCGTTTCCTCTTGTTGAAGTTTGACACGTTTTTGTTGGTTTTCCTAAACGCAGCCAATCAAAGAGCAGATTAGATCTGATTGACACTGATTTCTCCGCCTCCCAAACTAACCTGGTTTTTGATTGGCCAAGCAATGGGAAACCAATAAAAAGATTGGCGGAAAAGTTTATTGAGTGAGAACGATATGATGTAGGTCTTCTGTATAACTTCAATTCTCTATAGAGTGGAAAAAAACGGCAGTCAATTTTCGTTTCAGGAGTCTGGTGATGACTTGACACGCGTACAAACCGACAAGAACGCCACCATCCAGACGTTACAACAATTACTGAACAGCAAAGAGCACGAAGTCCAGGTAACGGCCTGTCTAGAGCCCTCCACTTCTTTAGTTTACGTATAAATTATACATAAATTTAATTATGTGTAAATTATGGTGTGTCATGATGCGCTTCTCGCCCCCAGATTTCGCGCGGCCATTTTGTACCTCTCACTTTATATTGCTTCTCGCTCGATTAACTAATGGGAAGAAGGACTGTGCGTAGTCTAGTTATGTTAGGGTAGAGAAGAGTTCTTAAAAAGGTTTAATGAAGGAAATCGAAATAAATAGACGCAGAATATGAAAAAATGTAAAAGAAAATGCGAACAAACTAAGTCATGTTTTACCTCTCATTTCTTGTCAGGCTCTGGAAAACAGCAAAGCTTGGGCGTCCCAGGAACACGACAAGTTAGTGAACAAACTAAAGCTGACCATACAAGACAAGGACAAGACCATTGGAGTAAGTAAACAAAACGTCCCGCCTGCCCTAGCATCACTGTTGCACAGTGATACATTGATACAGTCACTTCCAATATTAAGTTGCATTACGAACATGTCCTAATTCGAATTGTAAGCGATTTTCAGAAAATCGCCTAACTGCAAAATTAAACTCCCGAAAATATTTAGTATATAATTTACTTAATGATTTCATTAATATTATCGGGTTTTTTTCTTCTTCCAAGGGTTTAGTAGAAAGCGGACGAGAAAAAGACAAGATGTTGAAAGCATTTCAGGTAAGTTCGTTGATGAAAATCAGCTTACGAGCATGTCGATTCTCACATGGATTTTTAAAGACCACCCAATGACTGAATCAGTTAAAGAAGCTATGTCACGATATTTTAAGCCATTTTTGTACAAAATTCCTTTCAAATTGAAGAAAACATCAAAATAATAGTTTACTAAGGTAGCGAAACATCAAAGATGTAATAAGAAACCGAAAATGAACGAGGATGGTTAAGGATGGAGAAGATTAGGATGGATTACGAACGGCGAACTTGAAAAATTATACGCTATATATTTAAAATGTGCCATCCACGACGTACCTCCTTTGGTAGTAGCTGTTAACAAAAGCCTAGTCCCTAGTCGTTCTCTTTCTCTCTCGAGCGAGCGCGAAGTACACGTAAGGACCTGGGAACGGGTTTGTGTGCCGGCCAGACGAAGGCCAGACGTCATGAAATTTCGCGCCAAATCCCAAATCGAGTAAGCGGGAAGGGAAGGCCTGGGTACTAGGCTGATTAATCGTAAGGTCCATTGTCAACACTAAGCGAATGTCTGCGAGCAATTTGACCGTTGTTGTTAAAATGCGATTTATCTCTGCTTGTCGCCAATCGTAACATTAATTTTTTTTGTCGGTTTGTCGATAATTCATCATCTACCTTTTCACCCTTTTCATAGGAGTCCAGTAAAAGCCCAACCAAGGCCCCCAGTCCTGCTGAAGTGGTAAGAAATTAGCCAATCATAAACCTGAAAAACGTTTTGTTTAACACTCCCAGAGTCAAACCTTGAGTGAATAAATGTGGCTGTATCTTTTGAGTGACAGAGTATGTGGATGAAACCCTAGTGTGTGACCATTCAAATGAAAGATATTGAGCAGTACTTTCATGTATTGCTGTTTGTTTTTGACAATTTTACAAAATGAATTTCATGATTTTTAACTCAGTTTTGAAGTTAGCACTCTTGGGAGTGAAAGGGTTAAACAAACGACGTTTTCTTTATTGTATAGCATAACAACAACGTAGGTTGCCCAACGTGTTTTTTCTTTTTCTTTTCCAAGGCGGGTCTTAGGAGAAATATCAATTTGCTACAAGCTGAAGTACAAAAGAAAGACGGTATGTTTATTATTTATTCCTACGTAGCCGTTAGGAGGAGAGCGTTGCGTGACGAGCCAAATAACGGCTGCGAAGGAGACTAACGCGTGTACAACTTACAGAATTCTTTCAGTGTGTTTGAAGGTGATGATCCACAGCCATTTGTTCTATATTCAACTGTTACTGTTTCTTTTCCTTTAGAGTCGTTAAAGAGGCTCGAGTCAGACTACAGAACCAATTTGAGGAAACTGCAAGGCGACGATCGAGAGGTAAATGCTTATTGGAGTTTTGGAGCTATTTTCAGTTGAGTGTCGAACGTAATCCGAAATTGCTTTGGTTTTGCTTTACTACGCTCTGTGATTGGTTTAAAAAAACTCGCGCCACCTTCTGAGCAACCAACCAGATGTAAAACCATGAACCAATCGGCGGTACTTGGTCGCACGTGTTTTTCCCGCGCTCGGCGCTGGTTACGTGTATTTGCTTCGAGTTCTCATTGGTTCGTTTTGTTGTTTACGTTTGTTGGGAGAACTTGGCCGGAATACTTTTTCCGAGTAACCTGTGTCACTGACTGAATAATATCGTTCTCATTGTTGTTCTCTAAATGTAGTCGTGTGTGCTTCTATTTCAGAACAAGTTGAAGTTTGGGAACCTCCAGCATGAAATACAGACAAGAGATGCGTTTATAAAACAAGCAAAGTATGTATACTTGGTAGAGTAAAGTTGTGACGTTAAATCCTGGCTGTTATAGAGAGGTGGCCGTTATTGGAAGTTCTACTGTTAGTGTACATACATTGCTTGGTTTAATCGTTTTATTATTGGATGGTAACGACATGATGTCTTTTGTTTAAGGGCTACAATCGAGAATCTTCGTTCAAGGCTACAAAGCATTCCTAATTTAGAGGTAAGGCTATTTCTTTATTTTTCCTAAACTGTAAAAACTTGGTTTGGACAATTTTAAACTATTAAAAAAAAAAACCAAATATTACTGTTTTTTTTGTTAGTTTTTAGCCGGGCCTTTGCCATTTTCATCTCTTTAAAAGAGCGAAACATGTGTACCGTATTTTCTCGATTAAACGCCGGGGACGTTTTATTTAAAACTCGGCCTTACAGACCCGGCGTGTATTTGAACCCGGCGTTTAATAGAGAAAATACGGTACATTGTTAGCACGTTTTTTTTTTTTAATGTCCTATTTTTCTTCTTTTAATTCAGGAGCTTAAACAGAAGTTTGTGGAACAGTCACAGGTAACTGTACACTGTGTTTTATTTAACATATCCTGTAACATGTTACCTAAACGTGGTATTTTTTTCTCTTTTTCATGTCAGGCTCTGGCCGAGGCTCAGAAAGGAAAAGAACAAGCGCTTGTCGATTCAGTGAGTTTTTCTGTCATAAAAGAAATAAAATAAAAACATAAATGAATATTCTAAACTAAATGGCGATAAGAACATTCAAAGGTAAATTGTCTTGGAAAGTGCTTGGAACAGCTGTCGATTTAATTTTTTTTTGTTTTGACATAATTTCAGAATTGTAATCCGTTTTGACATAATTTCAGAATTTTAATCCGTTTTGACGTCATTTCGGAATTGTAATCCGTTTTGACGTCATTTTGGAATTGTAATTCGTTTTGACATAATTTCGGAATTGTAATCCGTTTTGACGTCGTTTCGGAATTGTAATCCGTTTTGACATAATTTCAGAATTTTAATCCGTTTTGACATAATTTCAGAATTTTAATCCGTTTTGACGTCATTTCAGAATTGTAATCCGTTTGGACGTCTTTTCGGAATTTTAATCCATTTTGATATAATTTCAGAATTTTAATCCGTTTTGACGTCTTTTCAGAATTTTAATTTTTGACGTCTTTTCGGAATTTTAATCCGTTTTCACGTCATTTCGGAATTGTAATCCGTTTTGACGTCGAAATTATGAAATTATGTCAAAACGGATTACAATTCTGAAATTATGTCAAAACGGATTACAATTCCGAAATGACGTCAAAACGGATTACAATTCCGAAAAGACGTCAAAACGGATTACTGAAATTATGTCAAAACGGATTAAAATTCTGAAATTATGTCAAAACGGATTAAAATTCTGAAATTATGTCAAAACGGATTACAATTCCGAAACGACGTCAAAACGGATTACAAATCCGAAAAGACGTCAAACGGATTAAAATTCTGAAATTATGTCAAAATGGAAAAAGACGTCAAAACGGATTAAAATTCTGAAATTATGTCAAAACGGATTACAATTCCGAAATGACGTCAAAACGGATTAAAATTCTGAAATTATGTCAAAACGGATTAAAATTCTGAAATTATGTCAAAACGGATTAAAATTCTGAAATTATGTCAAAACGGATTACAATTCTGAAATTATGTCAAAACGGATTAAAATTCTGAAATTATGTCAAAACGGATTAAAATTCTGAAATTATGTCAAAACGGATTACAATTCCGAAAAGACGTCAAAACGGATTAAAATTCTGAAATTATGTCAAAATGGAAAAAGACGTCAAAACGGATTGAAATTATGTCAAAACGGATTACAAATCCGAAATGACGTCAAAACGGATTACAATTCTGAAATTATGTCAAAACGGATTAAAATTCTGAAATTATGTCAAAACGGATTACAAATCCGAAATGACGTCAAAACGGATTAAAATTCTGAAATTATGTCAAAACGGATTACAATTCCGAAAAGACGTCAAAACGGATTAAAATTCTGAAATTATGTCAAAATGGAAAAAGACGTCAAAACGGATTGAAATTATGTCAAAACGGATTACAAATCCGAAATGACGTCAAAACGGATTACAATTCTGAAATTATGTCAAAACGGATTAAAATTCTGAAATTATGTCAAAACGGATTACAATTCCGAAATGACGTCAAAACGGATTACACTTCTGAAATTATTTCAAAACGGATTACAATTCCGAAACGACGTCAAAACGGATTACAATTCGAAAAGACGTCAAAACGGATTAAAATTCCTAAATGACGTCAAAACGGATTAAAATTCTGAAATTATGTCAAAAGGGATTACAATTCCGAAATGACGTCAAAACGGATTAAAATTCCGAAAAGGCGTCAAAACGGAATTAAAATTCGGAAATTATGTCAAAACGGATTAAAATTCTGAAATTATGTCAAAACGGATTACAATTCCGAAAAGACGTCAAAACGGATTAAAATTCTGAAATTATGTCAAAACGGATTACAATTCCGAAATGACGTCAAAACGGATTAAAATTCCGAAAAGGCGTCAAAACGGATTAAAATTCGGAAAATTATGTCAAAACGGATTAAAATTTCTAAATGACGTCAAAACGGATTAAAATTCTGAAATTATGTCAAAAGGGATTACAATTCCGAAATGACGTCAAACGGATTAAAATTCCGAAAAGGCGTCAAAACGGATTAAAATTCGGAAATTATGTCAAAATGGATTAAAATTCCGATAGATTAATAATAGTGAAAATTTCACTCCGGAATTAAAAAAACACTACGGAATGAAATCGACAGCTGTTATGGAGTTGTTTTTGATGGAGGACATTTTAGCACGACTTCTGCCCGCGACAGGCCGGTTTTGTCACGGTGGCTGAAGGGGAAGGTTTGGTTGTTGGTGGCAGGCTGCTGGCGGGTTCTTTCGAGGTCTCCTTTCTCCTTTTCTCCTTTTCTCCTCAACAGTGACTCCTTCTCCGGTCCTTCTCAAATGAGGAGGCTGCCTGGCCGACTAGCCGTATGGTACTGCTAGTGGAAATGATAGAATATGCACGAATGCTGGTTTTAAAATTGACTGGTGCTTTAATTTGCTTTGATTATGTCTTTGTAGGCCGCTCTCAAGAAATCTAACTTGGAACTAGAAGCGGAACTGAAGATGAAGCTGAACAACATTGAGATGCTTAATGAGGCTGCGCAGATGAAGGACAGAATCATTAAGGTGTGGATCACTGACTAGGCTCGATTTCCGCCGCTCACTCGAGTCCGGTCTTCGTTCCTCCCCGAGAAGAACGGCTGGACGCGTGAGCGAAACAGCCGTGTCTGTGACGTAATCAAAAAAATTAATTTATGTAACGCTACTCCGGCTCGTGACATTCGTTTATTTTTCCATTATCTCTTATATTTTCGAAAGAAAAGATCTGATCTGAAATATTCCGCGAAGGATATTGATTTCTCGCCTTTATTGTGAAGCTATATGACTGAAAACCCGGGATGAAAAATATTACAAGATGTAACATGACCAGTCCGTGACAAGAAAACAATGTTTTGATGCAATTTCGCCAGAGACGTCGCGTTCTTACACCACATGATTTGCATAAAATCCCAGATCAAATTTATCACAAGTTTACCGACTGTTTCTTGTATTGTATAGTACATTTTGAATGTCCAAATGGATCTCATCAGTTCCCTTGTGCGGTAATAGTAGTGTCTTTGCTCCCCGGCTTAGCGCGAACTTGCCGTGATGTATTTCCTTGGTGCGGATAAAAAATCCATCCTGTCGGTTGAATTACCAAGACATCATGCCCATTAATTGATTCCTGTTGCCTATCTTTCGAGAGTTTCAAGGTTAATATATCTTGAAGACGATCGAACGCCGCATCAAACAACTCTTTGCATCAGATTGAAAGATAATTTTATGCCGGACGAAATTCTGCAGGCGGTATTCTGATTGGCTAAACAACAAAAGAAACCTCACGCGTCCAGCCGTGAGTTCGGGGGAGGAGCGCGGGCTCATTTTCCCGAACAGCGGCTGGTAATCGAGCCTAATCACTGACATGATGAATTCAAAATTGCTCCTTGAATGTAATATCAGTCTGTAGAGAAGTGAATGATTCCTTCACTAGCAGCACTATGCCTAGTCCAGTCCCTGAACTCTCTCTTTACCCCGCCCTATATAGGGTCTGAACCCAGCTATGGGCGGGGTAAGAGAGAGTTCAGGGACTGGACTACACTATGCCTGGTTACGCTTAGAAAAACCTGTGAAAAAGGAATGCAGAAAAATTTTTCACTCAACTATGGAATGAAAAAAACACATTGTCTAATAGAGAAAGCGAATTCGTAAGACTTGCAAAATCAAAAAGAATCAGAACTTGAAATAAGTGAGCCTCACAATTTTAAGGTCCATATTGCAATCCATTTCCATCCTCGCTGTCGTTAGTCATCCTCACTTCCTAATGCATTTCTGTCATTTGTCGAGTGCTGTTCTACAAAGTCAAAACATTACTGTTGGTTTTCAGTTATTGTAGGTACGTTTTTGAGCGCCTTAAATAATAGCATGTTAAAACAGATGACAGTGACCCGTGAAGGTTTAACAGTGTTCTTTGGTGTTCACAGGAGATGCAAGAAGATCAACAGAAGCAGCTGAAAGACATGAAGGAAAACATTGGATATTATCAGAAAAAGGCTCAAGAACTCGAGGTACAATAAACGAGACAGTGTTTCATCGGATTTCCAAACACCTCGAATTTCATCAAAAATACTCCGTTGCGTGTCGTGTTTTCAACTCTCTTCTCGGTGTTTGGAACGACCAGGGCCCGGTTGTTCGAAAGCCGATTAACACTAATCCAGGATTAAAAGTTAATCAAGCTTTTAATTTCTCTTGTATAAAAGTGTTTTTCTCTGCTCATGTTTTGTAAAGTTAAAGATTAGTCAAAGTTAAAACAGAAGGACAAAAATGAACAGAAAACCTCACTGAAAAGATGCTAAACTGAAATCAAAATTTGCGTTAATCCTAGATTAGCTTAATCGTCCTTTGAACAACCCGGCCCAGGAGAATTACTATTCCCTCTGCATGGGATGCTAGTCCATCATAGAAAATATCAATTTTGATTGAATTTTAAAATCACACTCATTTTCAGGCCTCAAATAATTTGCTACGGCAACAATTGATGGAGACTGAAGACCTGAAGAATTCACTTGAGAAACAAGTCGAGAGCTACAAGAGGAGGCTCGATAATCAGGTATTTTATCAATCCTTTAAGCAAAATGATTTTTGTCCAACTTTGACTTTCTGCATTTTTCTGCATGTTCAAACTTTACGATGTCCAACCCAGTCGGGGGAACAATACAAGTGCCGTTTTGGCAAATCTTCGTTGAAGCACTCGAAGAGTTTTTCCGATTGTTATTATCCAATCAAGAAACAGCGCGAGCACTCACGAGTACACCGAAAATTGTAACGCCAGCATAGCGCAATGAGGATACGTCATGTTGCTTAGCAACTTCTGGACGAAGATCGCGGGCTCAGTCCCGTCTCGGAGGCGGGATTTCACCGGTACAACTGGTACATGTTTCCCCGACTGAACATATTGCAGTAAAATGTTAAAAGTGACTTTTTCATCACCAGGCCTCTTACGGAGAGGAAGAGGTGAACCTGCTTCGCCAAGAAGTGAACAATCTGAAGACCAGGCTACAAAGGGCTGGGACACCACGCAGGGAGAGCCCTGGAGTGGGGGCTGGGGCAGAAGAGCAGGTAACATAAGTTGATCATTCAATGAGTATAATGCTCAAATCTCATACTCTGGGCTTAAGAGCTAAACGCTGTCTGACTTGAGATAAACCGTTAATTGTCTGTGACTGAATTTCTCAGGTATAAAATAAATATTATATTGCTTCGCTGGTGAGAATTGACGGTGAAGCAAAAGAAACAACACTTGTAGCTCGTCTCTTTCTTTAGATCCCTAATGACAGGCTTTCTTTCACAGTTCAGTACACCTCTCGTTTTCTTTAATTTTTTTCTTTTATTTTCTTCACAAAAACCTTTACGCCTATTTACGCCGGGATAATCTACTAAACGGTAAATGACCTTTTCCCCGCCGCCATGTTTTCGTTTTCTCCACAATAAAAATGAATATGGGAGCCTGGTAAATAAAAAGTGTGATCAAACGCCGGGTAATAAAATGATTTTGTGTCCGTTCCTAGTATCAGCATACGTATTTTGACGATGTGCCTATCTTGCGTGTTCTCTCCTCAGAGGCTTGATGTCTTTCAGTTACAACAGTTACTAGAAGCTCAGATCTCAGAGACAAAGCGACTTAACGACATCCTGGATACTGAGCATGCGCTGTACAGTAACCTGGTACATGTGGTCCAGGATGCACAGCAAGGAGAGATCAGGTACGGTTAACATTTTGTACTCGTTACGATTCCTTTCGGAGTACTCGTGAGTGTCCGCGCTAATGTTTGATTGGATAATAAGAATCGGAAGCTCTTCGAGTGCCTCAACAAAGATTTGCCAAAAACGGCACTTGTTCCCACGACTGTCGTGGGGAGGTGGCAGGTGTGCTAAGCGGAGTCTACTAATGAGATCTAAAAGTCCCTGCTCACCCCAGACTCCCAGAGACGTTTTCCCGCACACATACGTAACGTTTTCGGTCGGGTACTAAGTACGATTCTAGGTCGAAAATGACTGAGCTCGCGATTGTCGTTAGCAAGGTGGCTAATATATCATTGTGATTGACAAGCTGACGTGTCAAATTGTGTAGTACTTTTGCTATTTCTAATTGGACAAAAATACAATCGAAAATTCTCTGGGTCCTTCTTCGAAGATTTACCGAAATTTTTTCGACGTTGTCAGTATACAGTTTTTTTAAATGAATTTGAGAATGTTTTATTTAGATTGTTAATGGTACCGTAGTATTTTGTTTGCAGTTAGACTGCTCGTAAACATTAAAGCTAGTGTTTTATCTTACTCACAGTCGCGAAACAAACGTCAAAGGTGAGATGCAGGCGTTGAAATCCCTCCGCGCACAACTTGAGGAAGGAATCCGCCTAAACGACTCACTACGGGCTCAACTGCACGACAAACTAGCTTCCAGTAAAGCGCCGAGTCCACATCCAGCATCTCCTTACGACGCCGCGTACCAGAGAGAGATTCAAGAACTCAAATCGAGGCTTGAAGACAGTGAACGCTGGAATGCTTCATTGCAGGCTCGGTTGAATGAGTTGCAGCCGCGGGTCGGTGGTGTCGGGGGCTCGAGTGGTCGAGACAGCGGAGACGGAGGGACGGGGGTTCACCTTCAAGAGTTCAAAGACTAGAGCAGGTAATCCTTTAGATACAAATTCTGCTTACTTTTTTCACACATTTCGTATTATACCAGTTGGGAGAATTGCAATCGAATCCCATCAATTATCTTTATTGCCGTTGTGTTTGGTAACGGAAGTCTGCTATTGTTACATCCGCAAGAACCTTCATGGGGGAAGAATGGTGGTTCAAACCAAGACACTTAACTCTCACAGTGCCTCTTTCCACCCAGGAGTATAAGTATAAATGGGTACCGGCGAACTGTTAGGGTAACTTGACAAAATGCTGGGGGGGGGGGGGGGGGGGGGACCTTCTAGCATCCCATTAGGGGAGTAGCAATAGTCCTATTCGTTTCATTGTTTAGAAACCGGAGTTAAGCGCCGGCACTGATGAGTCTCATGGCTAGTAGCAGCGGCTTCTAGTAAGTGTTTACATTTGGTTTTGATTACAACAACATAAGTTGTTATTTGGTTCTCTTGTAGCAAGTAGAAAAGTTTAAAGAACAACTGAAACAGAGCAGTCAGTTGAATATCAGGCTTAAGAACCAACTGGATGAAGTTAATGCTTTAAATATGCAGACACTAGCGGAAAAAGACGATATGATACGAGACTTGACTCAACAAATAGAGAATCTTCAAACACAGTTAGACAACACAACGCGAACATTCAGCGAGCTCGAGAAGAGACTCACAGACGCCAACACAAGGCTAGAATTTTACGCGTCAAGTTTAAACGGCAGCCACGATGAGACACTTCTTGAGCGGGAACAGGAATTGGAAATATTAAGACAAGAGCTGGACGAACTGCGCCAGCTTCAAGTGCGTAGTGGCTCGGATATGGCCGCGCAGACTTCACCCTCGAAGGACTGGGCTCGTGCGTCGAGTGATCAAATGAAGGACCTGGAGCGGAGATTTGAGGAAAGTGTTCAAACGAATGAACAGTACAAGAATATTTTGGACGAGAAGGAGACGGAACTGCAGCAGTTGAAGCAAAGGGTGGGTAAATGACACAGTTTGTGTCTGCGTGAGAGCGACCTTTTTGGTGTTTAGAAGTTTGGTCTCAAGTTATCCCAGCTTGTGAAATTTTAAACCGATTTTATCATTGTGACGAATTCGAAATATTTCAACAAGATGATAATTTAGGAGTAATTATGAATTTGCGTGACATGGCGGCTCATTTTAAAAGTTGTTTCAGTTTTACAGTCAAATAATAATTTGACATGTTGTTACACAAGTACGCTGAATGTTGAAATTAGAACATTATAACTGTACTAAACGTACACAGTTTTATAATGTATGTTTAGTGACTCGCTTGTGTAAGGTGAAGTATGTTGCATGTAATGTAGAGAGCATATTTTTCACTCCTTGTCTGACATGGCTGTCAAGAAACTTAGCCAACTGATTTGTTTACTGTCAGAGATGGCTTGATATTCGTATTTTGGCTGCGCGGAGTTGCCAAGTAATTTTAAAACACTTTTTCGAAAGAAAACGCTCATTTAAAATTTACCGCGCTCGCTACAATTTTGTATTGATTGCACCATTGTCAGTATACTGTCACAATGCTTTTGTATTGTGACAAACAAAGAAAAAATTCTAAAAGACTATCACAATTTGCAAAACGCGGTAATTTTAAATGGGCTGGATTTTGTTGTATTGTATGCAATTACGTTTATTTGTTGACGATATTCAGTGCGTCCTTTCATAGCCTGCCGCGAACGCGAGAGAAAGTTTGCGAGAATTTAAACGTTTATGTAAAACCGAGACTCGTGGGGGTTTACATGAACTTCCGAATTCTCCCAAACTTTCTCTTGTGTTTGCATTAGGCTATATACAACCTCGTCCCCAGGGCCATCTCCGCTTTCAAGATGGTGGGTGGGCGCGAAGAAGACCCTGGCGAACAGCAGGTCGGAATTCCCAGCAGGTCACGTGTCTCCAAAAATATTGGAGATTTTGATTGTTTCAAAATGGCGACTGGCTCGCGATTGGCTAATTTTGTGGTCACGTGACCTGCTGTTCGCCAGGGTCTTCTTCGTGCTGCCATTTTGAACGCCGATAAGACTCTGGGAACGAGGTTGGGCTATATATTAAAACAAGAATCGGCCGTCTTCTCTTTTTCATAGGAGGCAGTCCGAGCTAAGGAGAGTTCTGAAGCGAAATCACGTGAAATGGCGGAAATCCAGAGACTTCGCGACGAGTATGAATCAGGTATCGAAACAAACGAAGAATTCAAAAGACTTTTGGAAAGCGAACGAGAAAAAACCATGAAAGATCAAGAACACCTGACGGAGTCTTAGAACTTCGCCTGCAACTCGACGAATCCTTACAGAAGAACGACGACCTTCAACGACAACTCAACGAAAGCGCCCGATCGGACGACGAAGTTAACCGACTGCGGCACGAACTTCAAAACGCTACTCAAATAAATGATTCGCTAGGATCGCGAATACGAGACTTGAACGAATCCGTTTCAAGATGAAGGGAGTGAGAACGGAGGCTGTCAAGCTACAGAAAGAGCTGAGGGACGCTCAGCGTTTGAATAAAACACTTACTGATCAGCTCAAAGAGACGAGGAAATCCGCGGAGGAAATTGGAAGAGTGCAGCGCGAGTTGAGAGAGGCAAAGATGATGAATGATCAACTCGGTAAACAGCTCGCTGAACTTCTTAATCACTCAGCAAAGATGAAGAGTCAAATGGAAAAGTAAGGATTTGTTTTCTTGTAGCAACAACAAGTATAAAAGTGCTGCGCATTCCAAAACCCGGCCCGGCCTGCTTTAGCCGTTTATAATCAAAGACGATTTGTCAGTCAAACCGTTGCGTGATTCAGTTAGTTTCGTGCCGATTTTTTAGGATATTGCTGTTAAAAGAAGTAGTTGTTGTAGTCTGTATAATGGTGGGTTTTGAGAATTAATAGCACTTCGCTGAAATCGTGGAAAGTTTACAAATAAAAAAACAGGTTAATTGTTTTCGTGCATGTAGTGGAACGTTCAACTGAAGTATATTTTTAACCTATTTTTAACTGCCAGCAATCCATTTAAATGTACAATTTTAACCATCCTCTATCCTCTATGGTTTCATGGAATTTCATTTCTAGTTCATATTATTGAAGATTGCATTTGATTTAGTTTGTATGCGACAATCGCCTGAAATAGAAGAATCTAGCCTCCTTAAATTAATCGAATTTTATGATAATTATTACTAATGCACTTTCGTGTTATTCCTGTTTAGATTACGACACGAACTCCAGGAGAAAGATAAGGTGATCGAGACATTACAACTTAGACTGCAGTCTAAAGCTGACATGCACTCTATAGCGCTGTCTCCGTTTTCTTCGCCGCCAAGACGCTTTGTAGAAACACAAACCAGTCCTGGCTTGAGTGCGAAGAGTTCACTCCAGGTAAGTACGCCTCAGACAGACGACGGACGGACGGACGGACGGACGGACGGACGACGGACAGTTGTCAGAACGAGTAACCTCAGCAAACATTGTCATAAATACGCCAAAAGGGTTTCAACTGTTGTCGTACAATCAAAAATTTCAATAGTACTGCTCGAAAATTTCAAGCGACTCCGGCTGAAACTGATCAAAATGAACATACGTTTTTCGAACATTTATCAAAACGATCTTTTATAATAATAGTAAGTAACACCTTTAGTTTATAGCTGTATCTTGTTAGACCTCAAAATTGGAGACTTGAAGTACAGCACTTTATTAGACTTGCCACAAGTCGTCTTCTTTGAGCGAAACCGAGCGACGCGCGACAACGAGCGAGGAACGTCGCCGAGGAAACCAAAACCAACGAAAGGAAAAATAATATTGGAAAGGGCTTTTTGAAAGTCTACACTTTATGAGCATTCGAGTCTAATTAATACGTAATTTATGCTGTATGAGCAGAAGAGCATTTCTCCATTTCAAGTGTCCGAACTTGTTTGTTCAAAATATCAATTCTCCCCACAGATATCTATATATTTCTTTTAGTGTTAGTTCTAAGAAATTGTAGGTAGATCAAGACAGTAACCTCTAGTTGATGGTTTCCTTTTTCTCGTAAGAAGAAATTAGATAATTAGATTAGATAATTAAATATTTTTGCTTTACACAGAGCCCCCCCGTTGATAACAGTCATGTGACTGAGGGTTACCCTGTCTAAATATCAATTATTATTATTATTATTATTAGATGTTGATCATTCTTAGGAATTAGAAAGTCTAAGACCAAACCTATTTTCATTTTAGAGCCCGCGTGCCTCTTCACCGCAACGTGAGTCATCCTCTGAAGCCACCGAGAAGCTTCACCAGATAAACAGGATGCTTCTGGGCGAAAACCAGCTGCTCAGGGGCAAGCTGAAAGACAGCGAAAAACTTAACGACACTCTGAGAAATGAAAACAACTTGTTCTCCAGAATACACAACCAGTCTACTCAAACGCAAGCCGCCACGAGCCAAAAGCGGTCCACTACGGACGAACTCTTGGCCGGGTTCATGGCTGAAATGCGCGAACTGCGCCTGCGCTTAGAGGATAGTATACGCACCAATGACGCATTGCGGGCGCAGTTGGAGATGCGGTTGTCCGAGGGGACTGGTGACGGGAGTGCTGCCAGTGTTCCAGATCAGATCATTCTGATTCGCGAGAATGACACGCTACGAACTGAACTGCTGGAGAAAGATCGAGCCAACGAGAAACTCAAGAGAGCCATGGATGGATTAAAACAAGAGCAAACCAAGTAAGTCTTGGTTACAAATTTTGTTAGCAGTGAATTTTAAGCGAATGTCGAGTTGTTTGTGTTCATAGAGTGACTTAAACACTTTCAATTGATTGTCGTTGCTTTACTACGCCCTGTGATTGGTTTAAAAACCTCGCGCCACTTGCTCAACCAATCAGATGCAAAACCAAACCAATCTCCACTTCGTCACAGGCGTTTTCCCGCGCTTGGCACGGGCTACGTGTATTTTCCTCGAGTTTTCATTGGTTCGTTGTGTTGTTTACGTATGTCGTGACTGGCCATTGTAGCTTTGGTTTTGGTTTTACGACACTCAGTCACCATACTTACTTAACAAAGCTAATGCCTATTTTCGTTTCTTTCTGGTGTTCATTTAGGGACAAAGAACAAATCAATCTTCTCCGTCAGCAGCTGCTGGAGAGCTCCAAAGTATCAGAAAACCTCAGAAAAGAACTGAGTGTCTACGAGAAGCTCTACAAACTGTCTGAAGGCAGGAACATGGAAGTACAGACAGAAAGTATGTATTCCTTCTGTGTTAGCATTTTGAGTACGATTAAATCTATGTCCGATCTGTTTCCATGCTAATAAGGTCCTGTAGCCAGCGCTGAGCTTCAGTTTGCGTAACAGCTTTGATTGCTGCAATTTGCTACTTCCCCTGGATGGGGTTTCTTCTGTTGAAAGCTTTCGTTCTTTCCACCGCAGTTCACATATATGAATTATTTTACCATCACCATTAATTAATTAATTTTCATCACGTGATGGGTATAAATAGAACTCGCAATTGACCAGCTCCCAGTGGCTTCATAGCTCAGTAGTAGAGCGTTTGCACAGAAATCGCAAAGGTCATGGGTTCGAATCCCGTTAGAGCCAGAAATGTTTTTCAAGCCTTTTTTCAACTGCTTAAATATACTGCGAAGATCTCATTCTCTTTCGTTTTTTGAAGGCAGAAATATTCACTTCGCTCATTTCATAGGCTGCAATAATATTTTCCTTTCGCATATGATATGGTAGTCTCCTACGCAGCCGTTATTTGTGTCGTCACGCAACGCTTCTCCCCACTAACGGCTGCTCAAACCTGGACCACATTCCTTTCCTTTTGTTTTGACCGCAGTAACTTTGACGCCTATCGCCAAAAAC
Organism: Desmophyllum pertusum; assembly: GCA_029204205.1. Taxonomy (NCBI): domain Eukaryota; kingdom Metazoa; phylum Cnidaria; class Anthozoa; order Scleractinia; family Caryophylliidae; genus Desmophyllum; species Desmophyllum pertusum. Next base: position 1,824,429 of record MU827779.1, on the reverse strand, counting down.
GTGACTGTTACCGTTTGCCGAAAACTTGCTAGATCGATCCAATTGGCGTCAAAGTTACTGCGGTCAAACAAAAGGAAAGGAATGTGGTCCAGGTTTGAGCAGCCGTTAGTGGGGAGAAGCGTTGCGTGACGACACAAATAACGGCTGCGTAGGAGACTAATGATATGGCTGTTCCTCAAGTGGCTCTGCTGATTACGCTCTAAAATTCTTTTGCTTGCTCAAATGCAGCGTAATCTGGGAATTGTCTTAATTATTAAATCTTGATATATTTTTTGTAGGTCAAAGTTACGGCAGTGAAGGGCCACGAAGCCCTAACAGCGAATTACAACACGACGCCATGTCCATGTTGTTGGCTGAAATCCGCAGCTTACGAGTCCAGCTCGAGAAAAGCATTCAAACCAACAATGCATTGCGGCTCAAACTCGAGGAGCAACTCAGTCGACCTCTGAGCTCACCGTCCCAGTCCCCGAGCAGATCTCAAGTCACGGTCATCCGACAGCTGAACTTCTCAGAGGGGAAGGGTGGGGATGATGCTGGTTCTATCGGCTCTGTGAGAGGTAGGCGGGTTGGAGTGAAAAGTATTTCACTTGAAGTATAAGTAGAACAGTATTTAAGCTTGTTATGTATTATTTATTCTTCCTGAAGTAAGATTCGAAACTGTTGTTTTTTTAGATCTGGAAAATGGTAGAACACCAGTTGAAAATCAACAAGTCGTGGATGAACTTGAAGAGAAGTTAAACGCAATTAACAAATTTGCGAGTGAAGCGTACAACAGCGTTATATCAAACTCTCAGGTAATTTGTTTTGTTGGACAGTTTTAATGGCATATATATCTTATTTACACTGGTATTATGATGTATTTTCTTAACATCCTTTTTATTTCATCTCTACAGACCGATAGTCTGCCTTATATTGAAAATATTTTAAGAATTATTTTGGAGTGCAAAACGTTGTTGAACGCGCTTCATGTCGACACCTCACCTCGGCATACACAGGGATTCTGAAGACGCTGATGGAGAGGTAGGAATGCTCATGCTAGAAACAACAGCTAGTAAACTGTATAGTAAACTGCATTTTGGTATAACTTTCGAATGAAACTATGTCTTGTCTTTGGTCTTGGTCTGCTTATGTCTATATTTGGTTACCAAAACACGTGCCGCGTTTTCTAACCAATCAGAACGAACCTGTGCCAGTCGCGACTTCCCGCCACTGGTGACGTTTTTTTACTTCCCGCGCTTGCCAACAATGACGCGTTTTTGCTTCCAGATCTGATTGCTTTTTCCCCCTTCTCAATGTTTTTACCGCCGTATTGAGTAATTCTATGATTAGTTTGGTTAAAATTTTACAACAGTTATTAGAAAACCACTATATTAAATTGAGTGTTTTTACTGAAAGATTGCAGCTATCTTTTATTGTTTTGACCTTTTGTACAACTTCCTTTTTCCCAACAGAATCAAAGTCTCAAGCTTGAGATTGGAAAATTAAGACGTCGACTTCTTATCCAAGAAGATATAATTAAACGAGCTTGTGAAAGGCTTGAGGTACGTTGCTTTATTATTTACAAACACGCAACAAGAGCTCAAACGAATGGCAAAAAGAGGAATTAGGGGTTACACGAAGTCCTGTCACATATCTTATCCAACAAGTCCTGCCGTGGATACTCCGCTCACTAAGAATGATGGGAAGAATTTGGAGTGACCGCTGGTCAAAACCCACGCGCCCTTTTCCGTCACTATCCCATGTTGTTAGTAGTAGTCTCCTTGGGTGACGACCCAAATAACGGCTGCGAAGGAGACTAATGTAGTAGCGCTGTCCTAAACATTCTCTTCTGTAATAATACGCAACTGAGAAGCAGTTTTAGCCGCGTTCAGATAAGATGCCTGTTGAGGCCATTTCTTTGTGAACTTTACGGTCATACACTAAAGTAACACTTTCCTCTCACCTGCTTCTAGTAATCCGCCATCTTTAACCCTTTTAGTGTCAAGATTGAAATATCAATTCTCCTTAATGATTTCCTTACAGTTCTTATAATGTTAGTTCTGAGAATTTGGTTGTACATCAAGACAGTATCTCCTAGTTGATGATTTTCTTTATTCTCATCACCTGTCGGCTTGAAAATGTATTGATATTGTTAGGAGAAATTCGATTTATAGTCTATCTCTTTGTGCTTTCTCTGTCTCCAACTTATAACTGATACTTAAAGTGTAACCATTTCCAATATACCTCTTTCCTCTCGGCACCCAACTCAGTAACAATCAGCCAGCCTTGAACTGCAAAGTAATCCTTAATCTGTTGTAGTTCTAACCAATCTATGTTCGTTTTGTAATTTCTGTTTTCTTCTCTCCACTATCTATTCTAATAATAATAAACAACTTTGTCTTTTGGCTGAAACACAATTACTGGTAAACCCAGTAGTTTACATACAAAATTTCCGGCTCTCATGAACTGAAAGGTAACACCAAGGATGTGAATATCACCAATGAAACTTCTCTCATCTGCTAACAATCCGCAGCCTTAAACTGCCAGTGTAATCCAGCCTAATCTCTTATCTGTTTGTCTCTTTTCATATCCACTGTGTTCTGTCTCGGTTCTTTTCTTTTCCTGTTTAGTGTTGCTAACTCGGAGCTTCAGCGTCCTTTGTACATCCATGGTAACAAACGTCAGTGATATTAACGTGTAACATTTAAGCTTAACATAACTAAACTGACCAGTCCGCGCTAATAATAGTGTAGCTTGCTTTAAGTGTAACAAGAAAACTAAACGTTTACGCTAACCAATCAACAATGTAACGCAACGTAACGAATAACCAAAGAGCCTTAATTTAAACGCGCCATGTCTCCAGTACATATGTTGTGGATTGGAGGTAGGACCTATTTCGACATGCTTCAAAATTGTGTTGTATGGTCTTGGAAAATTTTCCGTTACAATAATGTGGCGTGAATTCGTAACGCATTAGTTAATTGAGTCTCTTTGCCGGACAACAAATCTGCTACAGGTTAAAAATAATATTAAAAAGCAAATGATATGATCATCTTTATTATTGACGCTAATTCGATCTCTGTGTAGAGCGGTTTTAATTGAGTGTAGAAAGTAATACGCGTTTGCTTTGGTTTTGCTTTACTACGTTCTCTGATTGGTTAAAAAACTCGCGCCACTTTCTTAACCAATCAGATACCAAACTAAAACCAATCGTGACTTGGTCATACGCGTTTTCCGCGCTTTGGGCCGGTTACATATATTTGCTTCGAGTTCTGATTGGATAAAGTGATAACTTTGGTTTTGGTTTTGGTTTTACCACACTCAATTGCAATCCGCTCTATGTCCTCTATTGATAAATGATGATCTAACTGTACTTTGTTCTGGAGATCTCTGTTTAAATTTGGGATTTTCTGCTTCTTCAGAACACAAATAAAGTCAAGGAGGGCACGCGAGCGGAGGTTATTGAGCAGTGTAAGTATTTATAGTGACTTAAATGGGGAGGTTTTAAGGTTGTCGTCCTTTCCTGCAGCCGTTGTCAACTTTGGTTTGCTGGCGGCATGTTTGGGCATGTGGGTGCTGCCTTTCTGTCGTACATAACACACTAGTATCCACAATTGACCTTTCTAAATACTCGTCAGCCATATCGATACATAAAATATTTGAATAGTTTTAAATCTCGGTAAATTAACCTTGAAACTAGCGTAGCTTAATTTCACTGTCACGTTTATAACACTTAAGCTTTTTTGATGACTGTCCTAAAACTGAACAACGCGCGCGAAAACATGCAACCTGTGCCAAGCGCGATTGGTTGAAATAAAAACACGTTCGATTTCATTGGTTTGAGCGTATCATGTAAGTGTTGTTGAACCAATCATTGGAAACGTGCACTACCATAGCTATCTTAAAGAACACGAAGGTAGACCAATAGGCTAGTATATGTAAGAGTTTATAAAAAGAGAGCGTGTCGCTTAAAAATGTGCTGACAGTTGAAGGTAGCAGTCCTTTAAATATTTAATTTGTAAATTAACTGATAAAGTAAACTTGATCTGAAAACTGTCTCCATTGTAGGTCGAATGTATAAACGTAAACACGTCATCGACCTGGCTACAAGGTGATCATAAAACTAAACTAAAACTAAACCGACTAAGTTCTGTTGAATTAGGGTAGATAAACTTGATTTTTTCTACGTTGGAGTTTATAGAAGAAAACATTTCAGATATGTTTAAAAACGGTTTTATTTCCCCGTTTAAAGTAAATAGGAACTTTAAACTTCGTCCAGTAACCGGCTGTCATGGCTAAAAGTAAAACAAAAGTATAAACGGTAATTCCAGTTTTTGCACGATTCAGTTTGGAATATTTCTTCTCTTTCACGGTGAACGCGTTTCAACTCTTTCACTACCAAGTGTGTTCAGCATCTAAATGCTCCTTACCATTATCAATACTTCGTCAGGCAGACAGGTGCGGAGAATAAAAAAGTCAATGTCTATTAGATCCATATCAACAAAATGATTGAGACAACGTTACCTTATTTTCTCAATTAGTGCACCCCACCCCCAACGGTTTACTCCATCCATGTACACACACACACACAAAAAGGAGAGAGAGCGTGATTATTCTCTGCTGCATAAAAGGGGAGTTTTTTTGAAGGGGGTTTACAGCAAGGAGCCCAAAAATGTGACCCCTTTTGATTAATTCACATTCTTTCGTGCATGCATACTATCCAATCAGAATACGAGGATTAGCTATCCTCGTGTTCTGATTGGATAGTCTGCGCACACGAAAGAATGTGAATTAATTCAATGTGGTCACACTTTTGGGCTCTTTGCTGTAAGTAAAATCGTATTATGTAGTAAAAGAATAGCCTGCTTCTTCCTGCGAATAAAGTCGCCTCTGGTCGCTCCCTGGCTGCCGCCTGTGGCGTTCTTCTCGAGAGAGACGTTTCGCGAAGGGCGGCGAGCGATGAGAGGCGGCTGTAATATAAATAAATATCCGCGTTGTTGTAGACGTAAACAGGTGACCAGTGTTGTTTCATTGTGTATTCAGTATCCCAGTCGCAGAAAGTTCTCTCTGGTGCCAGAGGAAAGTTAGAGGTAAGCTCGCCGTCCGCAGTATGTCTCAATCTTCCCCAATATTAGCCATCCTTGTTCCTGTATGGTTTATTGGTGTTTTCTGCCTTGGTAAACTACTATTTCGAGGCTACCTTCGATTTTAAGGAAATTTTGTACATCGCAACACAACAAAAAAACGTTCTGCTATAAAATGGGTAGCACCTCCTACATTGTACACCTTTTGGGTGAGAAATGCAACTCTTTAGTAACTCTTGCTTCAAAATTATATCTCGTAACAAAATGTACTTTTCAGATGTTTCTAAGATACTTCCCTATTGGCAAAGAGTTCTTTTGTTTAACTGGTTGGCAAATTTAAATAACAAAACCAACGTTTGTAAACATATAACTTCCCAAAAGTGTAGTTAGGACACACACTAATTGATTTATTTATAATTGTTATATTTTTGTTTCACAGAATCGTGTTCGTTCAAGAAAGACAAATAAATGAAAGAGTGTGTTTAGTTTCTTACTGGTGACAATGTACCTGTAAATGAATTGTATTTATATATAGGTAAATAGAAAATTTAAATTATATCTGTTTATTTTTGTTTAAACTGCTCCAAAAGCCTATTTTTGTGCCAATAATTTTGTCAATTTTATCATAAAATAAAAAAATAAACCAAACGTTTCTCAAGACCGGTATTTTGAGTTTTTTTACTTAGTATGAGTAAAACTCCTAACGTTAATTCAACAATAAAAGTTCTTTGAAATGTCAATCTAGATCCTCAAAGAGATCTTCAGTCTCATGCAATTTCCTTAATCGCTTCGTTAATTCCTAAAACCTTTCCTTGTTCTCTTTCCTGCTTTGTATAAGCCATTTGGCATATACGTATTGGCTTAATCGCTAACAATGTTCGATACAAAGAGTGAAGTATTCAATTAATTCATCTGCGCTTATCTTATGAACACGAAGTAAAACACTGCACTATACGCTAATCTGCTCCGTAAATGTACCTTTAAATACTGTTGCATAGTGTCTGCTAAAAAAATCAATTTTCGGACGTTAAAAATTTCGGAGAGGTTTATTTATTTTTGTTCGAAATTAAATGCGTCCGTTAGTTAAATATTCCTACAAATATAATGCAATTATTTTTCATCTTCATGACAACAAGTCTGGTTAATTTTCAGAGACAAGTAAGCGCTGCCATTTTGATATCAATTAAAACAACGTTTTGTTTAATATCATTCAATATTTTTGGGACAAACAAAGGAATTTACTTTCGTAAATGTTTTAATAATATGAAAGGTTGCAATATAGGTGTAAAGTCCCTGCTTCAGTTTACGAGGAAAACAAACGACAAAAGAACACGACATTTGTAATCAACTATTCCCTCTAAATAGGGTCGTTTTATTTTCGAAATAAAATATAAAGCAATACCACTATACATGTTATTTAAATACTCTGCCATATAGTTTTTATACTCTTCAAATTTTTTTCCATCCAGTGAAAAAATATTTTGACGTTGTGAATATTTTATTCACGACAAATTTATTTGCATTCGTGCCCATAAGCTACAATTCTGTTTCAAATTATTTAAAATCAGTTGTTCCTTTTTGATAGTTTTTCATAACAACTAATTAATCCAACCCGTCCGCAGCAGTATGGTTGTATACAAGATAAAAAAAAAAAAAGACTTTAGACTAGGATGATTTGGGGAAACACCTCGCCCTGGGAAATGTTCCTTCGATCGTCCTGACGAACGGGAAGAAAATTCAATTAAAATTTCCCGCACATGAAAAACCTTTAAATTATTATTTGGAAACTAGTCACTTTTTAACCCGGAGTCCATCAGCGCATCATCGGCTTGTTGCAATTCTTGTTCAGCTTGTTTTAGTTTCTCAACCTGTCCCTTTTCCCGTGCGACTCGAACCAGGATTTCACATCCATAGATGAGTGTTGCCAATGCAATGACGAGAGCTGTACCAGGATCAAACAACCAGGCTTTTGCACTTTGCTCCAGGATGATTGCGCTTAGAATCACACCGACTGACATTCCCGCTCCACTGAGGGCGTCTATCGAGTCCGCGACCAGCGCAGAACTTTGTAGCTTCCTCGATAAAGATAGTTTGATGCAAAAGAGGGAGAAATAGCCCACACAACTGACTATAGACATGATGAGCAGAGCAGCGGGTTTATGTGGTTCTTCGTCCAGAGTGATGCAGACGATTGCGCGCCAGCGACCAGCACTCCCGACACGATAAAACACACGGCGATAATGTTACACGCCTTCCATTCTCGTTGCGTTTTCCCATCGCCGTTGATTCCATAGTAGAACCTCCACACAACAGATCCGGAAGATGTGATGGCCAAAACAGCGTCAAACGCCACCGCGAACGCCGAAGAACTATCGGAGATTTGGGAAACGACAAATGCACCGATCCCAAGAATTAGCGTGAAGACAATTGAAATGAGGCAAACAACTATGGTTACTTTCGCCACTTTTCTAACTTCTCATAGGAAAGTCCTCCATTACCATTATTCTTGTCGTCAACTGGGGCCCCATCATCGGACTCTAACAACGATTCTTTCTCACTCGTAGTAATTTTCGCGTCGTTGCTAATTCCCGGTTCCTCTTTTGACAAAGGATGTGATTCTCCCATAATCCAGACTCGATTTATCAATATCGTAGTGTTGTCAGCATCGCTGTTGATCGTGATACATCTGTTTCATGTTGATAGACTTATTCTTTTATCCTGAATCATTCAGCTCAAGCGGTTCAATGTACTATCACATGAAAGCGTCCGTGTAATGTATGCTGATTCGATCACAATAAACCTTCCCTTTTTTATTCTAATTACCCTGTCACACACACAAAATTTCGGCACTACGTAAAAATAATATTTAGTTTATTCTATCGTTTGCATCCGTCTTTTAGAGCTTTCTAGACATAAACTAAGAAAATTCAAGATTTGATTTATTGGCTCCCTTTTCCGATCAAAAATTGCACAGTTTTTATACAGGTGCCAAGTAGCAGTATGCCACCGAAAGTATGCTTAAATTAAAGTAACCCGGCAAGGCATAATTTCTCACAAAGCTTTATTTAAAACATAAAATACTTGCTTTTGTATCCCGGCCTCCAAATTGTAGTGACTACTGAATGGTGTATATATCATATAGATCGCAAACTGAGTTATGACGAGAGTCACGTCCGTCAGCCCGACCGCTTCCACGGTTTAGACCACTCCGAGTGTACCGCAGCCCACTCTACAGCCGGCTCTATAATGCATTACGGGTATTGTTTTGGTACTGCCGTGGTAAAACAAAGATTGAATTCTTTGCTACTGAGTTTTTCCACAAATGACTCAAAGGAGCTCCTTGTAGAGAACCACTGATAACCTTTTCAGCATTTTAAATGGGAAGTGCCAGAAAATAAACACCGGTTTTGGAAGCGAATTAAAAATATTAAAATATTAAAATAACACTGAATTCTTACTAAGTGAGAGGTCTCATCGCATGACAGGAATAACAGGTGGATGTTGTTATGTTGACTTTGAATTTAGTAATTATCATGAAAAGCCTGCAGTTTGTTCTTTTTGTTTTGTTTGGAATAACAGACCACGGTCGGTCTAATAATAGCCTGCGAGAGCAGACGTAATTTCAGGCTAGTCTAATAAGGGTCCATGCACGCTTTAAAAATATGCGTCCCCTTTTCCAATAATTGTCTCCCCAAAAATCTATGGAATCTGTTACTATTCAATCGCTGTTTATTGATGAGACATTCACCACAAGAAATTGCTTTCCTTCCTAATAGGGATAAGGGACGCTATGGAAACCAGTTTTAAGTCCAGAAAAATGTCTTCGTTTTTGTTAATACATAAAATAAATTCCCAAATATTCAGTATTTCAGAATAGCAACCGTGGAAAATTCAGTACTCGATCAGAGATGCTGCAGAGTTATTTATTCATTTACCCATTTTTGTGGATGTAAAACTGAGCAAGAGAGAGCTGGAGAGGTCCAATAACAATGTCATACTACTCCGACGATTAGCAACGATTGACAGGCTCGCGCCCTGCCTGTGCTCCATATTGAAAACAATCTCGCTTGTTAATGTGTCTAATAGTCTTTGGTACAGTTGACCTTTTTCTTGTTATTTCCTGGAATTATCGTTTACTTTCGTTAAGATACGTCGAGTTTAGTTTGTTAGAGTCAAATCATGCCAAGGAAAACGACTTTACACTAGTTGTGTTTTAGAGTTATTTTTCATTAAGTACAAAGAGCAACCTTAACACCTTGTTTTGGCGTAAACAACTTCAAGTTAATTTACATAACAGCTGTTCAGGCCCGAACCCGCAGTGGCAGAGCTGTAAGACCCCAAAGAGACTAGACATTTGACTTAACCACCCCTCCCCGGATTTTGTTGAGTTCCTATTTTGGGATGTTTGTTTTAGTCTGAACCATGTGCTTTACTCGAAGATATGTTTTGTAGTCAGAGGTGTTTTGTAGTCTTCGTCGAGTGAAAACATGTAATCTCTTCATCGTTCCGTGGACATTTATCAGAATACATTGTGAACTGAACAACAGCAGTCCTTTTTCCCTCATTTAAATTCATGGTATTTGTTATTAATTACGCAATTGTCGCACAGCTAACTGTACAGCTAACTCATCTTGTTATGTCTTTCTGGTATTTAAGGACGTTCGCGCCCAATTCTTCCCACGTTCAGAATTTTTTTAAACTTTTTCTGCAGTTAGGTAATGATAAACTCATGACAGAAACGCAAAAAAATTGGGGGTCACCGTGCTCGTTTCGGAGATAAGGGACTGTGCAATAATTATCAGGAGGGGGGGTTGGAAAATGGGCTTCATGTAGGACAATATTAGGTAATACCCCCCTCCTAAAGGAGTGAATTTAGTTATTGCCCCCCTCTAATCAGTCAGAAATTATGTACGACCCTCCCCCCCCCCCTCCCCCTCACAGTATACACACACCTTTTTACAAGTACCTGCATTTTCTCTACACGCACCTGTGAATTAAAATTTTATAACAGAAAGAAGAGCTGCTACTACATGTTTAATTGTTGGACATCCGCGTCTGGAACAAACACCACCTCCGTAGCAATGTACAACAGAGCCATAGCTGAAGGAAAAGAACACGTGTGTTATTTTCAGGTCCGATGAAAAAATTTTGCGGTCCCCACCTTAATATGTATGGATTCGCCAATGTAATATGTACTTGAAATAAAATGTTACGCCCCCCCTCTCTTGAGTGACTTATTTTACCTTGAGCCCCCCTATCCTTGCTTTGATTTTACTTTATGCCCCCCCCCCCCCCTCTGGTTTTCCACCCCCTCCCCCCTCCTGGTAATTATTGCACAGTCCCTAAAACTTAGCGTTGTGATGTAAACGTAAGAGAAGTTAAAGTTTTTTTAAACACAAGTAAGCAGTTAAAAGTCGTCTGGTTCTTCATAATAGTGGAAGAATTAATCCCTGTCGGTTCTACTATTAGTATACTGATCGTGAGATGATTGCAAGCTTAGTTCCTTTCTTTTTTTTTCGCTCCCAGTCCCAGTGAGAAGCTGGCGAGTGTTTATTCAGTGACGTCAAGGGTTCCGTCAAGGTAGAGTTCAGTCTCCTAACTAAACGCGCTTGGTGAAAGAACCAGGAAATTAGGCTGGGAAGTGGAATTTTTTTCAGCTGTTCTAAATTAAGGATCAAGCAACCATAACATTTGACGACTTTGAACTGACTCGAATTACATGAAATTCCCCCATAGATTGCCATACATTTCTCTTCGGGTTCACCAATACGCTCGATTTCCAGCCGTTTTGTGAGCTCGCGTTCCTCGCCCCACAAATGGTAGGTCGCGGTTGATTTGTATAGATCGTTTTATTGCGACATATACCGGTATACAAGCAAATATTCGATGCGAACGTCGGATGAAATCGCGAAAATTAAGTGACTAAGATTTTTGAAATGTCCACAAAATCCGAAATTAAAGTGTCGCGAAATATGACCACTCCAAATTCGCGAAATTAACGTGTTGCGAAAATTCCATGTAATAAAGCACTCCTTTTCGCGATAGAAAAAGAAAAATCAAGAATTTTACATATAAAATAAATACATTTTGCCTTTTGGTCATCATTTTTAGTTGTTGTTTTTCTCAGCCGAGTGAGTGGCTGTTCGTGGGCAGACAGAAACAATAAATCGGTGATTATAATTCCGTGAAATGACCTCATTGGTTGAAGTCTTGATTCGATAAGCAATAAAAACGCTCTCCTCCACTAGCATTCTTTCAGAACACCTGGTTGTGAAGTCTCCTTTCTTCATTATGGCGCAAACGATCTTATATTTTTGACGGTTTCCGCATTTCCATTTCATTCGGTAATTATTTTCTGTGCCGGGAAAGGGCGACGAGATGGCAAATTAATTCAACATTTGAGATCAGCATGACGTTACGTTTGTTGGAAGGTGGAACGTTTTTAGCCGTTTTTTCGTAAAATAATTCATTTGTTTCACGATGTAACTAACTTGAATATCCCGAATATCAAAATTTAATTGAAAATCGCTGATCGCTGAGGTGAATTGACACGTTAACTCCACTTCAAGTTTTCTTTTTCGGTAGTGATTTCCTTTACTCTTTTATAATCGCGGCAATTTTTTCCTGTTACAGAAAATAACAAAATTAACGCCAGATTGGAAGAATTTCTTCTCCTTCGTTCAGAGCAAGAATCGGCAACTATTATCTGGCTGCACATCAAACAGGTCGCTTAATCGAAGCTTGGATGAAACCATGGAAAATTAATGACAACTGTAATGCTTATTCTCTTCACCGTATAAATTCTGACCACACGGATTAAAGGGGATTACAGCCTGAGATATAAAAACAGTGAGGCGGTTTGAGAGGAACTTAAACTTAAACGTGGTTTGAAGCAAAATCCGCTAACCTTTTACGAAAAAAGCCAACTCCAATCAAAACCAACAATTTATAAGTTGAACTACAAAACAAGAACTGGACTCTGTATGAACTCAACAGAAGCATGGATGAGTCACATGAGGCAAGCGATGTAACCATGAAAACTCCAATGCTAGAGCAAGAAGTTACGCCGATAAATGCGACGGCAACGGAGCCGACGAAACCTCAAGAGGATTTCGGCACTTTTCCTTGCGTGTCACCTTACGACGACGAGACAGGGGAGAAGAAAATCAAACTTTCAACGCAAGAGAAGCAGCGCTGGCGTCGCGCCGCTCTCATCGTGTCCTTCGCCTCCATGTACGTGACACTTATGCTCAGCATCGCCTCTTTTGTGAGCTCTGGAATCTCCGAAAGCTCCGCGGCGTTCGCTATGGCCTTCGACGCCATGCTCGGCGTTGTATCATCAGGTGTGATAGTCTGGCGGTTTTGCCGAGGAGTCAACGGCGACCTGGGCCCGGCAAAGAACGCAAAGCTTGTTTAGTGATAGCTGTGTGTTTTATCATGTCCGCGCTGATGATGTTCGCGAGAGCGATAGAGTTTCTAGTCAGCGACATGGAGCCAAGACGAACAATCGCTCTCCTTGCCATCTCTGTGGTGGGATTTCTGTGTTATTCCGCTTTCTTCTGGCTCAAATACCGCATCGCTGATAAGCTACAAAGCTTGGCGTTGAGGATCGACGCGATAGATTCAGCGTGTGGGTCCGCAATGGCGATTGGTTTGATCATAAGCACGATCATTTACAGCGAGATGCATTCAACATGGTGGCTCGACTCGGGTATTGCTTTGGCTATCGCTTTCGTTACCTTCTGTTATGGTTGCTTGATTATTTTCAAAGTCATGTGGAAGAAAGAGAAGTTTGGAATTCCAGAGGAATACGAAATGTTTTAAAAACAGAAAAAAACTTTTTAGTTATTTAATTTTTTTATCTACGTTTTTGAAATCGATGGTTTGTGAAATCAATATTATTTTTTCTGATGAAGGATTTAAAATTTTTACCGGATGCTAGCAAAACACCTGTCCTATGTTTTTTACTTTTAGTTCGAAATTTCGGTTTAAGTTCAGTTTAAATGAAAAATGTATGCGATTAAAATGTATATATAAGAACGATATAAAATATTGTATTTTTTAAAATTACAAAATGTACGTTTAGTGCTGCCGATTTACCGTAAAAAACGTTTTCTGTATCTGAGAAAGAAGAAGGATCATTCAAATTCGATTCAAATCATGCAAATGGCCAACTGTGCGATATTGACTCCAAGCAACTCAAAGTAATCTATTGTAAAACTGTACAGAACGTTAATAATTGTTTTATCGATGTTACCTTCGTGTAAAACGTAACTGTACAAAATAAAGTTTCGTCGAAAATAGAAAGATGTTGTGTTTTAATCAGCTGTAGTCGGATCTGCAATCTGAATCGGAAACAAATGCGATATGCAGGAAAGGTTGACTAGATTCACATGCAAAGTAGTTCAGCATAATTATATTGCATACGAATTAATGGAAATCTCCCGGACAAGTGTGTCTGCTGTAATTATGTTTTATGTAAAAATCTGCTTGTTTCGAATCAAGGTTTGACTAGGAACCGTATTTCGGTCTTAAAAATTCATCCCTAGCGTTAATACAGTTGAACCTCGGTTTCTCGAACTCAAACCCATTCCCCTTGTTTTTCAGTCATTTACTATCGGCTATCTCGAACTCCCCGCTATCTCGAACAGTTTTTTCGTTTCCCTTAAGAGTTCGAGATACAGTGGAACCCCGCTTTACGGACACTCGTTAATACGGACACCCGCATATTACGGACAGTTATGTTTGTCCCGACGACACATATTTTCTCTTATATATCAGCCCGCTTAATACGGACACCCGGATATTTTCATGTCCCTTTGGTGTCCGTATTAACCGGGTTCCACTGTAGTGGAGTTCAACTGTACCAAGAACGGACTCTCAGCCGAATAACGAAAGCTCTAAAACGACTATCACTATCAAAACATACTCGAAAAGAGACGTTGAAAATAAACTGTCTTGAAAAGGAGATCAGAATTGTGAAGGCAGCGCAAGGATAGACCAATCTCGCGTCTCACATCAACAGAGGAGAGTTCGCATAAAGCTGGATACCAGAGGTTTTCTTTTCTTTTTCACGTAGAGTTGCGAGAGAGCGAATCAGAGTAGCAAGAAAACAAAAATATTCGAGATAGTTTGTTTCTGTATATTTATTGTTTTTCTGTTCACCAAGACATTTGGAAACTTATTCACCTGTCATTCTTATGCACAGAGCGCATTGAAGGTATTTGTGTTACATAGATATTAAAGACAATTATATTTAGTGCTGACAAGTACGAATTAAACTGAAGACTGCATTTGTAGTGTGAAACGAGTGGCAGTCATGCGCGCTATTAATGCGCGCTACGAACGACAAAAATCCCAACCCAGTCTCTCTCAGTCACGTTTATATTCACACTCCTAATTCTCATTCTCTACGTATTCACACTCCTCTCCAATCCCTCCCCACATATCTTACACACACTCTCTGTAATGCGATTGCCACCCCACATATTCACTCTCTTGTTAGACAGTGTTCATTTTCTGAACTCGCGCAATTTTAATACAATCTAGAATTACTGATATCTACGCATGTGTTCATAATATTACCGCTGTTCATATTGCTCGGCGAGAGAGCTATATTTACATCGACCTTTCTTTGATAAATTAATTTTAATGTCTTTGACAAATCAATTTTTGGTAATATAATTAAATTATCTCGTGCTATTTGTTGGAATTCTATACACCCTATTTTTATGGAAAGCGACATTTTTAAATCGGCGATTCTTTGCTCCAAAGTTTGCGAATACTTCTTGATTCCTTGTCGCTTAGCAACCCTCTGCTCCGCGACGCAAGAGGAGTCCTGGTACGGTTCGACCGTCCAATGAACGGAGAGTAGCTTTCATCATCCGAATCATCGTCCTCAGTTCTAAACACTTTACAACTTCGCTTTTTCTGCAATGACTTGGGCGGACTGAGAAACAGAAATCTTGTCAAAGTTTTTCTCAAATCTCCAGCAGCTATTTCAACGTCATTGCATTTCTTTTCCAAATATTCCAATTCATCCAAAATGTCCTGATTACTCCCCACAGAAGGTGAATACTCTGTCTCGATAAACGCGCGTTTTTGCCGCACAATGTTAGCAGCAGACGTAGATATTTCTTCAGGCAGTGAAACAAGTTTTTCGAGGTCCATATCTTCACACGCCTTGCGCACGTTAGAAGCTAAGTCTCTTGTTCTTTGCAGCAGCGTGTTCACACTGCTAACGAACTTCTTGACAGAAATCAGTCGATTTCTTCCCGTGTCCTTTTTCCGGTTATTTTCATTTGAGGTTGATACAAGCTGCATCTGGAATAAAAAAATAAGAATAAGAAAAAGCTAACAAATGTAATGGGATGGTATAATAGGTATAGATCTTTAGCCTCAGAGAAAGAAGTAGATTTCAAGTAGACGGGGCCCGTATAGTCTCCTACGCAGCCGTTATTTGGTTCGTATAACTCAGTCGATCTCCTCTTCACCATAACCTTCCCAAAGCCAGTGGATCGCTTAACCATTTCACTCCCAGAGTCAAACCTCAGTTGAGTCAATAAATGTGGTTGTACCTTTTGAGTCTGTGGATGAAACCTAGTGTGTGACCATTCAAATGAAAGTTATCGAGCAGTACTTTCAAGTGGTGCTGTTTGTTTTTGACAATTTTGCAAAATAAAATTCAAGATTTTTTACTCAGTTTGAACTTGGCACTATTGGGAGTGAAAGGGTTAATAACATTATAAACCCCGATGTCAACATGCAAATTCTCCCCGTTCTTATAGTACTAGTCGAGAGAATTCGATCATACATCAAGATAATTTCCCCTTCGCGATCAGTTGCTAGATTCTCATGATTTTTGGACGCCTGGTTTGTATTGTATCGAAGGTAGGAGAAGCCTATAGTCCTTTGATAGCTCGCCTTCGTGTAAAGAAACGACGACTGCTCTTCCAGTAACCTCCCAGCCAGTTCAGTTACAAGACTTGTCCTGGTGACGCAAAACTGATGCGACAAAGGTCGTAATGCTCGCAAATGCTCGCCTGCAGTCTGATTGGACAATAACAATCGGAAGCCCTTTGGGTTTGGACAGGAAACGGAATTGAAATGGCATCATTACCTGTACTTCTCGTCCTTGATGAATAAAATCGCCAGTGGTTCGTATAAGTGCGAGCACATTTTCGGTTATTTCTCTTTCCACCTTCAAAAAAAAAAAGATACATTTTTTCAGCCTTAGATAAATGAAAGGTTCGCCTACAGGAAAAAATAGGTTTTCTTATAAGAAGTAAAGAAATAAACAAAGGACCACAGTCAAAAACACGTGACACAACCAGAAAACCAGCTCAGTGTCTTGCTTTACTACATGATAGGCTGAGAGTATAAACGTGATTAGCGCATGCATGTAAATCAAACCATATGAACCAATCAATTAACAAATCACTACAGCGTACACAAAGGCTTCTTTTCATTTACGTACCCCAGTATTACAGGAATCCATAGTGTCTGTTTGTAGTTGTTCCTGGATCTCTGACATGGCAGAGATGGAATCGCGTACAGATATTTCCATCGACATGTCTTGTCCTTCAACA
Organism: Desmophyllum pertusum; assembly: GCA_029204205.1. Classification (NCBI taxonomy): domain Eukaryota; kingdom Metazoa; phylum Cnidaria; class Anthozoa; order Scleractinia; family Caryophylliidae; genus Desmophyllum; species Desmophyllum pertusum. The sequence goes on along the minus strand of MU827779.1, from coordinate 1,807,778 downwards.
AACGCCTTGTTTAATTCGCTATCGTCTTCAGTCTAAAACAAGAACGAAGTTCGGTTAAGCCTGGTTTTCACTAGCGACGCAACGCGTTACTGCGTCTGCGTATGTTGCTTGCGCTTGTGCTTGCGTCGCTAGTGAAAACCAGGCTTTAGAAATCTCTCAGAACGAAAAATACTTACATAAGTAAGTAAGTAAGTAAGTAATTTATTTAACCACATATCACGGATGAGTTCGAGACTGGTTTAAACGTGAACGTGCCAAATACAGAACAAGACATCTAATTGCCTCTAATGAGGCTCTCTGAGCGGAAACTCTCGTAAGCGGACAGCTCTACTTGCGGCCGCCTTGGCAAAAACCCCGTTTGAACTCTAGCTCACACAAACTCTGTATTTACACATTCCCCATAAGTGGCCAGCTCCAGTTGCGGACACTTCTTCTGCTTCCCGAAGGTGTCCGCTTATGGGAGCTTTGACTTTATGCACGATTTGTAAAACAATAATGTCAAACGAGGTATGGGAAAAAAACGAAAAACTAGCAACTAGCTGCCATTCAGTTAAATTTGTAGGTTGATGAAAGCACTCACTGAGTTCTCCTGGTCTGTCAGCAGCTCCTCTTGAGATGAAAGAACCGCCATTTTGGCTGTGTGACGTACCACGTGTCTGACGTCATCATTGAAAGCAGTGAAAAGGTCGTCCATGTTTGAACTCGGTCCGTCAAGAGCCTAAAGAAAAAATAATAAAGATCAGGGTCAATTACAAAACTGAGATATTCAAGACTCTTTTTTTTTGCCGGTTCTGGTCCAACGTTGGTCCTGGTGTAGTTGTTTGCAATAAATCAGTTTAGCGTTGGATCTACCACGTGATGCAACCAATAAGAAAGAGCTGCCTGACTACAACAATAAAACCACATTTGTCACATTTGAACCTAGTTATATGGTCTAGCTCACTGTCTTCCACTGGAATCAAATCAATATCAAACACAACGACTTTAAAATTCTCTCCTCGCATTGTGAACAGAACTCGTAAAATATTACCAGGAGAAACATTTAACCAAATTTGGCAATAACACGTGCACAGCTAATGCAGAGAAAAGTACAACACCTACCTCAATGATATCGATCACGTGACCAGCCAGTCGCTTCACAGTATCAAGAAACTGAGAACTGAGCTCAGTAAAGTGCGTATTGTTGGTTTCTGAGGCGCCCCATGTTCGCGCATGCTCTATGAGCATTTCCATGGTAAAGGTGGCGGTAAGACAACACTGATGAACTTCTTTTTGGAAACCTGTCAAAAAAGGCCAAATGAAAAAAACAACAACAACAACAACAAACAACAACAACGTAAAGATAACAATTAAGACAACAAATTGAAAAGCAAACACCATGAAATTAACTTTGAATTTTACTTTCCGGGCAGTTTTAAGAAGGTTTAAAGAAAATAGCATTTGTTTCCTCAACTTGACTACAGTATTTCTATTGTGTAATCACCCTAGAGTAGTGTAACTTAGTCTCCTTCGCAACCGTTAGCTGGATCGTCACGCAACGGGTGAAATTATGAAGTGTTACGTGACGACCCACGGAGATAAGAACCAAGATGTTTATCCTCACCTCCAACAGATGTTTTCTCCTGATGTGCTTTCACGATAGTGGTGATACTACTTTTGATGTCCTTCACGCTTCTCAATACCTTCTCATACAATGGCTCGTTAAACGGATCTGACAGTTCTAAAAAACAAACATGTAATCACATCAGATGGAGATTCTAGTTTAGCTTGAAATACTTAATCAACACGCGCTAGTGGTCTGTCTACCCACAAGATGGCGTAGTTTGTATTTCCAGAATACCTTTTAACGAATCTAGGTAATCCTTCAATGAATCTCTGCACAGACTTGATACAGACGGTCCAGGACGTCTTGTTTCGCTTACTGCAATCAAGAGAGAGAGAGAGAAGTTAATAAATACTACTCTCATGTCGCATAAACCAATTCAATAACCAAGACAGTATGAAGGGCTAAGCCTAGTGCTCGTGATAGTACAGATGTTATTTTTCTATAAGAAACAACGAACATAACAATTTTAAACTATTTCTCAGATGTACGTTGCATTACCGATCTGATAAGTGAAATAGTTGTTTTGCATTACATCAGATTGTCCCTAAACAATTCATTAGAAAATCACAATCGCAGGCTCTCCTTAATCTTGTTTTCTTTATTAGTTGATAAGCTTTTAGAAACCTAAGCTTTTGAGTAATATAATGAAGTGGATAGTAAAATACGACACTTACTTCGTCTACTGGAGGGTACCACAGGAGGCCTACTGGATGTTTCTACTACAGTCCTGCTGGAGGGAGCCACAGGAGGTCTGCTGGATGTCTCTACTACAGGCCTTTCAGGTAAAGTCCCTGGATAATCAGCAGGGGCCTCGGATGTGTCTGCTGAGGATGAGCCTTGGCTCTGTTGATTACGATACTTGGCAAATATACTTTCGGCTTTGTTTGGAGAAAATCCTAATAAAGAAGAAAAGCAATTGCATTAATATGGTTTCCAAGACTTTTAGTTTCAATAAACCAACCGAACACAAGCGCCACTCGAAACTATAATTATAATTGTTGCCTGATACTAATATATACAAACCACAGGCTAATGCATTTTCAAGCAATTTGATTGGTTCCTTACTCATGGTCTCAGAGGCAGTATACCCTCTCCTATATTCATTTTGTTTTGTCTCGGGCAATACGTTTGAACTACTCGTCATGGTAACGGTGGTATTTTGCATTGTGCAAACATAACAAAATCGAAGGACAGTTCACTATGTATTTCATGACGTACCTTGCGGTTTTGCAGCTGCGGATGACTTGGTACGAGATGACAATCCTGAGCTACTGAGGGATGAAATACGTCTGCAGAAGAAATAAACATGTTAAAATATGGAACAATGTAAAGCAAGATCACCACTACGTACTGCAAGCTCACTGACTCACGAACCTGCTACTTGACGAGTCCAGTTTGAAGTCTTTCTCCCATTTATCATCCGGGTCACTGAAAGGATCAATTTCGTCACCAGACTCCCCCGATACGCTGTCGTTATCGCGTTGCTTTTCAGAAAAAAGAAGAACAGAAGAGTTTGAAATGAGTATTTTTGTTAACACGTACTGTGCGAAAGGAAAACTCATTGTTCAGCATTAAAGGGACACTGTCCTGATTTTAGCATGATTTTGGGAAGCTCAGAAACATATCTAGATTATAGGAAGTTGAACAATAATGGTTTGATTCTGTAGAATAGCACTTGACAAATGACAGGAACCCATTAGGAAGTGAGGATGACAAACGACAGCGAGGATGGAAATGGATTGCAATATGGATTTTTGAAAAAACGTCAGGATGTCAGTTTTTCAAAGTTTCAAATTTGGCTCGGAAATCTTTGAAATTTTGCAAACATTTTGTTGCAGTATGGAATTTCTTGAAGAAATTGCTTTTTTATCATTTAGTTCTTATTTCATAGATTTAGGGACCATTTCATGCATTTATAACAGTTTTGAGCAAATACGCCGGGACAGTGCCCCTTTAAAAGTAAGCGTTCCATACCTGATATAATTCTCTCATCTGCTCCATGGCACTCTGAAACTTCTCCAGGGACCACACAGTTGTCAGACCTTTCTTCGTGTTGTTCAAACGAATCTTTATTTCGGACTGTCGATAAAGGAAAATGTCAAAAGTTATGCATCGAAATAAGATTGAAATGTGCATTACATAGAACCACTTAGACAGTGAGATGAGTCAGATAATGATTACCTTTCCGTTCACAAAGACATCATCCCGGCTAAAGGCCTGCAATGGAATGAATAAACTTTAATAACATTTTAAAAAAGCTTGTCATAAAACCAAAACCAAAGCAATTACAGTGGCCAATCACAACAAACGTAAACAACACAATGAACCAATGAGAACTACAAGCAAATACACGTAACCAGCGCCAAGCGCGGGAAAACGCGATTGGTTTTGGTTTTGCATCTGATTGGTTGAGTAAGTGGCGCGAATATTTTAAACCAATCACAGAGCATAGTAAAGCAAAACCAAACCAATTCTGGATTACTTTCGACACTCAATTGAAAACCGCTCTAAACGAAACTGGATAAACGTACACAGAAAAAAATACTTTCAATCTTTCCAGTGGTATGGCACAAGCTTTGAACACATAAAATATCTTGTCGTCACTTACGATGTGTCTTGTTAAGCTCTGGCTGATCTTGTTGGCCTCCCTTAAAGACATGGTGATTCTCAGTAGCTCCTTCTTGTTCGGATCATCTGCACAGATGAAAACAATGAGTCACTCGAGCAAAAAGATCAACATCTGTTTTGGAGCTAAAGGGGTTACACAATGTAAGTTACGCCAGTTTTGGCGATTCTTGTCTTCTTCTTACGAACTCCAACAAATAGGATTGTTCAGTATTACCACACTGACCTAGGCTAGACTTTGTTTTTGTCACGTTATGATTTTTGCGATCTAGCTTTTCCTTTGCATTTGTCTTGCGTTTCAAGAGGTTTCTTCTGATGTTAAATGAGCTATGACGCGATATATCGAGTCATTTTTGCGATATATAAAATGACTTTCAAATTGAAGAAAACCTCAAAATAAGTAGAGAAACAACAACGATGTACAATGTAATAAGCAGCCGAAAAAGAACGAAGATGGTCAAGGATGGAGAAGATTAAGACGGATTGCAAATGGCGAACATGAAAAATTTAGGCTCCTCCAAAATAGCGTGACCTAGTAGCCCCGTTAGAAAAACTTAAACTCTGTGAGCTAACCTGCCAGGGAGTTCTTCCTTCCAATGTTGTTAAAAGACACCCTAAACTCCTCTCTCATCTTCTCGCGGTTTTGCTGAGAAAGTAAAATAAAAACGTTGCAACAAATACAGTCGAAACTCCGCTAACGGACACCTCCCGTAGGCGGACACCTCTCGTAGGCGGACACCTCCCGTAGGCGGACACCTCTCGTAGGCGGACACCTCTCGTAAGCGGACACTTGGTCATGTACCCAGCTACATACAAACACTACATTTTTAACCTCCCATAAGCGGACACCTCTCTTAAACGGACACTTTTTCAGGCCCCAAGGGTGTCCACTTACGGGAGGTTTGACTCAACTTGAAACAAAGCTGGCGCGCGATGCAAAATTCGTAAGCGGCGAAGCCGCGACAGCAAGCGGCAAAGCCGCGAGAGTCTGGGGCGGAGAGGGTCGAAAGACCTGACCAACTCGACCCTGTCCAACTCTCGCGGTTTGTCGCGGCTTCGCCGCTTACGAATTTTGCATCGCGCGCCCACAAGACCGCCAGCTACGCAGGCTAAGCACTTGTGGAACAATCATTTGGAATTTATATGTGCAATTATTATACTTGAAGGAATAAGATACCAATGACACACGATGCTGAGGTGTAATCTCACCTTAGCGTCCTTCAGTTTCTGTACATCATCCTGCATTTTCTTCTTTTCTTTCTCCAGCTCTGTGATAATTCGGACCTGATTCATTTTGGTTTCTTCCAAAGCCTGCAAACGCAACAGTTTTAGTATCTTATTATCATCATTGCAGATAGTGAACTAAGATATTTGCCCAACTGTACTGACCTGTTTGGCGGCGAGTGCTTCCATTTGTAACTTCTTTCTGTTGTTCAGGATTTCTTGCTCCAATAACTGATGAAAAATTGAAATAATAAGTTACCTTGAGAAGTGATGTTTCCCACGACCCTCTTCTCAGCGCAACCGGAAGTAAAAACACGAGAAAACGGTCGAGGGACTGGGCTCACGTTACGAACGAGGAAATGAAATTATTGAACTTACCAGTCGGTGTGCTTCTAATTCAGAAATCTTTACTACTGCTGTCTGGTTCGACAATTCAGCTTGTTTCTTTTCTGTGCTAAGAGATTCCTGTTGACAAACAAAAATAATCCTGGTTAAGATATTTTAATCCACTTAGAACGATTACTTTTTGTCAAGTACAGAGCACGACGCAAATAAAACGGTGGGTAAGTACAAAGTTCATTCAATGTCTTGGTCCGTTTCACATGGTTTGTTCGTTACATCCGGGTTCGTTATACCGGGGTTGCACTGCATCAACCAATAAGAACGGTGAATTGGAACACGTGACACAAAAACAGCCAATCATCGCTTACCATAGCTTCGTGGAGATTTGTGACTCGTTCTTCATATTGATTCTTTTGCTCCGACAGTTCTTGTTGGGCGGCCTCCTGCTCGACAAAAACAGACAAGTTAAACTCCTATTAAACTCATCGCCTATAGATGGAAGGTGCCTAGGTATGGTGGAGCCGTGCGTGATTCTAGGAAAGCGTGCAGGTATCCATGGCAACCCTGAGAGCGGCAACCACCAGGCACCGTCAACACTGATAGACTCAGTGGAAATACTTACAACCCACAAACTTACCTGACCCAAATACTCACCAATACAAACAGGGGGGAGGAGTGGGGGCAGCAAAGCAAACGAGAAGCACGAGGCTAACACAAACTGCACGTCCACACACAGCTGGAACGCAAAAACACATAAGGGCCCCTGCGAACCCCCCGAATATACAAACCCACGTGTGAGGCCAACACAAGCGCGCAGGGGCGCGTGGCCACCAAGAAGAACCGCTGACCGCCATAGGCTCGAGTCTAACTTAGCGTAAATTTCATATAGCCACATTTAAAATGGCAAATTCCTTTAAAATTATCCACAGTGACAATTCTTACCTTGGCTTCCTGTATTTTAACTACTATTTCCTCCTGGGCCTTTATTCTCGCTTCTTCTCTGGCTTCCTCTAACTCAGCTTGGAGTCTGTGATAAAAAACAAAGTGCACATACATGTACAATTAGCAACATTGACTCAAAGGACTGCAGTATGAGAATGCGCACAGCTCTGTGATTAGATCCAATTTAGATCCAGGTTCATGCTGAGCTATCATTTCAAGGGTTCTAACTAATCTGGTCTGAAAATATTTGCGTCAGTTGCAAAATGGCTCGCAGCGAATTTGGCAAATGTGTTTTTAGTAATTGCATCAAGTTGTAGCATACATTTTGATTGGATACCACAAAACGTTCCAATCAGAGCAGAGATGTTGTTTTTCTTTCAACCAATCAGGGAGAACAATAAAAGCATTCACGCCTTTTCCCGTGCTTGCCACTGTTGACATTTTTTTGCTGCGAGCTCTGATTGGTTTATTGCACCATTTGCTACCATGGAGACCGGCATTGCACGTCACAAAAACCCGCTCTATGTTATTAGCTGATCGATACCTTGCATCCTGTACTTGTGCCAGTTCATTTCTTGCATATTCAAAGTCTTTGATGACTGCAGCTTCTGGAGTGCTTCCTTCTGGAGCCACGATCTTACTCATCTTTCTCTTTTTCACTTCTATGGGATGGTTTAACCTACAATGAAAGCAACAACGCATTTACGGAAGGATAACGAGATATCTAGCCAAAAGCGGTTGAAAGAAAAGGCTAAAATACGTGCCATCGCCAACACCTTGTTACAAATCAAGCAACGCAGTAGCCACATGTACTCTCGCGCATACCTATTTTTTGGGAAATCTGATGACACACGAGCCTTTTGTGTTATTTGAGTAAGTCATTCTCAACCTCGTTCCCAGGGTCTCTCTTCTTCCCGCCAAAAGCGACGAACGAGAGACCCTGGCTCAGGCTGGTCACGTGTCTAAGTGACATTTTTAGAATTCTGGGGAGACACGTGACCAGCCTGAACCAGGGTCTCTCGTTCGTTGCTTTTGGCGGGAAGAAGTGAGACCCTGGGAACGAGGTTCCTGCCATTCTTTGCCTTTTGGTAGCTTTGGTTTAGATTTTAGTGCATGCCTGGTTTGACATGTACGGTAATCTACAACTGAGTGTCTATGTTTCCAAGTTTCAAGCGAGCGTGGTGTACCGAGCCTTCAAATATTTCAGATCCGTTTGCAGCGTTCTCGAAAATATAGAAGATGAAAGAAAAAGTAAACGTTAGCTTTACCTGAAAAAGTGATCACCTCCAATAACGACACGATCAGCCTGCAAGCAAAACAGTCTGGATGAATAACGAAAGCAATGGGGAAGTAAACTACTACTAACATAAGGACAGTCACTTTGTGATCACTTACATGATGAAGTACTGTCTCCTCTACAATCAGCTGACCGTTGACGTATGTCGGCGCATCTCCTGCAACAAAACTCGGAGTGTCAGAAAAAACTGGGCGCACCAAAAAAAAAAAAATCACGAGCCCTCGCGCGGACAATTGTTTCGCTCGCAAGCCTCACTGTTTGACTTAGAATTCAATCAAGCTGGGATTGACGGGTTGAGAACAAGCAAAAGTATTTACCTATTGGCGCTATGGTGACCTTGTCTCCCTCATTTCGCACGACACTGAAAAAGAAAATATTCACCAGATTTCATACACATAATTGTAGCTGTGCTATAACAAAAGAACTTTAGAATAATAATAAAAAACACCATAAAGTTGTATTTGATTGATGACAAACTTACCAATGTGTTTCAGCCACAAGTGCTCCATTCAGTTTAATATCATGATCATTCTGACCCACTGTCGTCTCCCCTGTTAACAAATGCTGGTTTTAGCAAAATAGAGCGGTTTCCTTATGACGTAAAGAAATGACTCTCGCAGCTGTTGTGTTTGCAATTTAAGCAATTGTAAGTAAGCTGAAAAAAGGACTTCAAAGGATTTGAACCCATGATCTCCGCATTATCGGCGCAAAACACGAGAAAACGCGCGTTGGTCAAGTCACGATAGCCTGCTAGCAGGCGCGGCTGGAGTAAACAGAGCGCGAGTTAGAGGGGCGAAACGACTCCAGCGCCTGCGCAGACTAAGTTACGATGGATTTTCATTTTGCTAATGATTGGTTGAAAAAAAACACGTGTTCTCTGATTGGTCGACTGTTCAAACCAAATATAAAACTACGGTGTATTAAGGTTAGGTTACACTGTAACGTCTGTCTACAAGTCTATACTCTAGTCTAGTGGCTTATCAGGCCGGCGCGTAACTCCGGTTTCCACTGAAACGACCAGGAGTATCGCTACTCCCCTGGATAAGATGCTAGTCCATCCATTCATTTTATGATACAACGTATATGATACAACGTATCATAAAGCTTTAAGGACAGGCCGTTTTGTGGTTCTCGGTTAGAGTGTGAAGCGAATATGAAGCGGTTGGCTATCATTTCCTCGTCTAAACAAGTCAGAGTCAAGCCTGGTAAAACGAACTCACTTATTTCTAAGTATGGGCGCTGCAGACAGATTTCCATACCTTCTTTCAGCATATACAGCAACATTTCCGACAGCTGAGGGTCTTCGTTCAAATTGACAAGATTCGGTAACCGGTTGTCCACCTTAAAAGAGATGCCTGCTTTCTGCAACGAAAAACGTACAACTCAAGAGAAATAATCAAAGAAAAGACCGGCGGGATAACACATAAAAGTGTCTTCTTTAAATATCTTCACTAACATCCACATTACCTTGAGCTTTTCTGCCTCTTCAAGTTTTCTTTTTTCCGTCAAAGCAAGCTTCTCCTGCCAGTTCCTTGATGATGAAGACGAGAAACAATAATTGTATAAAGTTAAACTCAGAATTTGCTGATAGCGTGTAATAACTTTGAAATGCTGCTTGCCCGATGGGTTGAGCAGTGAAGGATTATGAAAATGAATCAAAATTACACAGGCCTGGAATAAAACATATTTTCTAGGCTACCATGATTCAAAATTTCTCGAACAACAAATGCTGAACAATGACACTTCAGACACGACTTTGTTAGGGCCAATTTAGACCGAGTACAACTTTTTCTGTGCTTGCGACAAGCCTACGACACGAATTGTTTCGTGTAAATCAAACCTACAACTTGCTTATGATTATATGAAAAATGTCGTAGGATTTTGAAACGTTTTAAAACTATAACCCTACGATTTTTGCATGACATGAGCAGCGCGATCTACGGCAGAAGTCGCATGCGACAAAGTTGTGCCGTCTAAATATGCCCTTATACACGCCGTGAGAAGCCGTGACGACAAGCCAATGTCACGAGGGAATGTTCGGTTCGCTCGACTGTTGTATCGGAAACTCTTCGGGAATTTAAACAAATATAACACACAGTTCACTGAGTTCACTCACCGAGTTGACTCAGCCAGAAGGTGTTTCGTTTCCTTGAGTTTGTCTCTCAATAGAGCTACTTCCGCCAGAGCTATCGCGCTGATCTCCTGGTTTCCAAACTCCCCATGAGTAAGCTTTAGTCTTTCGATCTCGGCTTTCAAATCTGGAGAGGGACGAAATAAATTACATCAGTCTGAACTAGTTTAATAATAACACTTACGCTAAAAGCTTTACGATGGTATAAAACACTACTGACATTCACCAAGGTGTATAGTATATATATATTTTCAACAAACCTCTTATGATCTTTGCATTTGGATCCTCGTTGATGACCGCTCTGTTGACAATTGTGCGGGCTCTTTGGGCATATTTGAAACAGTCAAGGAAAAAGCAAACATGAACGGCTTGCCATAGAATTTCAGGAATTTAGGGTTTATAATCATTATTTTAACTGACGGAGAGCTTTTTACTTTTACATCTAGTGGTGCCGGTTAAATTTGAGAAGGGTGTGATTGCCAAAGTACATGTATGAAACAGATTATAATCAGCTACCGTGTGGCAAAAATATTTTGGGAGAGTTTTAAAAGTTTTGTGTTTTGCCGGATCTAGAGTATATCGCGTGTTTCGAATGGGAGAGACTGACATTAAAGGGACACTGTCCCGGCGTATTTGCTCAAAACTGTTATAAATGCATGAAATGGTCCCTAAATCTATGAAATAAGAACTTAATAAACTCTAACTAAATGATAAAAAGCAATTTCTTCAAGAAATTCCATACTGCAACAACATTTTTGCAAAATTTCAAAGATTTCCGAGCCAAATTTGAAACTTTGAAAAACTGACATCCTGACGTTTTTTCAAAAATCCATATTGCAATCCATTTCCATCCTCGCTGTCGTTCGTCATCTTCACTTCCTAATGGGTTCCTGTCATTTGTCGAGTGTTATTCTACAGAATCAAACCATTATTGATCAACTTCCTGTGATCTAGATATGTTTCTGAGCTTCCCAAAATCATGCTAAAATCCAGACAGTGTCCCTTTAATTTTTGCGATTTTCAGCAAGTCGCGTACAACTCCCTGCTCTGGTAATCAGAAGCTGCGACACTTGATCAACATTAGCTAACATTGGGATGATGTCTACATACTTGTCTAAACAGTAGCTTTGCATTATCCGAGTTATTTACTGGCGTTTCCTTTTCTTACCGGTATTCTTCGTCTTCAGAGTGGAGTAAATGTTTGCGGAATTTTTTTTTACGAAAATATTTTTTTGCGGATCGAGAAAACCCGCAAATTCGCATAAATTAGAACCTTCTACGAATAGACTTATGCAAGTGAAAGTGGACTTTCCCAATTGTAAAGCAACTTTTAACAGCATTTGCATAGGACGCCAAGAAAAAAAAACACAACCACCGTGATACCAACTGAGTTATGAAGCCATTGGAAACGATGGGATAATATCTTGAAAATATATCAATCATCACAACCATTAAAGAGAAATTGATATTTCGAATCTTATTGGGCAGATGGGCTACATTGTAAATTGTAAAAGGATATCGTAATGTACTCAGAGATTCTCCAAATGAAATGCTTGCAGGACTGATGTTTGCTATCATGGTTGTTTTGGAGTTACCACCTAAACTGTCTTTTAGTAGCCTGAAATGGGAAATAAATGCATTAATGTGTTCTTGGTAACAAGGGAAGCACATAGACCTAATGATCAGTCCAAAGACTGTGGATCCACTGGTCTTGGTTCAAGCATATCATGGAGTAATCTTGTGTTGTGGCCAAGACACTTATTTTATAAGTGCAAAAATTAATTACTAAAAAGCTACTCATAGCAAGGTAACATTTTGAATACTATTTGAAACATATCACTTTAATTCACTTCTCCAAGTGACCCCGCAATTAAATTCTCAAGCATTCTCGAGAAAATTAATGTCAAACCTCGTAAAAAAATTATAAAAATGCACGCCATTTTGTTTTGAACTGACATGAAGCGTCTTTTTAATTAAAATATGTAATGACTTCTCTCGCGGGGTCAGCTTGGGAGCTAATTTATCAATAATTTCTTCTTAACTGTATTCAAAATGTTACCGTGCTATGAGTATTTTTTTGGTAACTTAATTTTTTGCACTTATTGCTCGAACGTTGAGCGGAATCTGTCTTAAATTCTTAGTGTCTCTTCACTTTAATGCGTCCTTGTAAGTCCTTGTAATGGTATCATGAACTAGCACCTCATCAAGGCGGGGGGGGGGGGGGGGGGCAAATACTACATCCTTGTCGCTTCACGAAGTACGAAAACCAGAGTCACTAGGCGTGAAAACAGATGATCAAGACCTACAGTATTGTAAAGTATTTTATAAAATGACAACAAAGAACATTATAGAACATTTATCATATCTAAGCAAGAGAAAATCTTGATCTAAGTAACCAGTAATCTTATGATGAGCATATATATTAAACGGACATGTAAATATGAACAACATTTTCACCAGCATGTGTATTTGTGATATTGGGGTTGTTTGCATTATTTGACTTACCATGTTAGAGTGGAATCCCTGTAGGGTATGTACATTTTCTTCTTGGCCTGCATTTCCCTGTCTGATAACAGAGAGATCACCTTACCGAGGGTGTGCAGGGACTTGTTGATACTGCCTCCCTCCTGGAATGAAAAACGTTACATCTTAGTAATCAACAAAGGCAAAGCCGCACTCAGGCCAACAACTGGCCCACACTGCCGAAGCTTATCCTGGTTTTCGTAGCATGAAGCCAACAAGAAGTATTGCTACTCCTGACCTCCTGGATGGGATGCTCGCCCATCGCAGGTTACCCCCCAGCATTTTGTCACTGCCCATTTATACTCCTGGATGGAGAGGGGCACTGTGAGAGTTAAGTGTCTTGCTAAGAACACAACACGATGACTCTGGCCAGAGCTCAAACCCAGACCGCTCGATCCAAAGTCCAACGTGCTAACCATCATATATACCTGTATTACTGACTCCAGAAATCTTTGTTTGTAATTTGCACTGGTGTTACACTTTTTGACTGGTGTTACACTTGAACTGCACTGCTCTTAGCCAATCAAAATTGAGTAATTTTTTTAGGTGTATTATTATACATGTAATCTGATACTTCGTTGGGGGTCCCGAACAAGGATTTTGGTGCTGGTCCACGAACAAATCTAACTGTTGAATTTGTCTGTGACACAAGCTCAGATCTAAATTTGACGGTTGTTACCTTGAGTCTGAGGGATGCTATCTCTGCCGTCTTGATCACCTGATCATTTAACACTTGACTCGCCCTTTCACTTCCAGCCAAGTCAATCAGATTAATCTTACTCGCAGTAGTCATTTCTGTCTCTGAATCTTCAAATATCTCAGTCTAAAAGTGAAAAAAAGAAGCTAGTTAGATTGTCATCAGGAATTCAATTGAGTAAGCTATTAGGGCCGATTTAGATGGTACAACTTTGCCGCATGTGACTTTTGTAGCTTGCGCTGCTTACGTCATGCAAAAATTGTATACAACTCCCATCATTTAATGTTGTCTGACTGGCTACAATTACTGTCATAAAACATGTTTTAAAATCTTATGACATCTTTTTGTGTTGTACACGACAGTTGTAAGCAAGTTGTAGATTTGATTTACACGAAACAATTCATGTCGCAGGCTTGTTGTAAGCTTGTCGCATGCGACAAAGTTGTACCGTCTAAATCAGCCATTGCTTGTCTTACCCTTGTCTGCGTCATGATAATAGTAAAGACTGAGTGAGACCGACTGCTCTTGTCATTCATTCCTGTGGCAGCTGTTGCTCTGATGCTGTTTCCAACAGCTAGCCAAGACTAAAAAAAACAGAATAAAAGTCATTGAATTCAAACAGTTGGCAGGTATACTTCAATTTTCTAAGCATCACCAACAATTTATGGATTTCTCACCTCAACATCTGCATAAGAACTTGCAGTGTATCTAAAGAAGAACCAAATTAAATAGAGATTAGGCCAGGGTTCATCTGTTATTATATTATTACATGTAATATATCAAATTTGTTTGCACTGGCCCTGAAAAGCTCCATTGGGGAGTGGTCAATTAAGAAATTTATTTTCTATAAGTACACAAATACAATGTTTCATCCATACAGTGTCTTATGTTTGATGATTTAGAGCTCAGCATGCAAACATGCTAGACAAAATTGACCGTTATCATTGAATGATTGTAGCAATGGCTTGTTCTGTGGTGAATGAAGAGCGATCCTGCATCTGTGTAATACGTTTACAAATGTATGTTTAGTTTAACTTAGCCTGCAACAGCAGTGAAACAAGAGCCAAAAAAACTGGCCGCTCTCGCAGGCTAAGTTTTAACTGGGCCAACAGAGAAATGCTCAGATGTGCTTTTGCCGATCAAAAGGCCACCAATATTAAGCGCTGCATAAATTTCAATTTGTCAATTGAAATTTATTCAACATTGCCATAAATTAGTGCATGACATCAGACATCTCTCTCGCATGGGCCCTTCTAGGGGTTAGGATGAGAAGACGGCTGACACTTCAGACTACCGGTAATAATGTATATATGTAATAATTATGAGATGGTATGCAAAGTGTACTCACGTGCTCAGATCTTGAACAAATGGTCCAAGGATTGGGTGCTCTCTGACCTTCAACTACAATGTGAAATAAATGTGTTATTACCGGTATGTACAGGTTCACTTTAAATGTAATGTACTCCAACATATGCAGAGGCATTGTGTGGCTGAGTGGTTAATTCACTGATGATCAGGCTTCAAGTTCAAGTCCTCCACCTTGCAGTGTTGCACTAAAATTAGCATCTTGATGCCTTGATTTGTAACACACAGTAGTCCCGAGTTCACCTCCTGAACTATATGCTAAATACATCAACACATCTGAATTAAAGTGATAATGTTAAAGTAGAAAATATTGTTTACCTGAACTTTTTTGTTATCTTTCTTCTTATTTGCCAACAAATCATGAATCTTCTCATTGTAGATTTCAAAGTAACTTATTTCCACTGTGAACTTCAGCTGTGACAGATGAAATAAATCACAAAGTCTTAATACTGATTGAGGCACACTAACTTATTATAGCACTTATAACTGGTAGAATTACTACAAGTCAGACAATTTCTTAATTTGTGATAACTTGTTGTCTGTACACTTATTAAATTATATTCTGGGAAGAAAAGAAAAGAGGACAAAGCCTTCAATATCCTGATTACATCAAGAGCATTCATTGGCATATAAATTTCCCCACAGTCTATACAACCTAGCATAATATAGCAACAAATAAACAGTATTTTAATGATCACCTCATTGCAACATTTGATTCTCTCAAACAGCTCTTCACAGAATCTTGGCAAAATACCAAGTTCATCTCCTTGACCCATGATACTGAAATTAAATGAAAGGAATGGTGTTCCAAAATTAAAAGCCAATGTACATGTTGTATACATTTAACCTGCGATCAGGCACATTTTTCCGTGCTAACGTTCACTCTTAATTCTTAATTCTCCTCTGAATTTTATATAAATATGCTCTCAATTACTTTTCATCTTTATGTGGTTGGCGAAAAATCCCGAACCTAACCTGGCCTAATCGCAGGTTAGAGACAGTGCATTTGACCAATACTGTACATGTATGTAGCTAGACAAGACACTGACCCTGCACAGACCTCACATGCATGCGGCAGTATGATCATGAGTCTCCTGGATATGAACCAAATCTCTTGGTCTCTTGGATGGGTTGTCAATTAAAACAACAATTCCAGTGACTATGGTACATGGTTTAGTTAAATTGGAGATTGTAACTAACCTGTAAGACTTCCCTGATCCTGTCTGTAAGAGAAAAATGTTTGAACAGTTGAAACAAGGTGCATTTTTAAAAACAGATGGCTTTTGATTGATGTTACATGTACATTGGCTTTGACGGTCTAAAGTAAGTGTCCATTCACCTCTTTAGAAATGAGAAGCAAGCTGGGGCGAGTCGCATCTTGCAGTTGCTTGAGGGACTGTTACTGGGGAAGCGTCATCAAGCTGGCCACCATTTTTTTGTCCCCAGTAACGGTCCCACAAACAACTTTCCCCAGATCGCTTCTTGTTTCTAATAAAGTGGTGAATATTGTAATATTATTGTCAAATACATGTAACTACCAGTAACTATACAATATCGCAGGATATTTGTACTATACTGACATAACTGGTATTTCTGATAAGTAAGCATATATACCTGGCCATAAGCAAACAGACAGGTGTTATATCCTTCAAATGCACTATTCAGAAGAGGACGTCCCATCAATTCATACAACTTCTCTTGTCCAACAAACTTAGGGTCCTTGGGATCACATGACCAAATTGAATAGTCATAGTTAAACTGATATTCCATCCCGGCATCTGAAGTGATTGTTGTCTCATTGTCATTCATAGCAATACACATCTTCACATTTGGATCATTCTCTTCTCTGTGGTGTATATATAATAAAGAAATTTATCAGAACCTTTTCTTAAAGTTGATTATACCATAGTGGGAAATTAAAGAGAGGGCGATATATGTGTTACAGTAAAAACCCGTAAGTAAGAACCTAGTTTTTTAAGAACCTGTTAGGCTAAAATTTGAAACAGGTTCTTATTTTCTAAAATCTATATAAAAAAATGTGTACACTTGGGCAAATAAGATAGGTCAACATTTTGGATCCTCTTTGGAGACACAGTCAGTCATTTTTACATAAATACTTACTTGGTATGCAGATTTTTATATAAGGAATAGGCTGAATACCACTAAATTCTATTAGCTACAATGTAATTTTTTTCTACAGAAAATAAGAACCTATTTAAGAACCTACATAGCCTAAATTTGTGCTATAAATTACCATTTATGTAAGAACCTGTTTAGGCTAACTTGGGGAAATGCAGGTTCTTACTTGCGGGTTTTTACTGTATGCAATTATGGAGCATAATATTGTGACAGTCCCTTTCTCTCATTGTTCATTTCACGTGTTCATTACAGCAAGGAGCCCAAAAGTATTTTGTGCGCACATACTATCCAATCAGAAGCCGAGGATAGCTGTCTTATGATTGGATAGTCTGCATGCACAAAGAATGAAATTTGAAAACTTTAAAAGTGGTCACAATATAGTGAGAAATGTTTATGTTACTATTTATTATATTTATGGTATTAAATTATTGCAGCTATGCATTTATAGCATCACTTTGTTTATTGATATACAGTCAACTCTCATTATAGCAGACACCCTCAGGAGATCTCAGGACGTAGTTTGGTGAATAGCAAGAGTCCACTTTGCAGTCAAATTTCTATATTGATAATCAACATAATAAAATTTCTATATAGCTTTCGCCGGGGGGAGGGCTGCATTTTGTCTGTAATAGTGGGTGTCCGCAATAATGGGTGTCCGCAATGATGGGGTGTCCGCAAGGCAAGAGTTGACTGTACATGTAGATGAGCCAAGGGGCACACTGATTCAATTGTAGAGCTGAGATATAAATAGAAATAAATTCTTGGAGCCAACTGTGTGTCTCAATACACATGTAAGCTTTATGATTTTCTGATCTACATGCATGAATTATCTCTAAATGTGACCTAATCAACAGCACCAGACAGCTAAATCACCCATTAATCTCTTATATTGGTTCTTGGATTATCTAAAAATCTTTATGAAATGAAACAAAGAAGTTGATCTCGTACAAATGGACACAAATGAATTAATGAGGCTTTAATTAAGTCGTCATTGGGCAAGAATGTAAATTGTGTAAACAAACTTCTTCCACACTAGATTTCCTGGTTTATATTCCTTCGATCGTGTCATTAACCTCGTTATTTCTTGACCTTATATCTCTTCTTTATAATAGAGAATAGTAATAGCCTTGTAAGTGAACCATTTAGATCTTCATTTACCAGGATTTACAAACAAGTAATCCAATATAGCTTCAAGGTTTTGTCACACCGTCGCAAAAGCGTGTTGTATTGTTCATATTGTACAGTAATAAAAAGAAGGATGCCAACTCCAAACATCTCCCGTCACCGAGAACTTTGTTTGGGCAAACATTTATCAATTTGAAATCAATCATTGCTCAAAGATTCGTACACAACACGTCCTAAATCAGGATCAATATCACATGTGTAAAATTTGCCACATTGCGCATTTATACAAAACACCAAACAACAACAAACAACTTCATTTTACATGTAAAGTGATCAAAGGGTTTGCTTTCTGTTACAGTCAACTCTTATCGTGTTATCACACAAAACGTATCAGATTACCTTGGTAATAAAGGTCGAACTCTCACACCAACCCGTATACTAGATCCCTCGCCGTCATCAGCAGAAAACGGTTGCTGCGGTGTTGTTGAAATGGACGGCGTTCCAGCCAACTTTGCTTGTAAAACGCCGGGTGCGATTTTGATCTCGGAATTCTTGGGTGTTAAGGAGCCCTTTACTGCATCAAAATTATTATTCAACCCTAAGGCAGCCTGCAGTTTGTTGATTATCAAAGAAGTCTCTTCATTGTGTTTAGTTGACGAAGGTTCATCATCTGCAGTATTCGTGATCAAGTGTTCTTCAATGAATTGCGGTGTCATCGGAAGAACACGTGCGATCTTCTTCTCCGTACTCACTGTCTCTTCTTTTACATCGTTTTCTTCCACTGATGTGGTTTCGTGAGAACCAGTAGAGAATTTGTCGATAATTTCTGCTACCATCGGTCCCACAGTGGCCTTCCGCGTTGCTCGAGGAGAGCCAAAAGGTGAGCTTGTATTGGAACTGCTCTCACTCGAGGAAAGATCCTTCCTTCTAGAACACAGCTCCGATGGAACCTTCGAATTCATGATCGGACCGTTCTTCGGCTGCTGCGAGGTGCAGTTTCTGTTCTTTATCACGTCAACGCATGCAGAGTTGAAATCAGTTCTCTTGGAGATAGTTGGAGAAGATTTCGGCGTCGTTGTAACTATGCGATCAACGCTAGTTGCCGCTCTGTTCACCGGAATGCTCGGCAGCGCGCGGACTCCGCGCTTCCCTCTTGATTTTGTTGGAGTAGACATATTTCACATTTCAAACAAAGAACTCCAAAATAGAACGCAACAATTACCAACAACATACACCATAATCTATCAAGTTTCAAAATAACGATCGTACAAAAAACAGCACGATCGATCGATCATCACGCGCAAATAAATTCCAAAGTTTTGAAAGATGATCCGATGACTCCGAGATAGAACAGCCAATCACGTATCAAGAATTTCACACGTGACAAATTCAAGATCCCGCGGGAATTTATCTAGAACTCAGTCTTCACTCTGTTTCTCAGGTCGCGCGAACCTGGACAAAATGGCGGACGAAGTAGCGCGTGCAGAACATCACTATGACACAGTTGCCGGCGCAATTATTCCCCTAAGAGTTTTTCGTTTCCGTATTGTCAGTTATCCATTGAATGTAAATGGGATCGAAAAATGTTTTCACTGAAGAAATGGTCGGTTTTGATCCAGGTCGTAAAGAGAAGAGTGTATCTTCATTGCAGTGTGGTCTGTGTGGAGCTGTCTCCGGCGTGATAACACGCGTAGTGGTTCAACCCCTTGATGTTCTTAAAATACGATTCCAGCTTCAAATTGAACCTACATCCAAGGTATTATTGTATCAAATTTAATAAGATTATTGCTTATTGTTTATATGACATTCTGATTGAGTGCACCATTCATGAAAGTAGTTGACCATCTCCTACATGTGGGAACTCAGCCCCTCCCCTCCCCCCTACCACTTAGAAATTATGCTCTGTCATCCCTAAACAGTAATCATTTATTTGTACCAGAATTTGAATATTGGACTGTGGATGACAAACTGGACGGTGTAATTTGCTGGTGCAGGTGCAGGTGCAGGTGTAACCAGAATAGCCCAGAACACCCTCAAAAAAAGCTAACCCTAACCGCTAACCACTAACCGTTATCCCTAGTTTACTCACCTGCACACCTGCACCTGCAAATTAGACCGTCCGATGACAAACAAGTGGTCACTAAAAGCATAATATCCCAATCTATAACATGACAGTACAGTACCACCAGTTATTGGTGTGATAGGAATACATACCTTTGTCAAGTATCAATATACATGTCACATTTTTAGTTTTCTATGCATTTAACTACATTTTATACATGGAAAACTGGAAATGCAACAACTTACATTCTAGCATCCAGGAGAAAAAGCAAGACTCGTTAATTTTTTTTCTTCAATTCTATCTAGTATGTAATGTATTTTTGTATTTTGAGCAAAATAAACTTAGATTATTATAACAAATATTATTCCTGCTCACTTCTTGTATCTTTCTCCCCATTTCAGAAAATTACCACTGGTAAATACTCAGGAATATGGCAGGCGTTCAAATTAATTTACAAAGAGGAAGGATTTACTGCACTGTGGTAAAGAGAATAATACATTACAAGCTTATTTTTTAGAAGATATTGTGTAGCAGTAACTAACTTAAACATGTGAAAATTATTAGCTAAAGTTCTACAGATTGAATAAATTTTCATTGAGTATGCATAATGTGTTTTAATTTAACAGGAAAGGTCATGTACCAGCTCAAGTACTATCGGTGGTGTATGGATATGTTCAAGTAAGGAATTCTTACTAATGAGTGGGGGGGACAGGGGGGAGGGGACCAGGAATAAAGGGGGTGGGAAGTCTACGGGAGGTGGAAGGAGAGAGGGCAGGAAGGGGGATTCCCTAGGTGGTGGGAATCAGTAGATAGGGAAATATTTTGCAGCATTGTGTAATATTTTGCAAGAGAAAATGCAAAGAGAATCAGGAACAACAATGGAAGGGGTGGGAACCGAGAGTACAAGGTACAGGAAGTGGGAAGTAAGACTCTTGCCCCCCCTACCCCCTTGCCCCCTACCCTCCTGCCCCCCTGCCCCCCCCCCCCACTAATGACAGTGGTTTCTATGATATTATTTTGAACTAGCAGAGACCTTTTCTGGGAATCCCTGAAATTGTTACCTCAGAAATCTAAGGTCTGATTATAGAATTGAAGTTTATTATAAAAATATTGTCTCTTTCCTTCTTGTATTTCAGTTCACGGCATTTGAAGCCATTACAGAGGCTATGTGGAAGACATATCCTGGGTGTACTGGTCCAAAGTGGAAACCAGGTCACTTGAAACTTTTTTAAATGTTCAAGTTACATTGTGTGGCTTTGTAGCTCATTTTTTTCATTTTAGAAACTACAGTTGAACCTCTCTACAACAGCCACCTTGGGGCCGAAATAACTGGCGTTGTAGAGAGGTGGCCGTGTAGGGAGGTTAGAATGAGAGTAAAGTGTATGTATCGGTGTACGGTTGGGACGAAAAATCCTGGCCGTTGTAGAGAGGTGGCCTTAGTGGAGGTTCGACTGTATTAAAATAATACAAAATGTAGTAAGTAATGTATTCAGTTTGTCACAAGTTGAAGTATGAGACAAAGAAAATAATTATGTGTCCCTGATGGGAGTAAAACCCATGACCTTCTGCATACCGGTCAGATGCCCTAACCACTGAGCTATAGGAGTGGACTCATGGCGTCGGAGCTACATGTACTTGTAGGCCATTTACTTGGTTCGTATGTGACATACGTCCACCCTGCATACTGCTAAGATCAGCAATGTCAAAAGCATTAAGTGTGGTGATAAATAGTCAAGGATGTGGCCATTAAACAGGAGGGTTGGAATGTTTGCATATGAAATTTTCAAATGCAAATATTCTAATCCTCCTGTTTGATTGGGTGTCTCACAATAATTGAACACATTACGTACCTCCCACTCTCCTAATTTATAAATTAAATATTAAATTATCTGGATTTCTGAAGAAATTATACCAGGCCATAGTAAAATCAGAACAAAGTTTTACTGGAAGCAGCTGTTATTGTTTTGAATTCTCCAGATGATGATACTGTAGACACTGAAATCCGATTTTTAGCTTTTTTTTTTTAGCTTTTTACTGCCAGCGAGCTTATGAGTTGTTTTCTCTTAACAACACAGTGACGCACTTTGTTTGTGGAGGACTGGCTGGTTGCCTCTCAGCCACAGTAGCTCAGCCCTTAGATGTTTTACGAACAAGGCTTGTGGCCCAAGGAGAACCTAAAGTAAGATTAAAGTTAATAATTAATTATTCATTGGTAGTGTTTTATCTGTGTTGGCCAACTACACCAGAGCGCACACAAGGTCTTAATATGTTTCTTTTCTTCTTCTTTTTTTTGGTCATTGTAGAGAGGTTCAACTGTATTAAGATTCTATTGCTTGTTTCACATTTTCATTTGTAGGTTTACAAGAGTCTTTTTCAAGCTGCCAATAAAATGTATGTTAAGGAGGGAATTAGATCCTTTTATAAAGGTGAGGTCCTCTTTCGTTGGCTTGTTTGGGTTTTATATGGAATGACATACCCTGGCCGAGTAATGAACAGTGTCTGTCAGGCCATCCTTTCTGTGTAACACATGCCTTTCAACTCCCTACCTTGTGAAAACCAGTCCATAATCTTGAGTATTATTTATTGGCTTCTCCTGGTTAAGGCCAGAAGAACAATAGGCAAATAATAGAAAAATGACATCCAATAGCCTTTCACGGTTAACCTGAAATATTTGCATGACAATACAGTTAAACATAGAAGCGAGGCAATTTCGGGCACAAGCTGTAAAACATCACGATTTTCTTGAGTTCCTCCCCCACTGGCTAGCCTCACAGTCAGATAAATATGAAAAATACTTTTATTTCAACTAACACATGCACTGTATCTTTTTAGGGCTGGTTCCTACGCTAGTACAGATTTTCCCTCATGCTGGGCTACAGTTTGGCTTTTATGCCTTTTTCAAAGCTCTGTGGGAAATGACATTTAGAATTAAGGTACATGACCACCACATTATGTAACTTCCTCGATCCAGAGTCCAGCACACAATCGCCCACTGAAGAGACTCATTACAAGTGTTTGTTCTATTGTAGAGTTTTGCATAACAGCCACCTGTTGTCTGTATACCATTACACTAAATATTACATAATCAGGCAGGTTTCTGGTATTATTATTTTTCTTTGGAATGGCTAGGCAATTAAAACTGAGTCACCATTTTACTGGATGTTAACCAATCAATACAGTTGAACCTCCACTAACGGACACCTCCCATTGGCAGACACCTCTCGTAAGCAGACACTTAGGTCGTGTTCTGTTGAGGTTTCTCAATAGAACACTTTTCCAACCGTTTTCGGTTGAAACACTTTTTCAACCATTTCAACCTAGTTTTAGTTTGGTTGAAAAAGTTGATAAACCAAACCAATAGGCTCAGTTTCCAGCCGTGGGTGTTTCGGTGATGATTGCGGGCGCACCAAAACACCCACGGCTAGAAACTGAGCCTACCAAACCAACTGAAAACCTTTTTTCCAATAGAACACAAAAAAACCCAACCAACCTAAAATGGTTGATCCCAATAGAACATGACCTTAGTCATGGTCCCAGCATAACAAAAGGTTTAAATGTTATTTCATTACAGAAACATGATCCTTACAAGGCAGCTGATGTTGAGGAAAGCCTTGCATGTGGTGCATTATCTGGAATATTTAGTAAAGGAATTATTTATCCTCTTGACATGGTCAAGAAGAGACTACAGGTGTGTTACATGTAGCTGAGCTGCCGTGATGTAATCCAGCAACAGTTTTGGGGGTCTACTTTAGGAAAATTCATTGTCTGACAAGGAAATTCCATGCCTGCATAATAATTATTATGTACCCTAACAAGGGGTTTTTATTGCCCACTCCAAGGATAGCAAATAATAAATATGCACTTCATGAATTTCTCTGGAAAATTTGCTAATTAATTAATGCCATTTTTTTGATCACTGCAAATGTAGCATAATAAATTATTATTATGCTACACAAAGCTAACTGAAACATGGCTATGCATGGCCGAGTGGTTTAGGGTGTTGGTCTTGTAATCCAGTGGTCCGCGTTCAAGCCCTCCACCCTGACACTAGCTGGATTTGTTCTCGGTAGTCCCAAGTTCAACTCCTTGGCAACGCTTTGTAAATAGCCAACTGATCTGCCTCCTGCCCAATCTCGTACCCAGAGTCCACGTCTCCTCGGTCAGTGGGTCGTCGCCAGGTTAGACTCTGGGGTAATGGAATTTTGAATCCCAGAAATCTGGTATTCCGGCCATTGTTTGTTACACGAGACAGCCAATCAAAAAATTCGATATTTATTCCATTCCCTCAGAGTCTAACCTTGCGACGATTACCGCTGACTGAGGAGACCGTTGACTCTGGGCACGAGATTGCCTCCTGCCAGTTGGGATTCTTAACATCTTATGTTTATTTGAAATATTTGTTTCGTCTGTTTGCAAACTTAGCCCATGACCACAATAATCATACGTTTATGTTTACGAGTTAGGAAACATTCTTGTTCTACATCTTACTTCTATTCTTGAAAGGTGCAAGGATTTCAAGAGGCCAGGGCGACTTTTGGAAGAGTTCAGAAGTACAATGGCATGTTAGATTGCTTCAGGGTTATATTAAAAGAAGAAGGTTCTGCTGGCTTCTTCAAAGGACTTGCTCCAAGTACACTCAAGGTAAGGAACATACAGCCATCATCTATCACTTGCCTTTGCATCAACCCAGGACTAAAGGGGGCAGCAGGTCTACTAGGGGCGGGAAGTCTACTAGGGGCGGGAGAAGAGAGGGTGGGAAGCAGGATTCCCAAGGTGGCATGAACCAGGAGGAATAAGAAAACATTTTGCAACGTCATTGCATAATATTTTACAATAGAAAAAGCATAAAGGCGCGGGAACCGGGGAAGGTATGGGAAGTTCAGACCCCCCTGCTCCCACTATTTTTGTGACGTCCATCGCTCTCTTATAAAGGCAATATAGGAGACTAGGCAGTTCAAGTAAATGTTCATCACTGCATCCTTCTGGCACACTCACCCAGTCAGATTGCCTGATTGAGTGGTCCAGGCTCTCACAGTGCCTCTCTGCACCCAACAAGGTTATAAATGGGTACCACAGCAAACTGTTTGGGCAACCTGATCAAAGCTGAAAGGTAATCTGGAATTGATTAGCATCCCAACTTGGGGAATATGAATACCCCCCATGGCAAGTCGCTTTGTGCTACGTAACCCCCGGGGGGTACTCCCTATAATGGACTATACGGGGAGGCTCCACCCGAAAGGGGTACCTTTTCAGACTGGAGGTATATAAATGGGTAGGGATTTCACGAGTTGGAGTATATAAAAGGGTAGGGATTTCACGAGTTAGAGTATATAAAAGGGTAGGGATTTCACGAGTTGGAGTATAGAAAAGGGTAGGGATTACACTTTTTTGAGTAGCCCCCCTCCCCGGACGTAACCTCACCCCAATTTTTTGGGACTACCCCCGGGGAGGGTAATCTCTATGGTTACTATGGCCTGAGTGTGGACTTGACTTGACTTTTGCAAGTGAAATAAAATATTTGGCTTATTCCAGGCTGGTTTGTCAGTGTCCATCATTTTCTGCACATATGAACAGTGCCTGATGGCAGTGAGAGGCTATATTCATGATGAAGACGTGCCTGTGGCCAGATCTGCGACACCAAGATAACAACATCAAGGGGATCATCAAAGTCTTAGAATTAAATACTTATTTTCAGAGTAATAGGAATTCTATTATGAAATTGCTCTAACCTTTACATCATTATAATAATACTTTGAAGATATGTTATTTGACAGTTGCTTTAAATTTGTTTATTGAAGATGTAACATTATTATTATAGACAGATTAGAAATATTCTATTTGATGGTTTTACTAAAATCAAGGAAAAGTATACAAACAAAATACTGGTATTGTATGATACTAAAACTCTTGAAATTATTTTAGAGCAACAATGGCAAAAAAATTATGACATCCTGAATTTTAGATATCTGGAAAAAAGTATTTTTCTACTTCTTACATAAATATGGCAACACGTTCTCCGAGATTCATGTGCCGTGGATATTATGAAATATATTGTGTAGCTATTGATAAAAAAATATTTTTGCATTTTATGAGTACTATTTTACCTGGCAACTGTGAATGAAAAAAAATGTGAAATAAGTTCTTGTTGTTTGAAACTGAGGATACATTTTTTGGTGAACCTTTCAGATTTGTTGATTGCTTAATTTTTTTCTCCTGCATTTACAGATTTGCTTATAAAATTTTATATACTGATATGGTAATACAACATCCATTATTTTCCATTTTATGAAAAGGGTTTAAAAATTGCAGCAAAGTGACACAACATCTTTGTTCAATAATTCTCTGCTCTTACTTAGAGAAGTTAGGTTTTGTATAAAATATTAAAAATTACCGGTATATAATGCAACAACAATATTTGAATGTACATATCTAAGTTGTATTTATGTCATTTTTTCATGATCAACACTTATTCTGTGGTTTGGGAGCCAGTTTCAGTGGTACAACGACATTTTACAGGTATTTTTGTGGTACCAAGACGTATTCTTGATGAGATTTAGAAATTTAATGAAATAAAAGTTTGAAAAACATTGTTCAGGAGTTAACAACAACCTTTATTTGTACTCAAGATATTTCATGCATGCATGGAGTCTTTAGGATAACCAGCTTGTAAGAGAGGAGAGTTTCTGTGTCACTCGTTGAATTTCAAACTGTGTCCTGTTGCTGTGTCATCACTGCTTTTCAGTCCCAGTTTGAAATAATTATTGCCAACTACCATGCTGTCTGTTGGCTTGAATTATGTCACCCTTTTTCCAAGCAAAGGGTTTAAATACAGCCTCATTTCCTTTGCCTATCATATTCATTTTAACTGCAGTCACAGGTTACCGTTTTCAGTGGGCGGTGTAATCTGCAGGTGTGCAGGTGCAGGTGTGAGTGCAGGTGAGTAACCTAGGGTTAATGGTTAGTGATTAGCGGTTAGTTAGGGTTAGGGTTAGCTTTTTTAAGAGTGTTCTGGGCTATTCTGGTTAATAATCAAATCAATAATCAACTTTATTTGGGAGGGTGACACATAACAGTAATTCAACTGGCGAGCTAGTGGCCCTCCATCCTAAAACTATAAATACAAATACAATCAATATACCTAAATTATGGACACCTGCACCCGCACCTGCAAATTACACCGTCCGTTGTTTTCAGAGGACTTCACTTGTCAGATTTTGTCCTTTTGGGTCTTCTTCAGGCTCTACAGAATGTACAGCCTATTATGTGCTTCTTGATTGTAAAGGAATCGTTAGAGTCTTTCTTGTCTTATAAAGACATTATAATGTACTTAGACAAAATATACCTTAATTCATCTCAAACTATATGTTGAGTGATCATATCTAAGTAACAATTAAAATGTAAAATTCCCAGAATTTTTTTTTTGGATAAGATAAATCATGTGACGTCCCTTGGAACAAAAAGAGGTGGACGTGGTAAAAGCGGAATAAATCTTGTCTTCAGATCTGCTGCCATATCAGCAATTTCTTCATCATCTTTTTCAAACAACTTGATGGCATGCGTGAATGTAAGAGAACCTGTCAAACAAGTAAATTAATCAATATTGTAGTTTTAATATATTCATTAATAATTAATTAGACTCACTGGGCCGTCACATTTGATTGTGGAGCTGCCATCTTGAAATCTGTAGATCAGGGGGAGAGGACAAAGCTACTCTGGGTACGAGGCAGGGCAAGGGGTGGGGTGTCATCCACAAAATAGATTTGAAGTGCAAAAATACTGAAACTCTAAGAGATTTGTGCAGGCTCCCTCTCCCTCCAGACTTCCATAATATTGATTAATATCTTTTTCATTATGGACCCTTCCAAGCCATTTATGGAATGTGCAGTTCCAGAAAATATCCATACCCACCCCAAGGAAGGTCATT
The DNA here is from genome assembly GCA_029204205.1 of Desmophyllum pertusum. NCBI lineage: Eukaryota > Metazoa > Cnidaria > Anthozoa > Scleractinia > Caryophylliidae > Desmophyllum > Desmophyllum pertusum. Next base: position 1,779,776 of record MU827779.1, on the reverse strand, counting down.
GGAAATTCCGAGGGGGAGGGGGGTCTCAAAAACCAAATTTTTTAAAGAAAAGTATGCAACTAAACTGGAATTTCCAGAGGGTTGGTGGTTAAAAAAAACCTTCCATGGAGGGGGTACATGGATATGAAAACAACACAATAACTGTTGGAGAATAGAGGTCATAAAGAAATAATCACTACTTGTTACCTTGATCTCCATCATCTGAGAAGCCATGGCTTTTTATCACTTCTTGTTGAATCTCAGCAGCAAATGGCAGCCGATCTTGAAGAAGTTTTACCAGGTCACTTCCTGCTTCCTGCTCAATTTCCTGTATTTTAGCCTTGTTTTCTGGCTTCTCAAAGGCCTGCAGAATTTCTCTCATGGCAGCTGATTAAAAACAAACAAGCAATATTACAGTGATAAACTTGGAAAACAGTGGTACAGTACATGTTTCATTGTAAATAATTTTATCTAGAAAAATTTACTATGCAAATCCGAAAAGTATCCCGACCAAATTATCAGATGGTAGATCAAACCACAGGATACTTATTAGCATCAGGGTTTGCTGTTTCTTCATCTAAAATAAAGATTAACAAATTGTCACTGCATTTTAGATGGCTGCCAGTACAAGATGAAGATTTCTAGAAGCTGGAAAAAAAACGTTTACATTATACTTTTGACAGGCCTTTAAAAGGGGAATATACCAGAATATGATGTTTTTCATACATTTTAGTACTTTAGCCTTTGAGGTTTCATGCAATAAATTTATTTTAAAATGCCATCATACATGTAGGTTCACAGTGAATTTAAGGTCCCATGGAATTTTAAGAATTTTTTTGAGGATTTTTAAGATGTTTGTGAAGGAGAAGGAAGGGATGGGGAATAGTGGATTTTAAAATTAGAATTTTAGTTAATAACTGATAGATGGCCACCCAATACTGAAATGTATAGCCTGTTGTTGTTGATGATGAGCAAAACACACCCACCCCTCTAGGATAAGGTTCATAAGGAAACACCAGTCCTCTCTCTCCCCTCCCCCACCTAATAGACTGGGAAAGCTGTGATCAAAACATTGATTCTCCAAAACACAGTCGTTGTCTTCAAGAAACTCCTACGCAGTACGTGAATTAATACTACTGATTACCTAATGACTAGATCGAGTGAACTCTAGCTTTCATATTTGTTTATGCACACACATGATACGCTCCAGCTGGGAAGGAATTCGCTGGGAACAGCTGAGGGGTTCGATCTGTTGGCCTCTTGTCTGATTCTGCTTCGGTTTGGACCCTGATTAAACAGATTTGCCGAGCCGATTGTAACTGAACATGCTTAGGATGAAATTTCTGAACTTTTTCCGGTCCCCAAGCAATTTTATTTATACAGGGATATGATAAACAGTGCAAACCAAACCCATGTTTATAAATCTCTGTAATGTAATTTAGCATTAAAGGATTTTACTAATGAGATTGCAAACACGGAATACAATTTCTTACCTTTGACTTGCTCTACCGTGACATTTGACAACCGATTTTGAGCCATAACAACGAATGAAACGAAACTTGTAGCTCGAAGGAAGCTTGTAAACAACAAGAAGTCCCCCGGGTTTGAGTGAGCAACACAAATAGCTCCGGTTTCTCCCGTTACGTCACTTCCGGTCCGGTCCGAAAGCTATAAAGAGCGGCTCCTCAGCAATTTGCTAGTCAGTCGTATTGACACGAGTGCGATATGGCTAGCGGGTGAGTTTCCCTCTCTTTTCCGTCGATGTTTATCATCATTTCAATTGATTTATTTGAATCCGATGTCCTGAAGGAGAAGGGCAACTAATTTTCTCGTTTTCCTTGGTTTGTATTTCAGTTCGACGATAAAATGTGCGCATCATCCCGAAGCTCCGTTGATCGAAGATTATCGTGCCGGAGATATGATTTGCTCTGAATGTGGTCTCGTTGTCGGGGATAGGTAAGCTTCTTGACATTTCCCTTTTAACTATACGTCCCTTATTTCACAGAAAACCTCTGATTTCCTTGGGCAATGTTGTTATGTCTCAAACATCTTGAAATGAATGAAGTCTGAAACCGTTTAATCGAAAACAGTTCCACGAAAATTCGGATCAATGAAAATATGCCACTTTGAAGATCTATTTAATAGCTTTTAATTTTCTTTTGTTCATATTCTTCCAGTTGCTTTCTGTTTGTATCTGATCGTACATAGTGAGGATATAATTCTGCCAGGCGGTGTGTTGTATAAAACTACAGACACCAGTGAAATGTTTGTAAAGCGAACTGGCAACTACCAGTAACTTCCCAGCGTGTGTATGCAAGTTGATGTGATGACGTCATCATCTTATATAAATTCTGCTCACAAATTGTCGCACCCGGCAGTACTTGAAACAATAGGCTATTCTGCTTGTAAATTTATACTAAATTTATTTGCATTCATTTGCCAAATTTGTGGAAAGGGACAGGGGAACACAGGGTCCGAAATTAACTTTTTTATGCAGGCGCCAAGTGGCGACTGAACCAAATTTTTCAGTCGCCAGATGGCAAAGTCTGGTCGCCAAAAAAAAAAAAAAAAAAAATTTTTAATCTAAAAAATTAATTTATTGTAGTACGTAATGAACTGCAATCTTGCGAACCGTGTCCATATTCGTTTGCACACTAAAATTTCGAGATCAATACTTTTACATTTTGGATGTGGCATTTGAATAAAATATTCACGGCGAAAGGAAAGCACGTGTTTATGCAATGCGCCCACGGTATGTCTGTCAGATGAAACCGCTGAAACAACATGGCGGCCGCTAAATGTCGATTACATAAATTATACAGTGCGTGGATTACAACTGTTGTGGAAGTCATTTAACAGGAATCTTACCTTCATTTTTATCCTAAATTAAGTTCACTGGACGTTAAAAACTTCGACAAGACAAAACGTAAGTTGTTTGCTGGAAACCAGCTGTGAAATTTTTATCCCAATTAATTTCTTGAACGCCGGTTCAAAACATCGAACATGCTAAAAGTTAGTCGCCAGCCTTGAAATTCGGGTCGCCAACACTCAATTTTTAGTCGCATTGGCAACCAGCTGGTCGCAATTTCGGACCCTGGAACAGGAATATGGGAGTAAAGGGCCAGAAGTCTATGGTTGCAGTTGCCTAGTTCCAGGGCCTCTACATTTCGCTGCGGTCAATCCGTCTCGGGTCTGAGCGAAAACTGTGTGAGGCCTAGACAAAAACCGGAAAGTGAGACACTTGTCTCAATTTTTGTCCTGACTGATTTGGTGCGGAATCGGGAAGCCCTGATGATGACTTTTTAGTCAAAAACGTTTGGGTTTTTTAAGTATAATTTTAAATCATTTAGCCTTGTAAATAGTTGTTTGTAAATTCCAATGGATTTCTCCACTTTTATACTGCAGCGCTTGCACTTTGTAAAGCAAACTTCATGTCACGTTTGTTGTCTGGCCATAAATGTAAATAAACCCTTGCTTAAAACGAATATCGGAAGTAAACATAAACTGATTATAATTACCCACCGAAAGCTGAAGTTTTCGATATTCTCTGAATGAACGAACAAAGCACAACTTCAACCAATAGTATTTCAAAACCAAACAAATTTCGATCGCGCTCAGCAATACATCCAGGTAATAAAATTATTTTGTGGCGTCATTATTTTAATGGCCCGTCGGTGGTCAGATTAATGGGGTTCCACTGTACCTTGCGCAGTGACCTCAGGCGTCATGCTTCTTGATCCAGCACTGGGACTTATTCACTTTCATCCCAAAGGTGGACACCTCCTATGACTCAACAATGTCGCTGTATTGTCTCCTTTCTTGCAGGGTTGTTGATGTTGGTTCAGAATGGCGTACATTTAGTAATGAGAAGTCCAACAGTGATCCATCTCGCGTGGGAGCGGCACAGGTAAGCTAGAAACTGAAGTATACTAGCTCTGATGTTCTCCTTATCTCATCCACAATCTCAAGCAGATGACTTATAAGAGTAATGAAACCATCAACTAGCAAGTATAGTATTTTTGTCCTGATGTATCTCAAAGCTTCCATTTGCTGTGCCTTTCAATAAAACCCAAACTCTGAAGTTCAAAACCCAACTAATTATTGCGTTTTCCACTGCCGTCAATCGTTATTATGATGATGACCAGACCCTGAAAATAAAATGGATTGAAATCTACCAATCACAACCCACAGACAATGCCTTTTGAACCTGTTGACGTGAACTTGTTTCCTGAGGCGCCCACTAAGATGATTGACGGCAGCAAAAAACACACTCATTGATTGAGCTGTCAGTTCACATGTTATTGAAAGGCACAGTAGAGAAATATAAACATTGTAAGTTTGGAGTGCTCATAACTGAACTGATAAAGACAGTCAGACGTTTCGGGGATAACCCCTTCTTCAGTGTTAGTACGTTTAACAGTAGAGAAATGTATGGCAATCAGAATAAGGTTTAATGTTTTGAACCTGGTACCATGGCCGAGAGGGGGAATCAATATTGCAGTGATTTGTGCTGCACCTTTCCCACTCAGTGTGCACTCAACGGCCAAAGTGGTCAACTCTGCTGGAGCTTATCTACTCCACCTGGATGGGATGCTAGTACCTGGTTGCCTTAACAATTTACTCGTACTTGGGAGTTTAAGACGGATTCCGCTCAACGTTCGAGCAATAAGTGCAAAAATTAATTACTAACAAACTACTCATAGCACGGTAACATTTTGAATACTACTTGAAACATATCACTTTAATTCACTTCTCCAAGTGACCCCACAATTAAATTCTTAAGCATTCTCGAGAAAATTAATGTCAAACCTCGTAAAAAATTATAAAAACGCACGCCATTTTTTTTGAACTGACATGAAGCGTCTTTTTAATTAACATATATAATGACTTCTCTCGTGGGGTCAGCTTGGGAGCTAATATATCGATAATTTCTTCTTAACTGTATTCAAAATGTTACCGTGCTATGAGTATTTTTTGGTAACTTAATTTTTTGCACTTTTTGCTCGAACGTCCAGCGGAAATCGTCTTAAGTGTCTTGCCCAATAACACAACAATATGAAGACACTAAAGAGAGTTTTGATGATAATATTGGGACTTATAAACCTGTAATTCTTCTTTGCAGAATCCATTATTAGGTGGGGGAGACCTCTCTACAATCATTGAGAGGGTTCCACAAGGAAGCAATCAAACAGATGGCTACTCCAAATATCACAATCGAGGCGGGGTAAGTTATTATGCACTGACTGAAACACAGGTTTGTGTTATAGTTAGTAAAGATAAGTAGATAGCATAGTTTTTTATTGGTCATCAGGATGAAAGATTTGTGCTAATATTGACCCCAATAACTTCAACTCAACTAGAGCAGCAGTCAAACTATTTCATTCCAGTTAACAATTTTGGGTTACCCCATGTTTGTGATGATTTTCTGAAGATTTTCCATTAATTAATGTTCTCCGAATGTCAAGCAAACTTTTCCAAACTGACTGTTCGAAAGATTGCTGAAGTTTGAAGATTTCGGAGGATGATCGAAAGATGTTTTGACTTTATATCGACAAATTTTGGCTCATTCAACATTGAAACATGGCAACTTGTCAGCAACGATATCTTCACATGTGAAAGATATCATATCGTTTACAGTGTAAAGATACAATTTTTCTCAGTGAGAGAAATCCTAAGCTTGTAATTCACTCTTGTTCATATAATGATAAAATTACAATATATATCGAATGTTCAAGGACACAAACAGCATTTGTAGATGACAAAATGTTTTATATATTCAATGAGTTTTTTTATATTTTATTCAATCAGTTAACTGGCTCAGACAGAAGTCTTATGAATGCTTTTAGAGAAATCGGCATCATGGCTGACAGGATAAATCTTCCCAGAAAAATAGTGGTAAGCACTTTTCTTAACAAAACATGTACTAAACAACATTATTATCATTTGATTTATTATCAACTAGAAGTTAGCAAATAAGTTGACTGATTTTAGGCTTAGCATCTGTTGGATTGAGAAGGGGTTCAAAAGGCCATCCCCATAAAATGTTTTGTTTCCCATCGCCCTCTCTCTCATGAAAGTGGGTCGGTCGGTCGGTTAAAAAAAAAAAAGAATAGCCGAGAAATGAAATATTGACACATTAATACCTAAATAATTCCAAGCGAGCCTTGAATATATCTTCCCCGTGACCACCATTTTGCAACGAGCCGATATCACTCTGAAAGGTGTTCGAAGACGTCATTACTGGGCTGATTTAGGTTTCAGAGTGACTTTAAGATGTAAACAAAGCATATTAAACTTGGAAACACCCGAGAAAAGGGCGTAGGCAATGAATCAGGAACTTTTTTTTTTAACTTTTTGAAAAAATTGGGTCAGTCGGGCGATGGGAAACAAAGCATTTTATGGGGATGGCCAAAGAGAGATCCCTGGAACCAAGAACATTTTACTGTGGAGCCCAGAGCCTGAGCTCTCCACTGGAGTCCTCAAGTGAAATGACTGAGCCTTGAAGTCCAGTAAAACTCCCTTGGGGCGTCCACTGCCCTGCATCCTCTGCCTGCATCCTCTGCCTGCATCCTCTTCCCTGCGTCCTCCACCCTACGTCCTCCATCCTGCATCCACTACCCTGCCTCTTTTTCCCTCCTTCCTGTACCCTGCATCCGCTGCCCTCCATCCTCTGCGCTCAGTCAGAGCAAAGTGTCACTACAGCAAGGAATATGTGTTGCTCAGTAAAAAATAATAACAATTTGTGTTTTTGTTATTGGCCACACAAGTAGATAAACTAATCTACTGATGACTGTTTTACACTCAGGACCGTGCAAATGAGCTCTTTAAACAAGTCCATGAACAAAAGAGTTTAAAAGGTCGAAGCAATGATGCTATTGCATCCGCGTGTTTGTACATCGCCTGTCGACAAGAGGGTGTGCCTAGAACGTTTAAAGGTAAAATAGTTGAAAATGGTTGGCGTATGAAGTAATATTTGACAGTGGAACCCCGCTTTACGGACACCCGCTTAATACAGACACCCGCTTATTACGGACAGTTTTGTTTGTCCCGATGACACATATTTTCTCTTATATCAGCCCGCTTAATACGGACACCCGGATAATACGGACACTTTTTCATGTCCCTTTGGTGTCCGTATTAACCGGGTTCCACTGTATTTACAACTTAGAAAGGTCTATTGTAGTGCACTGTACATGTACCTGTACTAGGAATTCTGGATTTCCATTTGACCGCCCAAAAAAAGACAATCGAGAGGAATGCAAATTTCCTGGAAATAATTTTCGAAAATTCCAAAAACCTAAATTCTGAGGGTATGATCCATTCAACATAAAACACGTGCAAAATGCTGCAAATTCCAGTAAGAAAATCAAATGGAACTCGAAATTTGTTAAGAAAGTTATTAAAATTCTGGTATACCACTCGAGGTTGTCCTCTTTGGGAATTCTGCTAATTTTAAGGTGCTCTGCTCAGCAGTGTCGATAGTTTTTCAGTTGCCCAAGCAGAATATCAAGGTTTGAGGGCAGCAATGAAGTTTGTCTTAGTGTAGTTGTCTTAACAAAAAACAGATCTACATAGCAGAAAACTGAATAACTAACAGATCCGCTCACCTCTGTTTCTCTTTTGTCCACAGAAATTTGCGCTATTAGTAAAATCTCCAAAAAAGAAATCGGTCGTTGTTTTAAACTGATATTAAAGGCCTTGGAAACAAGTGTGGACCTCATAACAACAGCAGATTTCATGGTAAGTCAATAAAGGTTGGTCTGGAATGGGAGCGTCCCCTCTTCCCCTCGAGTGATGCCAAGAGGAAAACAAAAATACACGATATTTACCTCTTGCTTGACGAGCCTGGACGCTAAAAGGGCCGGGGACGTCTACTCACTCATTGATTACCGACTTATCTTCTTCTTGTACTCCTATATCACAGCTGGATGAGCTGTTTGTCGGGAGATAAAACAAATAACTAAAACCTTTTGTTGTGATATTTTAAAAGGAAACGTGTGGACTGGAAGTAGCTTTTCTTTCCTCCTCTCCCTATCTAAATCCCCATGCGGAGAGCAGTTGCACCTATTTTTTTTTCTTTTGCAAAGCAACTGGCCAACCAACCAGAACGTGTTATATTATATATCTTCTGCAAAACCACTGAACTGGCCAAACCAATTAGGACACATGTTATATCTTCTACAAATCAATTGACCAACCAATCAGGCCACATGCTATGTAACAGAAAAATTATGACTTCACTTGTAACTTTTTCTTTATTATTTGTTTCAGTCGAGGTTTTGTTCCAATCTTGGTCTTCCGCCGGATGTACAGAAGGCCGCCACACACATCGCCCGCAAAGCGGTTGATTTAGATTTAGTACCAGGGTAAGTGTTAGTCCTTTCTTGTCAAATACGCTGCACTACATTTAAAGTTATCATCGCTGTAGGCAGTGAAATGCTGGAGAGCTTTAAATCATTGTTTGGGCCTAATGGTTGGTACACAGCGTAGCACTGCGGGAGGTCCGGGATAGAGCACTGGCTGGCCGGTCGTTATGTTGTTTTTCTTGTGCAAGACACTCTTCTCTTTTCTCTCACATGGTCGGTGCCCGGGAGTATAAATAGTTACCGGCGAACTGTTAGAGGAAGCTTTTCATGAACTAGCATCCTATCCAGGGGGAGTAGCAATATTCTGCGTCGCTTCATGCAATGGAAACCGGAGTTAAGCACCGGCTCTTGAGCTGCTAGGCCCCGATAAACAATTCACTTTTTGAGTATGGCAGGTAAAAATCTCAAAAGTGGCATGATTAAAGATTGAAGGGGAGGTCTAAACTGATTATTGTTGTATTATTTTGCTCAGAAATTAGCTTCATTCATTATCTAGAATAATCGCCAAACTTGTCGCAAGTTATTTAAAACGTGTCAGAGAACTGAAGATGACTTCAGCACGGCACTGTCCATAACATATTTCTTCCTTCCTTTAGGCGCAGTCCTATTTCGGTTGCGGCCGCTGCGATTTACATGGCTTCCCAGGCATCAGATGAAAAGAGATCGCAAAAAGGTTTGTAATATTTTCACGGTCTTCAGTGTAAGGGAGATTCCGTTGTGTCGTATAATCCGTTAAAACGACACATGACTATTAAGAACAGTGTGTTACTGCAGCGTACTGATATCATATAAGAACACGAAGACACTTCTGACACTTGCATTGAGCTTGTATTACTGTAGTGTCCATTAGCGGAGGTTCCACTGTTATGTTAATGCTAAGATTTTTGTTTTTAATTTGTAGAGATCGGCGACATTGCTGGAGTAGCTGATGTTACAATTCGTCAATCCTACAGACTTATCTATCTACGAGCTGTCGAACTCTTTCCAAGCGACTTTAAATTTACCACACCCATCGACAAGCTTCCTAATCTATGATGACCTGTTCTACTTTGGACCTTTCACTTACAGCGCAGCTAGACTGTTGTTGCTTTAGTTACCTACTTGCAAAGCTGTAGTCTCCTTCTCTCTGGCATCCCCCGTGCGCTTGTTTTTTCTCTCTCTCCAGCCCCCGCGTGCTATATATTTCCCTCTCCCCAATCTTCACTATCCCCAATATCCCAAGATGCCTCTGGGGAGGAGAGAGAGTCTCCTTCACAGCTGTTATTTGGATCGTCGCGTAACGCTTCTCCCGTAGTTGATAGGAGAGTTGCGCTACGTATCCAACTAATGGATATTGTAAGCAACTGTATCGCCAACCTCGTTCCCAGGGTCTCTCTTCTTCCCGCCAAAATGCTTTGGCGGGAAGAAGAGAGACCCTGGGAACGAGGTTGCGCGATCCACTTCTAGTTTTGCTTACGTGTGTGATGACATTCTTCGTATTGCACCACGGACTATATTTTCTCCCAACTAGCCGTCATTATAAAGCCGTAAATGCCGTCTCAAACTGAAATCCAATTTATAGTTTATAGTATTTGATCATTTGTCCATTGTTGCCGAGTATCTCGTCACTTCTCCTCGAATGTTACTTTTTACTTTTACAACTTTGCGGGAATTGTCAACTTCGTTCCCAGGGTCTCAGTCTTTTCTGATGCTTTTGGCGGGAAGAAGAGAGACCCTGGGAACGAGGTTGGGGAATTGTAACTATCCACTCGCGGATTTTACAAGTATTATTGGGAAAATTAAGAAATAGATTATTTCATTTCATTAATGGTGTTCTAGACTAAAATAACATAATTTATTTGGTTTTTAGACTGCTTATTTGAAGTCAACTTTTATAGTGAGCAGAAGTCGAGATATGAGTTCGTTTATAAGACGAGTCCGCTTTTGAAAGGCTTCATGTTTGCTTACAGGAAGTGTCTCCTTTTTACAGGTGTTGTTTGAAGGAGCTATGTCACAATATTTTAAGTCATTTTTGTTTTTGCAAAGTGCAAAATAACCTTCAAATTGAAGAAGGCCTCGAAATAATAGTTTACTAAGGTAGAAAAACACCAAAGATGTAATAATAAACCAAAAAGGAACAAGGATGGTTGAGGATGGAGAAGATTAGGACGGATTGCGAATGACAAACTTGACAAAATTGGCCAATTTTTTCAAGTTGCACAAGCCGTGACGTAGCTCCTTTAACGAGTGCGTAAACCAAAATCTAGGAGATTTATATTGCTGTGATGTTGCTTCACTCACAGAAGCGTCGTTTCCATTTATTTAATAGATTTATTACATTAAAATTCTAATAAAACATTGGTTGTCAAAAGAGTTATTGCGTGACTAGCAAAGAATACTTTTACAGATACTTGTGCAATTTAGCAAATTGAACCCAGGAGTATCAGTAGATCGTCTAGTGTGATCGTCTGGGTGAGTGTAGTCCTGAAAAGGACCGTTGTTGGTGACTGATGTTTCGACAACTTGAGCTGAAGTCATTTTCAGAGTCGAGTGAAAAGTGTTGGTTGGTGATGACTATTCTCCCATTACCTGGACGATCCAACTAGACGAACTACTTGTCAAATTATTGCCGTACTTGGTGAACCGGAAAGAAAATGCAAGAACTCAGTATTACCAACAGTTTGGCGTTTTATTAATATTCATATGCACAGAATATAGTTGTGCAATACACCATAGTTACTGTTTGCTTGGATGGCGAGATTTAAAACGGGAAATAAGTGCGGTATAATAACTTGTATCAGATTATTCAATTCATTTGTCGAGTCCAGGCGAAACATCAGCCAGTACATGAGTCTGAAAAGCACTTGGAAAATGGGAAGCGTACTCCCCAAACCTGGCATGTGTGTCATCCTCGTGGGAAAGATCCACTGACTCGTCTCCAGGCGTCTCTCTTGGAAATGTATGTAGGGCGGTCGGGCGAGTGACGGGGACGTCAGTGACGACACAAAATGAAAGAAGAGACATGACATGACTGGGGGCGAGTCAAGGATTTCCACAACCTCGTTCCCAGGGTCTCTCTTCTTCCCGCCAAAAGCATCAGAAAAGAGATGATGCTTTGGCAGGAAGATAGCTAAGATAGCATCCCGATAAGTATAGATTTGTTTTTACAGGAAGCCAGCGTAAATTTTTGTAGTGTAGGAGTGATGTGTTCATATGTCCAACACCACAACAATACGAGCAGCGAAATTCTGATATTACATATAGTTTTCAACAACTCCTTACTAAAAACATATTTGACACGGCTGATTTGGGACAATTTCGACATGCAGGATGATACTGTGGTGGAGACATAGTTATCAAAGGACAGGGTTGGATCAAATGTTACTTTAGTACTTTCTAGGTTCCGATAAGGTTTTAACAACAACTTAAACAACAACAACTTTTATTCAATTTTTATATATAAGATTTTATACGTTTTACAGAATAAAAGTGAACCAGAACGAATGAATTTGTACTTATTAGCCTACTGAAGAACCATGCCAAACATACTTGAATTATAACGTTTACAAATTTCAAGGATAGCACTAACATCACACTTTGTTATTCAATTGTACATTACGAAACAATCAACTTGAATTACCAGATGGATATTATCATATTTACAACCAAAAAACGCAGCACAACTTTTATAACCAAAATGTAATAATTTCAGTTCTTTAACAAATTACATTTGGCGCCACTGAAATGCACCTTCGTAGTAAATGCGACGTATAAATTGGGCCTTACGCGCTCTGGACAGTCAGTGCCGTTTTTGGCAAATCTTCGTAAAGTTTCCGATTTTTATTATCCAATCAAAGAATAGCGCGAACACTCGAGAGTACTCGGAAAGTTGTCGCATCGGATACGTCATGTTGCTTAGCAACTTCGGGACGAAAACCGCAGATTCGGTACGTTCTCGGTCATCAATCAACTGGTGTACTTGCTCCCACAACTGTGGAGAAAATATTGGGCGCATTTTTTTTCGGCGCGGAAACAAATAGCGCCCATTATTTTCTCCAACACCCCCCCCCCCCCCCCCCCCCCCCCCCCCATCTTTACCAGTAATCGCATCTACTTAGAATCGACGTTTGGTAACCCGATCAACCGTTAAACAAGGATCCGAAGAATCTATTCGATTTCACTACTTGAATTCAGATTAAAATTGAGCTGTTAGAGTAGTGTACCTAACATTGCAAAGATATTACTAGTTATACAATACAAATGTCTTAAAATATCTAATAAAATAAAATAAAATTAGTTCAGTGTCCAAAAATGACTGACTGATCTCGTTTCCTCGAATCGCCCGAGTACAGCGAACGGAAAAATGTAGAAACTACTTTCAAGATCTTGTCACATAAGCATTTCGGAATCCATAAAATTGAATGATGCTATAAATACATGTCCTGCATGTATCGCAGGTTAGTCCTGTGCATTTTGGCCGCGAGTACTAATACACAAATATACCCTATCCTCAGTCTCATAAATCTGCGACAAGTAAACATAAACTGTGACTCGAGTGTGAGCTCTTGTGACCTTTTATCAATCAATACTCTCGATCTTGGATAAACACTCTCTCCTCCGCGTGCAGCAGAGGCTCATAGGGGGTTCGGTGTGGGGAGAATCCGCTGAGCGAAATGAGTGCAGGCGCAAGAAAACCCGGAGAGATCTCTCGTCTTTTGCGCCTGCACTTACCTTGCCCAGCGGATTTCCATAACAAACGCCCCATAGAACCTCTGCGGAGGAGAGAGAGGGATAAACATATTCTAGTCCATTACTCGCTACACATAGGGTCTGAATTATGGCGCCATGGCGGAGAAGGGACGGGGAGTCCAAGAACAGGATTAGCTACAAAAACGCATTTCAAAACGTCTTGAATCAAAAGTGTAAATACGAGAAGCATAAGGATGGACTGCGAAAATAATAAAAAAATAAAACACGATTCTCTTACAAAAGAAAATGGATACTGGCGCGAAAGTCTGAATAATTTTGTGAACCTAGTTTCTTGTGCACCGCCCGGGCGCAGCGTCAACGATAAGGATAAGAAATGTTGCATGTGTTTATCATGAAGGAGTCGGAACGAGGAGAATGTGAAACTGGCGGAGGTTTTTACCTTGAGTTATCAATGTGAGGAAATGGAGAGCCCTGAATAGTGCTATGTGTGTCTATATTTCGTCTTTCTACTACGCGTGAACGCCCTACACGTCTGCTCGGAGTCATGCCCTAAGTCATGCCGGAGAGAGTCATGCCCGTAGTAGCTGCAGACGAAGATAAATTGTTGTGCGTCTTTCCATCAGACTCGACCGCTCGTCCCTTTTTAGTGCAGAGTGCACTATTGTGATGGTTTAGTGGGCTGTCGTCCGAGATAAGGAGCTTTTAAACTTTAAAAATCAATTAATTAATTAATAGTAATTAATAATTCTTGCGTGCTCACCACGCAGAACGTTGAAGATCAATTTTTTACTTCCGGTGGCCAATCGCGTCCCAGAGCCCGTGATCCTCTGCGGACGAGACTGTCCGGTGGCGCTAAGAAGCGGGAGAAACTTGCGTGTGCATGCTCCACGTAGACCAATCAGAAACGATTAGCCATTGCGTTCGTACATTTTTGTGTGCGCGCCAGAATAAAAGTATATTTACGTACTTGACTTTCTGGAGGCCATCTTCAGCCAGTAAAGTATCAGTAATGACCTCGCAGCAGTAAAATTATACGAAAAAAGTTCGAAAGAGTCGTCGTACAACTCACACCAAGTCAGATGTCTATACTAGTCTTATAGACCTCTGACCAAGTCAAATATAAATTTACTCATTAGTAATCTTGAGTTTCCTCTTCATAGCCTTCATGTCTTCCTCTGAAATGAGTTCAAACAGGAATAGTTAGCAATAATGCATCAACAAGTTCATCTGAGACATTGGCCGTTTTCACACTAGAGACGGGTTATCCATCTCAGATTAGTTTCCCGTCCTAGCATGAAAACGGGACGGTTATAATTTTAGACGGATAACTCGTCTGATTTTACCCGTCTACTTTTTCCTTCGCTTTAGATGGATTTCTAAGACGAGTTTCCCGTCTGTGACGGATAACTCGTCTTAGAAATAAGGAAAGGTAACCGCGCCTCAGCTTCAAAGTGAAATTGACAAGAAGTTAGACTCGTTTCGAATTTACACTAGGACGAGAAACCTGTCAGATGAGTTTTCCGTCAAGACGAGTTTCCGTCTCTAGTGTGAAAACGGCCAATATTGTCGGCACAATTTAAAATTTTCGCTCAAACTTTGTCTGTACCATTTAATTCACCGAACTATATCGTACTAAAGAAAATCCCTAGGAAACGGGGGATGCCCCACACATTATCCTTGTTCAATTTCGTAAGGATATGCATTAAACAATATGCGCCGAGTTCGTATTTATAGTTCGTATTCATACGTTGCGACCTTGACGCAAAATAATTCGCGAGAATGCGCAATCGTGGACTTGTCTCCAGGGAGGAAGTGAAAGGGCCTTGAGAGATGGGTTGTGTGTACGTAGCAAGCTCTCTGGGGGGGGGGGGGGGGGGGGGGGGGGGTATGGAAGGGAAGGAAAGAGAAACTACTGTACCGTTTGACTCGAGAGAGGTCTCTTTGGAAAGCAAAGTGCTGAACAGAAAAAATTATTTAGTACGTGCGCCTCCGAAGTTTACTTCCAAAAATACCTGAACTCATTTTTCTGCATCAGTGATAAACATGAGTGATAAACACTAAGGTCGGTTTTTTCCCAATAGAACACGAAAAAACCCAACCAACCCAACCAACCTAAAACGGCTGATCCCAATAGAACACGACCTAAGTGTCATGTTTGCTAAGAAGACGTCATCAATTAATTAATCTACACCAATCAGCATTTTGCGACGACTTTTGAGCGCGGAAATTCAAAATTCTGAGGTTCTATTTCCTTCCCTTCCATACCCCACCCCCGCCTTCAGAGAGCTTGCTACGCAGGCTAGTGCCTGAAGGAAGAGGGGCGAAATCAACGGCGAAATTAATGTTTTCCATGATGATCTTTGTGCATTCTTACCTACAAAATAGCAGCTAATGGCCTCTATAACGTCTGAACGTTTCATGTCGCGTAAATCCGTGAAGAGATCTTCAACAGTAAACTTTGGTCTTCGTACAACGATGTCCTCCAGTACCACTTCAGTCGGGCTGTCGGAACATGGTGGCTGAAGATACTTGTACCTTTCGCTGGAAATACCACAAGCATCTGCAAGATCCTTGTAGTTTTTAAGTCCGGAATTGTCGGCTCCATTGAGCATGCTGGTCACCACTCGCATCAAATCCAGATCATCGCGCAAATCGTCAATGTCCACGTTTCTGACAAAAGTAAGAGAATTAAATGTAATTACCTATTATAAAATGAAGCGGAAAAAAAAAATTACTCACTAGAATATATATTACAGACCACGGATTTGGGTTTATTGTCTCAAGAGGGGCTCAAAATTAGGGAAAATGTTATTACCCGTTCGAAGCCATACAATAGTCAAAATACATGTTGACAAATCAGAGCGGGCGCAGAAGACGCAGAATGTTATTTTATGATATGGCAAATTGGTCCATGATGAAAAGGAGCATTCTGATTGGTTCCCATAGCGGTCGAATTTTGCAATACGGATCGTGACCGCTAAACATTGAACAGAATAAAAGAAACATTATTCCTTCATGTCTGGTGAGCAAAAACATTTATGAAAGGGGGAGCGATGCGAAAAGACGTGCGACGCGCGAAGTGTGGCGAGTGAATAATAGGCGTGGGGATTGGGGAGAGGGGGCGAAAGCGGACAGCTCTACTTACGGCTTAACTTTATACGGCCGCCTAGCTTGTCGTATAAACTCTGTACAGTGAAACCCCGATTTAATGAACCCCGATTTAACGCACAAATTTATTCAGCCCGGCCATAATTACAATAAAATGTATGGAAAAGAACCCCGATTTAACGAACTCCGATTTACGAACTACCCGATATAACGAACACATTCTAGAAGCCGGAATGTAAATCTACCCCGATATAACGAATAAATGTCATCACGCCACAGAAAATGAATAATCGACTGCTGTTAAATATTTTAATTCTCTAAGAAAGTTGTCAGCAGTCATTACAGTCATACATGTTGCTAAAAATAGGTTCTATTACACTGTAATTATTAACTATACGCGTTTTTTGGGTCAGTTTTCAACAAATTCGTTATATCGGGGTTCTCGATTTAACGAAACGGGAGCTGTGTCTTTTGCAAGTTTATGGACCTTCATAAAAGGAATTCGGCCTGAGATCAGGCTCCTGAAGAAAATTTGCGAGCGAAGCGAGCCGAGTCGCTGCCTGGGGCGAGAACGAAAGCGACGAACGCGCTAAAATGTTCTCCCGCCCTGTTCTATACATAGCGACTCGGCTCGCTTCGCTCGCAAATTTTCTTCAGGAGCCTGATTTCAGGCTAGCCTTCGGCTCGGTACATAAACTTGGAAAAAAGAAATCGACCAATATTTCCCCAATACAGATCGAACAAGCTAGTTCAAATGGCATAACATGCTTTCGGACTGGGGATGATCATCAATTATTTCAGTAGCCTGTTCCACGCGAAAACACGCGCGAAGATTGGCGCGGCGACTGCTCATGAAGGACGAAGTGACTAATACCTGTGGCCGCTGACCAATCATCACGAGGGGTCATTGCATCGAACTGACCGCCCGAACTGACCATCGAACTTGCATTATTTGTGACCTAAATGGCTAAATCTATTTACTGTTCACGCTCACCTTTTACTTCTGTGGACCTCAGCCACCAACGAAAGGTAAGTTTTGTTTTTAATTTACTTTACATCGCTTTAAAAGCCCAGTGGAAGTGCACCTCAAACAAAGATCATGAACCCGGGCCAAAACGAGGTCGAAAGTGCTCTCTCGGCGACTCTCATGCACTTTAATTGAATTTGAACTTGCTCAAATTCTTCTTGAGAGTCATCCAGAGTTTGGGCCGAGGTAAAAAAAATGATAGTCGCCGAGAGAAGAAACTCTCATGAGAGCCAACTCTCAGCAACTCTCATCCTCGTTTGGCCCCGACTTTATTATTAAATGCAATAAGGTACGGGTCGCACTACAGCCAATTTTGACCAATTTTGTTTATTGAAGTATCAAATCTGTCAACACGCAACGTAAATATTGTAAAATACAGTGCGACCCCCAGTTTCAATTTTTTTGCCAATTTTTTGCGAATTGCCAAATTTTCGCCAATCTTCAAAGAAGCCGAAGTGTTGGCCGACCAAATTTTTGAAAATCACACAATTTTGTTATTTTAGCCCGTTTTAGCCATTAAACTGTCATTCACGCAAGATGCTATGTCTTGATAATTAAGATTCGCTAGTTTAGCGCGTGCAATAACGGGACAAAATAATTTTTTACACGGTTCATCTGACTCTTTTAATAATTATTTCGACGAAAACGAAGAACATGAACATCGATATTACGCCGCGAATGTCTATGACTACACTGGGTCTGATCGAAACCAAATTTACCGGCGGCAATTTGGAGAACAATTCGTCTCAAGTTCAAGACAATCTCCTTCGATTGCAATTGAAGCCAGCAGCA
This sequence comes from Desmophyllum pertusum, assembly GCA_029204205.1. Classification (NCBI taxonomy): domain Eukaryota; kingdom Metazoa; phylum Cnidaria; class Anthozoa; order Scleractinia; family Caryophylliidae; genus Desmophyllum; species Desmophyllum pertusum. Next base: position 1,761,815 of record MU827779.1, on the reverse strand, counting down.
AGAAAACGACGAAAACCAAGAAAGCGAAGTACGAAACCTGGTCCCAACATCAATCAGGAGAGTTTTGGAAAACACATGTTGGTTTGAGTGCGACCACCACCAAAATTTAGCACTTGCGAATTTTTTGCCAATTTTTCCTCGCCAAAAACGCCAAAAATTACAAAATTTTTTATGTAAGCAAAATTGGCTGTAGTGCGACCCGTACCTAAGTAATTGTCCGTATAAGAAGGAAAGGGGCGAAGCGCAACACAGCAGGAAGACATCCGGTGTCTGTTTCCAATTAAGTAATTAAAATCCGGTTTCGTGATTGGCTGAAACATGAAAATATCTAAAAAATGGTCGTAATGTTTATGATCTATATGTGGAGTAAAGCTATTGTTCTATCTGTCACGTAAATTTCAACTAAGTCGAATGTGCGGAACCATGGTAACGGGATCGAAAGGTCAGAATCCGCCATCTTGGATTTTCATTGAGTCAGTATTTCAAGGCTTGCTTCCCTGGCAATCGTGCGTCTTTTCGAAATTTAGATATGTATATAGTTTGTACTAGTATTTGGTAGTATATTATGCCATTTGCGGCTGTCTGTTGCTGTCCTTTCCATTCGGAATGGGGATTTAGCGATCCACGCAGGGCCTCGATATGGCGAGCGATCTGCATATCAACACCTTCTGCGGTAACAAGAAGGGCAGCACAACGATCGAAGAGAAAAAATTGCGTTGCTTGCGCAAACAGAATCGATACTGAAGGGTCAGGTCGAAAGAGACTTCACGTCGAGGTGAGGTGACCAAATATTATTCTGTTTTGCTTAGAGATATTTCGGTGAACAGAGATTCATGTAAGCTTGCATGTGAATTGCAATAAAGCTATAGTGTTGGAAGAGATGACAGAACATTCTTTCGTGGATGATTTTGAACCAGTTTCTGCATTACAATTTTGGTGGTAGCCTGTCTGTGCTCCAGTGAAAGTGTTCAAACGATTGTGGCGCATGGATATGATTTCACTACGGACAAATTATTATTCTTTTCAAAAACGTTTGAATCTGTTTTCGCCCTGCCGTGATGTCCCAATGACTCAATTAATATGTTTCGCCTTTGTCATTGTTTTTGTTGAAGAATCCGCGTTTCGCCATTTCCTTGGCTCGTGCCACCGGCGCGCGCGTTAATTCACAATCTACTGTTGAGAAAAATATGGATTCGACTTTGCTTGAAGAAAAGAGAATGCTCGATCGATCTCTGCATCATGAAGAGTCGCTAGTTTATTTACGCAATCGTGCTTGCTATAAATATGTTCAAAGTGATGCCGCGGTAAACTGTTAAAGTCAGGAGCTTCCTGTCAAAGTTTATGACGAACGCAAGACAAAATATCGCTTTTGGCGTCTTCGTTGACTAAAACGCATAGTTCCGCACAATAGATTTTATTATACTTTGCATACATAACAATTACAGAAAAATAAAAACAACCTGTGAAATTCAGCGATCTGCTCAAGTTCTAAGCTTTGAAAAAAATATGGTTTTAATGTTTATATCTCCTAAACTGAAAAAAGATTTCAATGTTTAAAAGATCTTGATTATAACAACAAAAGAACACTAGGTTCTTTAGAAATTATAAAAATTTTCACGTTTTGCTTCTGTGATACGTTTTGATAATTTTACAAAAATTGCATCTTACATACCTTTGAGGTCATCCAATTTTTTTGTCACATCAGACCTTTTTATATCTTTCAAATGTTTCTTAAAACTGTCCAATGGTCATTGTAGGGTTTGATGCATGAATCATATCTATGACATCTTGTGCTGGATTTTGATGCTGATTTGCACAATCAATTTTGATGCCAGTGAGGTCTTGACGCTCAACACCAAGTTCAACTCCCAGCTTTTGCCACTTTTCATCCGGTATTAGATCTAACATGATAAAAACTCTGCCTGGGATGTGTGGATCTGCTGATTCTAAAAAGTCCCCAATGTTCATGTGGTCTGAAAGGAATGACAAATAAAATGTATGGTTTCAAGAAGGATAATTAATGGGTGTGTTCCACAATATTGTAAATTTATATAGATGACATATATCTTGAAAAATTTAGCTTTACTTGACATTCGTTGTAATCTGTCTCAATATTCCCCAATCGTAGGTCGTGTTCTATTGGGATCAACCGTTTCAACCGCAACCAGTTTAGGTTGAAACGTTTTTTTCAGTTGAAATGCGGTAACTCCCGGGAATAGTCATTATTTTCAGTTGGTTTGGTTAATCAACTTTTTCAACCAAAAAGAAACTAGGTTGAAACAGTTGAAAAAGTTGATCAACCAAACCAACCGAAAATAAGGACTATTCCCAGGAGTTACCGTGATTCAGCTGAAAACAGTTGGAAAAGTGTTCTATTGGGAAACCTCAACCGTTTCAACCTAAACTGGTTGTGGTTGAAACGGTTGATCCCAATAGAACATGACCTTAGTTCATTATTTTTGCCCCTCCCCCTTCAAGCTGAAGAGTCACATCTTCACTCTGCCGCCCTCTCCACTCCCTTTTGGCACATCTGAATCATCGACTGTTATCACCTCTTTTGGTGTTTCCACCAATAGTAAAGTTCTCTTCAATTTGATGCACTACACTGCCCCGGGGGGGGGGGGGGGGAGTACTCCCTATAATGGACTATACGGGGAGGCTCCGCCCGAAAGGGGTCCTTTTTTAGGCTCGAGGTATATGAAAGGGTAGGGATTTCACGAGTTGAAGTATAGAAAAGGGTAGGGAAAACTGTTACTTAGGTGCCTTTCAAAATATCTCGAACAGACGCACATAATGGCTGATTCATCCAATATTTTAAGGGGCTATTCAAGCGAAAAGTTTAGTAAAAGTCGTAAAAGGGATGCAGTGTTTCAACTGTAGGTATATGAAAGGGGTACATTTTCTATTGAAGGTATATTAAAGGGTTACCTTTTCAGTCAAAAATGGTACATAAAAGGGTAAGGGTTTGGACCTCAGGGCAGAGCCTCCCCATATAAAACTTTGTCCAGTACCCCCCCCCAGGACTTACCGTCAAGACTTTCTAGGTGATCCTTCACTTTATTTATTTGCAGAACTCCAAGGTGACCTTTCACAGTTCCAATGCAGAGGTCTGGATCAGATGCTGCTAACACTTTAAACATTGCTTCTGATCTGGAATGACGTTCCTGTGATTGGCATTTTAACTGCAGGTCTGTAGAAACATCATTAAGATTGGCCAAATGCTCCAATTTTCAATCCCCTGCAAGATGGGTCCAAATGACGACTGAGTGCACTCATTACATACACTTTGTTCATTATCACGTCTGCAACCAGTGCCCCTGAAATGACAGAAATAATAATTGAATTAGTGAAACTTAATCATACTGTATTTCCTTGATTATAAGTGCCCATGCACCCTCGATAAAGCACCCTTCCTCAAATGAGGGCCCCTCAAATAAGCACCCCCATAGAATCATGAAATTCAAATATAAACCCACCCCACTCCTTAGAAAAGCATTTATAATGAATGTATGAAGTAAGAGAAGGCATAGAATGACTCCAGGTTTCTTGCCAAAAATAAAGTTGTGTAAAAATAAAGCTGGTTCAATATTATTATGGACTTAAAAAAACAAGAGAAAACCTGAAATTTAAAATTACATGTATGCATTCGGCACTTAGTCAAGGATATATGGTATGATACCATATATCGATCCTTTATTAAGTGCCAGGTGCATCTATATATTTCAGATTCTGTCAAGCTGAAGTTACACTTAAACCTCCACTAACAGACGTCTCCTAATCCCTCAGTGTGTGGTTTTGCGGGTGAGACACATTAACACTGCAATAATTTTAATCTCCCAAGTGGTGTGACTCTGCTTATGGAGAAGTGTAGCTTTTACTACCTGATTGCAGTGGTATTGGGGCCATTACACTGTGGCTCTTAAAGAACTTCCTCTGTGTCCTTGGTGTCATGGCTGCTTGCTCACTATAACTCCTTGTGCGCGAAGGAGCTTTGGCTTTAGGGCCATTGCCAAGTTGACCACCTGTTTCTTGGTCTTTTCTTTCAATAATAGCAACTTCTTCAACCTCAATGGTACCATCATTTTTAGAATCATCAGATGCAGTACTATCTGGGTCTGGCTCATTCACTGAACGTCTTTGAGCCTGATGTGAGCTAATTTCTTCCTCTTCCCATCACCACTTCTTCTTGTTTCAGCTTCTGTGTCGTCATCACCATTTCCTTCCCTTGTTTGTGACACATAGGACAACTCGGTTGGTTCACTTCGGTTGCCAAGCATTTGTTCTAGTTGAAAAATATAATTTGGTACGATAGAAGATGAAACTCTGCTTGAGTAAAATAATATTATTATATTTCCATCATTGGTTTTCCTTATAATAAGTAGTAGTCACAATAAGCAACAGGGCTAAGATGTGACGTTTCGATCGGGCAGTTTAACTGTCCTTCTTATGGCATCAGATGAACACAGGAACACTGTTCAAATTTTAATTTAAGACAATAATAATAATAATAACATAATATTTATGCAGGATAACCCCGTCAGTGTAAAAACACTGGTATCAAAGGGGGTCCTGCGTTACTAAACTAAAAAGTCCCTAAAAATCCCTAAAATGTATAAAATGTTAAAAAGCTATTTACATTGCATAAAAATATTAAAAACTATTTGCATGACACAATTGCAGATCAAATTAATATTTGGTCTTAAGAAAAATGTCTTTAACACCTTCTGAAAACTCAATAAAAGATTTTGTAGATTTGATATAAGAAGGCAGGCAGTTTCTAGGTTAACCTTTGGAATATGAATATCGTCACAACGTCTAGTTGCAACTGCGTGCACGGAAGAATTTAAATTAATAATAAAGTTAGTGAAATTAGTGTTGTAATTGATAATTAGTGTTATCTACAACTTTGTAACTTGAGTTAGTGTCAGTTTTATAATTTCTGTTTATAGTGTCAATTTGTAATTTGTGTTTTGACAATAAAATAATTTGTTAAAAAAAACCACAACACGCTTAATTAACTAAGGCTACTGAACTCTTACCATTGGTCTCCAATTTAAAATCTTGAGCTGCTTCTTCAACATCTGACCGTGAACCAGTTTCTTTATCCTCAGTTGATGATTTACTGCGACTTTCAAAATCACCGGAACCTTCTAAGTTATCTTTCTTGATGTCTTTATACTTAAGGAAGGAAACGAATTCTCATTGAGGTTTTTATTTTCATCTGAATCATTCCCTGTACCACTGTTCTGCGATTCCCCACCATCATCACCACCTCCAGAACATCCTTCCAATTCACTGTTAGCCGTATTTGTAGGCTCTGGGTTGATCTCAACATGGCTAAATGGCCAATTATCACCTGCAAAAGTATTTTTTAAGTGGAAGAACTTCACCTTTTCTAGTAAATACAACAGTATTTTTACGAAAATGGAGCATATATATAAAATACAATTCCTGTGGACAATATGTTACAATAATTGAGTTGTCCTTTTATATCCTTTTACTGTTATTCATATACGTTATCTTTCAGTTAGTAATAAATGCTTTTATCATTGAAAAATAATATGGAAATACTAAGATTACCTTATCCAGTTCATGAAAAAAATACCATAATTGTCAATTATTATTTATTGTATCCAAGTATTTGTGGGTTATCCACTCAGTAATCCTTTACTATTGGGACAACCAAACTCAAATAATATCAACTCAACTCATCAACGTTTACTATTATTACTGTAGTTATCTAATTAACTTGACTGTGTATTTTTATTGTAATATTATTCATATACATTGTTTGTATATATTCGTATTTGAGTCAAATAAAATGGATGGTTGAATCAAATGTATTGGTACAAATAAAATGTTTTTGACTGCAGTCTTTCGAACAATCATCAAGTATCCTACACCGGTTTTACGTGAAACTCGCATGCAACGACATTTGAGGAAAGTTTAACGATAACAATTTAGAGTTGTGGGCGTTGTCCAAGTAACTAATTGCCCCCGCGTACGAGGCAGTGCTACTTCTATGTACTAAAACCTGTCAAGTTGGCAGCGTTTTACGCAGGAAATGTACACAAGTACCTGTGTGTAAAATATTTGCATCACATAAAATATAAGCACCATTCCAAAACAGTGATCTATATCCTGAACGTTTATTCTATAAATAGATCATACCTTGCAGGTTATGTGGAAAAAACAATGGAAGAATCTCATCTTTGTCATTGAAGGCCAAAAATCCCACAACGTGTTCCCGCTCGTTCAAAATTACCGAGCCCCTTGGTTTTTCAGTTGGCTGGAAGTCGTTTTCAGTTTTCAGTTTAGCTTTGTTTCCAATGGCTTGAAGGAAATATGACCCGCTTTCTTCCATGCAAAGCAAGTAACTCTGGAGAGAAAACTTGCCGTCAGTTGATGAGGAAATTTCCAACAGTACGTAGCAGTATAGGGGCTGCTTCGCATCAGCTGCTTGGCCTTGATGCTCTGATTCACTTGCTCTCTGATGGCAGAGCTGAGGACGAACGGACTGCAATTCGTTTTCCTTATTCGTGACATTTTTTTCTGCTTGTGCAACGACTCTGTAGGAATTAAGATAAGCGAGACCTCGTGGTTTTGACTAGGAATAGGCACCTCGTGAACCGGGACACCATTTAGACTAAACTTTTCAGTACCCAACCATTTCACGGGTAGGAAGTCGGCCTTCCAAGCTTTTTTGGAGCTCAAATCACTTTTGCTAACTACCTGACTGGTAGTAACCACAAATGTCTGTGTGGTTGGCGTTTGACCGTGAAGCTTTCCGATTCCCCAAGGCCATCTTAGAACGCAAGCACTTCCAGTTGTTGCAAGCTGATTTCCCGGGACTTGTTTTCTGATATTGCACATTGAACTACTTATCTTTCTACTTTCCTGTCGGCTTTGGCCATGCTTTTATAGACAGTTAGTTGATAGTTTATCTATCCCTTATCGATCGCGGAAGGGAAATACCGAAGAAGGGCATAAAAATTACTTCCTTCCTGGAGGGCTGGGTTATAACCCGGTTATAACCTGCCTTTCTAACGCTGAGAAGACACTGGAGACGAATCCGCCTCGGTTGAATGACCCCAGTTATCATCAGAGTGAGACTGTTCTCCAACAATGATCAAAACCACAAAGGTGTTATTATTTCGGGTAATTGAAGTCTATTCCGCGCGATTTCGAAGGATAATTTTTTTAGTATAGCACTGGAGCTCTAACTCAACAGATCTGGCGGGAAGGGAGGTGCGAATGACTTTTGGGGATATGAAATTGGCGATAACGGTACACTTTTAGAGGTGAAAAAACTTTCTCTGGTATATTTTAGGTGGGTTGTTTTCTAAAGTATTATTTACCTCCTGTCTCCTTACTTTCCTTCTGTATTGAGATAGATCTCAGATGGTTGGTGGATTTTGGGAAAACGAGCTTCAGGGTGCTAACAATTACAAGATGCCCAACCCCTTTACCCACATGAGTTCCATATTGGTCTCCGTCTGCCTCGTCCCCAGGCGCCGTTGCGAGCGGGAAATCTTGCGAGCGGGAAAACAGGGAGCGCGGGGCGTGCCTTTTCGCTTGCAACAGTCCCACAACCCCACGCGCACCGCGCTCAAACAAGGAGCGACGCCTGGGGACGAGGCTGGGTCTCCGTTATAGCATTCGTTATAGCAGGACTTGACAGAAGATTGAAATGAAAGGATTCAATTCTAGCGTGAAATTACAATCGCCTTCTTTTCCCTGACAATTCAGGCTAATACCTTTCCTGCCGTTTTAATATTTTGTGAAATGTTGGACAGCGAACAAATAAATTGAGACAAGATTTGGGACAATCTCTATTCGTTCTTTTGTGACGTAGATTCAGACCTATTCAGTGGAGCCGCCATTTTGGTTTTGGACCGTGTGGAGCACGCGCAGCCAGATTTTGGCTATGCTTGCGTAGAGTTTCCCAGAGCCTTCCCGTTAGTCAAACCGAAGGGTCTGGGGTCGAGAATGATTCTGCCGACTGTAAGATATAAAAAAATACGCATGAGCAGAATATTATTTGCAGCATAAACACCGTGTACATGAGGTTTCTCCACACTGTAATGTGCATGAGCAGCAGTTATTTGCAGGCCACATGGTGAAACCAATCGAAAGGAAGGGAAAAGGAATCGAATGTCAGGAGCAACAGGTCCAACAGAAATAGTAAGGCCATCCCCATAAAATGTTTTGTTTCCCATCGCCATCTCTCTCGTGAAAGTGGGTCGGTCGGTCGGTAAAAAACAAAAAAGAAAAAAAAGCCGAGAAACGAAATATTGACAAATTATAATACATAAATAATTCCAAGCGAGCCTTGATTATATCTTCCCCGTGGCCACCATTTTGCAACGAGCTGATATCACTCTGAAAAGTGTTCGAAAACGTCATTACTGGGCTGATTTAAATGTCAGAGTAACTTTAAGATATAAACAAAAGCATATTAAACTTGGAAAACACCCGAGAAAAGGGCGCAGGCAATGAATCAGAAACTTTTTTTTTTACTTTTTGTAAAAATTGGGTCGGTCGGGCGATGGGAAACAAAACATTTTATGGGGATGGCCTAACTGTAACAACGACAGCAAATACAATCAAATCAACTACATCACAGCCTTGCGCCGAATTATTTTTAATATTGCATATTAAAATAATACATCGAGTATTATATAAGCTTAGTTGTAGCGAAGTTTGTTGATCTGGTGCTGAATTGAAATGGTACAATACTTGAATGAAAACTCGCCGTTAATGTTAAAGTGAATGTAGTAGTTCATAAAAACTGAAAATGTTTATTTCAGATTGTAAATCAATATAGATCAATTAGCCTGTGTACATCCGCCTCCTCCCCTCAAAGAAATCGGGAAGAGAGTCGCCGAATTTTCCTGGAGGGGGGAGATGACGGATGTGACAGAGGCCTCACGCCAGGAGAACTCTTGCTCCTCTTGTGGTATCTTATACGTGCATTGCTCAGAAAATAGTTACAACTTTACAAACATTACTGATTTGATGGTAATCATTCGTCACCTTGTTAGCCCAAATGGACAATGTTTCTAAAAACCCATACAGTCAACTCTCTCTAAAGCGGACACCCTCGGGACAAGCTCTATCTGTCCGCCTTAGAGGAGTCCGCCTTATGAAGAGTTAATGTAACTTGACACTATAGAAACCCGTGACGTCAGTCCCTTTCTCGGCTTTCGCTCACATAGATATTCGTCAGGGCCCAGTTGTTCAAAGGGTGGATAACGCTATCCACCGGATAAATCACTATCCAGTGGATACCGGTGTTAACAAAACAAACTGCGCTAATTCAGGGACCGCGGAGGGGGAGGGGCTGGTAGGGCTATAGCCCTACCACTTTTTTGCTTGGGTTGAGGACGGCTATGTTATATTTATTGGGGTTGAAAATATGATGGCGCGCAAATGCATGATAAATGGCGGAACAGTGACCCCTAATGTTTGTTTGTCTTGGCCAGATTTTTTAGCCCTACCACTTCAAAATGGTCTCCGCGGTCCCTGGCTATCCACCCTTTGAACAACCGGGCCCAGATTATACAATAAACAGCACCCTTTCTTGTAATCAGATCAGTTTGAGATTATTATTGCTGTGGTAGGTCAATTTGAAACAACGACGGCCTATAATCTATTGATTGTGCAAAAAACACTTCTAGTGTCCGCCTTGAGAGGTATTTTTCACCAGAAGTTTGCTAAAAAAGTGTCCGCTGTCCGCCCTAGAGACGTGTCCGCCTTAAAGTGAGTCAGTTTAGTTACAGACAAACAAGTGAGATTCAGCCGGGACAAGCCATCCATGTCCGCTTTAGCGAGGTGTCCGCCTTAACCTTACAGTGGCGTCCGATTTGAGAGAGGTGACTGTATATATTTTTGCCTGGTGATGGTTCATGCCAGGTGAAGAAAGAGTTGCATGCAACCAAGAACGAGTTAGCTCACGGTATTGTCGTACAGAATGGATTGTTTGCAGTGGCGGATCCAGGGGAGGGTCGGGGGTGTCCGGACCTGAGGAGTTTTTTGCTTTCTTCATTATCCATAGAAAAACCATCAGGTTCCACCAGAATGCGCTTTTCAGAGCCTGAAATACCAAAAGTTTCTGGGGGAGGCCTCCAAACACTCCCCTCCGCGCCTTTTAGTAATAACTCAGTACTGCCGTCTACTTCCAAAAGTTATCCCTCTACTTCACATTTTCGGGAAAAATCCCTGGATCCGCCCCTGGTTTTCGAAAACGTTTATTTTCTAATTGCGAATTTTCGTGTTTGGTATCAAACGTTTGTGATGAGCAACAACTTTCATGCTTGAAGTAGAAAACAACGTGCTTTTAGATTTTAATTGACCATCCGTAATTTCTATTTCACAAAACGATTGTACCTAAAATAGGAAAAATCCCCAATTAGATAAAACGTTTCAAAGTCGTTAGCTGGGTAAAAGCAACCACGACGGCAACGCAATGCTAGGACAACGTCGATTAAAAAAAAAATGAATTTATATTTTACTTAAGATTCTCACGAATGTCTACTGAGTTCCATTCAGTTTGTCTATCGGTGTCAGAACAGTATCCTCAGCTGAATAAGTCAAGGCAGCGTTCAAATCCAAAGACAAACTAGGAAAAATTCGCCGTTGCTGTTCACGTTCTCCGTTTTTGTTCTGTGATATGAGCGCACTAGATCACGTGATTAATGCACGGTCCCCGTTTGAACAGTTAGAAAAATAATCCCCATTTATTTTTTCATGTAACTTTTGTGGATATAACTTACGTAGTTTTTTGTGTTCATTATTAAAAATAAAGCCAATAAAAATCTATAAAACTCTATATTTACTTGTCTTGGACAAGCAATTCTACTAAATTAAAAGCGCTTTGAGTGCAGTTCTATAAACAACAAGGCGATAATATATTGTACTCTATACACTATTCTTACTGACTAACGGTATATATAATGTACATACAAAGTTCTCGGTACCTTACTAAAAAACTATCTTGGCAAAAAGCTGATGACCAGGACACAGTTGTTTGAAAGCCGATTAACGCTAATCCAGGATTAAAAAAATAATCAATTTCTTCTATAAATAAATGTGTTTTTAAATGATGTTTTGTGGAGTTTGACATTAGTCAAAGTGAAAACTCAAGGGCAAAAAATATAAACAGAAAATATCACTGAAAAGTTACAAAACTAAAATCAAATTCACGCTAATCCTGGATTAGCTCAACCGTGCTTTGAACAACCGGGCTCAGCTGTCCATTAGTCGCTCGAGTTAGTTTTCACCTAACTACCGTTATGGATTACCGTAAAAGCTCTATTTAGCCCCCCATCTCTATCAAGCCCCCCTCTCTAATAAGCCCCCCCCCCCCCTTCTTGAGGCCTGAAATTAAATAAGCCCCCCGGGGGCTTAATTGCCCGTTCCGAAGTTCAAAAAGGGACTGGCACTAGTTTACCTATCGTTCAAATTACGTCATATTAAAAAATTAATCCATGAAAATGAGTAAGTTAATATGTTACATTTACATTACATAGTAACCAGGCTGTGAGCTGTCAAAGGTCGCCCAAATTCCATACAAACGTCTCTAATTCAGAGATGGCGTCCCCCAAATCCATACAAAGTCTCTAATTTTTCTGATTTTTGAAAGCCTTCTACATGGTTGCAATCTAACGAACCAACCTCAAACTTGGTAAACTGACTAATTTTAATGTGATCTTTCTTGTGACGGGCTCCAATTTTTAATTGAATTTAAATTTAAAAACTCGTCTCCATTTGAACTTCGGAATGGGCAATAGAGCTTTTATGGTATTATATGTTGGTTACCAGTATTAATCACTGCCTTGATAACAACATACAAATTCTCCGGCTTTAACACTGGTCTCCATACATTTCTTGTCGCTTGTTGATCAGTTTTGTTAATTCACATGACCTTTTATATTGACATTCTAACAAGAAATCTGATCAGTTGATCACGTCGTTAAAGTTACAACTCAACCCCTAGTCGTCAATACATCGTAGGTAAGATGAATTGCTAAGAATATACGTTTTATATGAAAATAAAGCAGTAGCTTTCCTGAGGTATATAAATTTTCATTGAAAAAATAAATTAGTGAAAAAATAAAAAGCGACTCAACTCGGTACGTTTCAGTGTCTGTAAAGGGTTTACGAATTCAGGGCTATAAACCTAAAAAATACAATCTATTCTTCATGACAGACAAAATTAAATTGGGCTCCATGGCTCCATTGTCGGTGCATCAGGACTCCAAGGAACGAGAATCGAAACGTCAGGCCGATGACTCCAAAAAACTGAGAAACCCTTTTGCAACACTGACGCTTGACGAAGACTCCACTATTAATTTTATCTCTAAAATGTCTGTATGACAGTATGGCACTTATTCGGCAATTATTTCTATTCAACCTACAAGATGTCTGGTTCCACCTCTCGGCCAATTTACAGAGGCAACGGGTCTCTTGCCTCCAGAATTCCATCAATGTCGTCGGCTAAAAATCAACAACAGAAAACAACGCAATTAATTACCCATTTAATTTTCTTGTGTACATAGCTATTTGTCCCGTTTCAATTCAATAAGCGTCATATCAGACCACTAGCTCCGTTAGCTTGCCAGCAAGCCTACAAAAGGGAGCTAGCAAAATCTCTGCACTATTAAAAGCGAAGTATTAAAACGGAATTAGGCCGAAAAAAAATTACGTTTTCACATACTGTGGGGGAGGGGGGGGGGGGGGGGGGTGTGTGATAAATAACTCAAGCTTCTGTACGCGCTGTGATTGGTCAATGGCTCTGAAAGGCTTGTAAACCGGCATTCGCCTTCGGCTAACTACTGCTCGTATTCTTCCATCATCCGACGTGGTTTACTAGAAATGAGTGGTCTTTTCAAGTTTGAAGCGAAACGGGAGGGAGGGAGGAATGGGGCGGAGGGAGTGAGAAAAGTTTCTCACTTCCTTCTCCCCATTTCTCTCATGGCTTTGCATGCGCCAACAAAACCGCCAGCTATACTACACAGGCTCCTAGCCTGTGAAAAGGTTCTCTAGTGGGGCAAAAGAGTCCTTTTCTTTTTGTCCTATCCCCCACCGAGGAGCCTATTCATAGGCTAGCCATACCCCGGTAGTTTGGCAGGGAGAACTTAGGATGACAATATCGAGGCAATGGTCGTTGTTCTTTAAGACTACTGATATACATGATAAAATAATAAAGTGTAATAATCTTACCGTAAAAAAATTCTTTCAGGTCATCTATAACATCAAAGCGTTCGATGTCTTCCAGAGACCTCAGGAAGGTTTTCATAGTAAGGTTGGTTCCTTTTGGACGATGTATTCCATCACTACTTTTGTTGGGCTTTGAATTGGATCGGGCTTTAAACTATCAAGGAGTCTTTTGTCGATTCCATACATCCGACCAACACGTTGCCAGGAAATTTCTTCCAGGTCTAACAACGCTGTTACTTTTTCCAGGGCATCTATGTCAGCAAACAATGTTTTAATGGTGCTCTCATCTGTATGAGAAACAAGAAGGTGAAATTGAAGTAAATATACAGAAGGGCTGTCGCAAAAAGCGCACGCGACAATCCCGAAAGGTATTGTGGGTAGTTTTAAGTTCACGGTTCCTTGACTTCAGCATTTCAGGAAATCTGAGAAAATGGCACGAGACGCCATGGACGTATGTTGTGAGTGCTAAAAGAAAGCAACACAAGTTGGTTCGACAGCTTCAGTGTCAGGAACGTACCTTGCTGATCATATCCTAGATTACCTTTCGGGATTGTCGCGTGCGCTTTTTCCGACAACCTTTCTCGAAACAGCTGATGTGCTGCGGCGGACGTTCCACTCCCGGAAGCGACTCGAGTGATATTACAAATGTAAACTGATATGGTGAGGCGGGTTTACGGGCTAGAGAGCAAAAATATCACAAAATAATTCGTCGGCTGTTTTGGTTGGACGCTAATTTATACGAAAAAAACTTCATTGGAACATGTCATTCTGTCCCTGTTTTAAATATGAATTGTGTTTTTTCTCTCTACGCTGCAGTTGTGTTTTCATGTGTGACAAAGACTAAATAGTGCAATGTGTGGCAATTCTCTGAATTCCTGCATTGGGGTGATCTAACACACTATTTAAAAACATCTTATTGCTGCTGTCGTGTCTTTCTTTTTTGATAATTATTATAATTTATTTCGCTACCCCCCGGGGAGCGCGAAGGTTTCTTCGTGTGACATGTGTCGGTCACGAAATTTTAAGTTGTTTTCATTTGCCTTCGCTTATGTATGTATTTCCTCGCTGCGGTTGCACGGGAGTTTTCTGTATAAGGCATGTGTATCGAGTATTTTGGATGAGCCGAAGACATTAAAGCTTACAAGGGACAACTGGAGATTCGTTGCCGTTCAAATCATTTGTTTTGTGAGATTTCCTTTGGTCGTGGAACACCATAGATGCACTATACTGAAAATTCTCTCAGTACTTTGGCTATGCCAGGTAGCTTAACACTAGTACTGTCTAGAACATCTGCCAGTTCTGTCGTTGGAAGACGAGGTTTCAACGTCTGGATCTTCTTCAAGACTGCTTTGATGGACTAAGCCTGAAGGGTCTTTCAATCTTCGCAGCGTACCTTCATCGATACCTATCCTCCAGTCCTAAGTGACGCCAGTTCCTTAATGCTGCGCTTGTCGTCCAGCTTTAAACATATACGCTGCACAAGGTTTCAGGATGGTTTTCACAAAGGTCGGTAACTGTTAGTTCGTCTAAAAAAGAGAATAGGAAAGGACAATTATTTATATCAAAAAATCTCTCTCAGAGTAATTTGTCATGCTCGAGGCTAAGAACTTGGGTGCGGTTTTTCGAATTTCCTTGCGATTGGCATCAATCATAGAGAGGTTTTTCTAATCGCGGAATTGCTTGGTTTTACTTTACTCCGCTCCGTGATTGGTTGAAAAAACTCGCGCCAATCAGATGCAAAACCAAAACCAATCGCGACTTGAGCAACCAACTCGCGTTTTCCCCGCGCTTGGCGCCGGTCACGTGGATTTGCTGAGTTCTCATTGGTTAATTGTGTTGGTTTACGTTTGCTGTGATTGGCCATTAGCTGTTATTACAGATGTTAGCGGTTTGACATGCAAACGAGGCGAAAGGGTCAATCTGGCATAGCCTGTGTCACATCTGTCATCTCCCCCTCCAGGAAAATCGGCGAGAGAGGACGATTTTTTTGAGGGGAGGAGGCGGATGTACACAGGCTAATCTGGCATTGGCTGTAGGCTCAACTGTAATAACAGCTATTGTTTTGGTCAAATGGAACTAACCAGGCTTTAGCTAGCGGCCTGTAGCCTGTGTGAGGAGGCGAATGTACACACATGAAATGAAGATAAAATGCTACTGCGGAATGTGTTTTTTCCTCTCTCGCCAATTACGTTATCATTCTTCGGCTGTAGCTGAACTCTAGTACCCTAGGTGCCAGAAGCTTTTCTTGCTCGTTCCAGGGAAGAACTCTCATTTTGTTCTGATCAACTTTATACATGATTTATTTAATTTTGGTTGATCAAGGGTTTTCCAATTAATTTTTTGGCTGATTGTTTTGTTTTTTGATAGCTGTACCCTGTAAATCCTGTTGTAAATAATTGAAAAGGGTAATAAAGAGGATGTTGTTGGGTATAATAGTTCGGGTTCTACGATGGAGACTTAACTGACATATATTGAAACGAGAGTAATTTATAGTTCAGAACGAGGGCATATACAAACAATATATATAATATAAACACATATCAATCAATGAATATAAACCTCCTTCTTGTCGGAACCCCTGACGCCTGTTATTTAGTAGTTGTCTCTTTTTTATGACTTTAATTATAATTGATTTGTTGTTAATTTTGTGTGTATGCACTGTGTGTCTGTTTATGTAAATGTGTGTAGGTGAAATTACAAAGTAATGTACTGTAATAAGACAATATAATCTTTGATATATCTTTGAAATACAAAAACAAAAAAATACAAACAAAAGGATCAATTCTTATTGAATTACATGCAAGTTTCCGGGTATTCTACAAGATCAGACGTCCACTAAGGATATGGGAAAATGGAGAGCTGTCATTGGTGGCCTATGCTCCGGGAGGAGCAATGGGCCAAAGTAAGGAAGTAGGCCTGGCTAACGTTACAGAGGTCTCAGTGGTGACATACCTGTTAGATTGTTGTTCTTCTCCAACTCACGACAACATCATTTCTCCCCAGTTTCCTGAGGTAGCTTTTGAGTGTTTCAATTTCAGGAGGTCGTACGTCGTGCGTAAGTTACTCAAACATGGCTTCACTTGGGGTCAGCTGGTTTGCCAGTGAAGTTGTCACATTGTCTCTTGGTCTCATCTGGCACCTTAAACACGTCACAAGGTGCTCCCAACGCTTAGAAACTGGAACTCCCTGGTAAACCTGGACAGGCTGATTCTGTCCAGATGAAGGGTGAGTACATCCATGATATTGACTTTACTGACAATGCAGTTCTTCACAAAGGAATCTGAGGATACGAGGCAGTTAGAATTTAACTCTTAGGCCCGGTTCAAACGTCGCGTCGAACTCAAAAACTGAGCGGAAAATCAATTACCACCTACCTGAAAGACCACCTCTTGTTTGGTAATCGTACAAAGTTTCATTAGGAAGTTAGGTTCTACCTGAGTCGAGAAAACAAAAGTTGAAAACTGGAAAATTTAGAGACGTTTTGTATGTCTCTAATTTTCCAGTTTTCAACTTCCGCCGTTTTCTCGACTCAGGATAGAACTTAACCTAACGAAACTTTGTACGATTACCAAACAAGAGGTGGTCTTTCAAGTGCTGGTATTGATTTTCCGTTCAGTTTAATTTTAATCATTTTGAATGTGTGGCGGCCATTTTGGAGAACGGTATGAAGGTCTATGGATCAATTAAAAGTTCGACGTCATTAGCGACTGTAGCAGACCGGTTTGAATCAACATTGCGCCAGAGTCACGTAGCGCGATTGAGCTTGTCGGACTGTGGCGCGACTTCGGATTCAAACGTCGAGCTACAGTCGCGCTAATGTCGAACTTCGATAGCGCGACGTTTTTGAATTATAGGTTAGCAGAGCTTATTTTCTTTCTCAGTTATATAAAAAGGTATTTTGTTGTGTAATATTGATCAAACATTACCTGCGTAAATATGCCCAAGCTGTATTCCAGAAATATCACTAGTGTTGAGTCGTGTTCTTGTACTACCTCTTGGGACTTTGACTAGGAGTACCAGGACCAAACACATCACTCAGGCTTTCTATGAAAATTAAACATATCAGCCTCTGTGTTTCGAACCATGACTATTTCTCACTTCCGAGCCGGGACTGCTGTTGTAGGCAGGATGATCTGGAGGCTCGGCTTCCTTATCAGGAGGCGGACTGGCTGTCTCGGGAACACCATAAACTAAATTAAGAGTGAACGTGATTACATTCTTCGTCATTCATTTTTATAACTTTCTATTATATATATACCCTAGGAGATGGGGGACTGATACTTGGGATAACAGAGACAAAGTTTGAAAAAGAATTAATCCTGCTTCGTGGGTGTGGCTCCAATTCATTTTCACCCCTAACTGATATCAATTCTAAAACAGATTTACACTGCCGGTTTAAGCTTGTTTAATTATTAGTGGTCATTAGCGATGAAAACGATTGAACCTGATAACTCTAACGGTGGTCATTTTAGATTTAAACACCCTAAGCAGTACCAACCATGAATTTTAACCCCTAAAAGGTACGACGATCACCCGGTCATTTTATATGGAAGTAGCCTGTAGCGCATCTCCTCTCTTGCATGTGCCCCTCCAACTTGCGCCCTATATTCATTTACTCCTTCTTCATACGTGAGTCCCCCCAGGTATATCATGCTTACATGCAGAAGATCCAGAAGATACTGAAGATAATGATTGATCATAATAGGAATGTTGTGTCGCTATATTTGGCCTACTGTGTCTGTAAATCGGGATTCTGTTGTTGGTTGACATCTTCACTGGTCTCAAAGGATGAGTTGTCTGCATCGGGAGGCAACGAATGAGCCGTTGTCGGCATCGGGAGGCACGAATGAGCCGTTGTCGGCATCGGAGGCACGAATGAGCCTTTGTCGGCATCGGGAGGCGACGAATGAGCCGTTGTCGGCATCGGGAGGCACGAATGAGCCGTTGTCGGCATCGGGAGGCACGAATGAGCCGCTGTCGGCAATCGGGAAGCACGAATGAGCCGCTGTCTTCATCGGGAAGCACGAATGAGCGCTGTATCATCGGAAAGCACGACTGAGCCGCTGTATTCATTCGGAAAGCACGACTGAGCCGCTGTCTTCATCGGGAAGCACGACTGAGGCCGCTGTCTTCATCGGGAAGCACGACTGAGCCGCTGTCTTCATCGGGAGGCACGACTGAGCCGCTGTCTTCATCGGAAAGCACGACTGAGCCGCTGTCTTCATCGGGAGGCACGAATGAGCCGCTGTTTTCATCGGAAAGCACGACTGAGCCGCTGTTTTCATCGGAAAGCACGACTGAGCCGCTGTCTTCATCGGAAAGCACGACTGAGCCGCTGTCTTCATCGGGAGGCACGAATGAGCCGCTCTCTTCATCGGGAGGCACGGATGAGCCGTTGTCTGCATCAGGAGGCGCGGATGAGCCGTTGTCTTCATCGGGAGGTTTGAAACACCTCATGATCATCTTCCAGATGTTGCTGACCACTTTGATGATCAGAGACAACATCTTGCTCAAATGGAAGACAAAGAGCTTGAACTTGGCTGGTTCTCTAAAGGACACAATGACTTAGGCATGTCCACCACCAACAAGGAACTTGCATCAGTATTACTGCTGCCTTGTACCACTGAGGTGCAACATCTATTCCTGTGTTTTGGTCATCATTCTGATGCTTTTAATTTCTTTATTTGGCTGTTTTTTTCTTCTGAGGTTGCTCGATCAGAAGCTCTGCCTTCTGCCATTGGAACAAACAGCTGGCCTCCGATTTACCTGCAAGTTGAAACAAAGAAGCCTTTTCATTTTAAAAATAAACTAAGAGTTACTATAAGGTGACAGTCAAACCTTCTGAAACAAGAATCAGGGAGGAAATCAAGTTCTCGCTTCTCGTTCTCTTTAATTCTTCATGACTCCTGTATGATTTTTTCCCTGCTTCCCTCCCTTTTTTTCCCACCTCCCACAGCCTTTCTTTACCCATTCCTTTCAGACTCCTGGTGGGGGGTGCTTTTATTTTTTTCCTGCATGCTTCATCATGGTCAGTAGAGCTTGATTAGGCATTTGGCCACATGGGTTTGAATTGGGTGATGTCGGCAATTTTCAGTAAATTAATATTTGACAGTATTTTTGGATGGGTGTGTCGGTGAGTGTGTGTGTGTGTGTGTGTGGGTGTTATCATAAGGTATTTGGTTCACAGCTATTAATATGTAGCATAACCCAGGGACCGACTATTAGGCAAACTCGCAATCTGATTGGGCTACGCAAGGGCTAAACTCGCATATCTGACTGGCTACACACGCACCTACTATCGATAGACGGCTCTCGGAGCGCGCACAGTTTTTTTTCGTGCATTACAGGCAAAAATATTTAAACAAAACGGTCAATAAATCAGTTTTATCGATATTCTATATTAATGAGGGGCGGTTTTATTCTCTGTGAGCTGTGATTCTAAAAAAATTAAAATCATGAACTGTGAATGACATGCTTGTCGTGATACGTGAAACGTAAAATTTATTTTCCGATATCCGTGATACTGAAAAGGAAACCAAACTCATTTTCCGTGAAGATAACCTACATGTACTAAACAATGTGAACTCCTCCATTGCCTTTCTAAACCTAAAAGTTCACAAAATGTGTCAAATTGCTATTTATAAGCATTAGGATGGGTTTTACTTCTAGACATTTAATATACAAAAGTCTACGTTTTAACCTTTTAATAAACCAGGCCCTGGTTTATTACATTTATTAAAAGGTTAAAATGTCCGTGATCTAACGTTTGTTTCCCTCAACACATTTCAAACGTAACGGTGTATCAATCAGAAAGGAAATTAACTCGACAATCCTTTCAGATTGAAACGGATGCTCAGTTGTAATCTGAATGGTAATTGCAAGTTTTGTCCGTTACGAACTAGATCAAAAAGAAGAAGATTTTATCACCAGCTTCCGACTTCTGAAAATTAGTACTGCAGTAGCCTGATTCTCAGACGGTCCGACTCGTCCCCCACTCCCTCTAGTACTGCAGTTGAGTAAATTGAAGCCGGATTTAATAATGAAATTTTAAAAAGACCAGATAATAAATGTTTAACATCGCTTTTTAAGCGCAGAAAGTTTGTAATTTGCACTACGCTTGTTAATTTTAGATGAAAACTTTGTAAAAGCTGAAAGGGCCAACGGACAAGGGCGGACAATACAAAGGTACCGGATCCGGTAAACATGATATGGCATGAAAGCTAACTTAGCTTAGTTGAGTTAGCTTTCATGCCATATCATGTTCACTTTGTTTCTCACATATTTGAATTGAACGTTTTTTTACTTGTAATCTTATATTCTTTTGTCTTTTCGTGTTTAAAATTGTAACGTTTTTTTCGTGGAGTTAGTTCCCTGAAGAAGTCAGGCCGTGCCTGACGAAATATTGGAAATTATATTCACATTTATCCCAACCGTACAGTCAGCCTTTCTTTGTTGTATTTTAATTTTAGATGCATTTCCAGCCATTTCAGGGGACTAAATCCAAATTTTTTCCCGGGGAAACATGTCCCAGGACCCCCCGAACTACCTCACGCTTACGTGTTCGCATTAGCACATGTATTAAAGGGACACTGTCCTGATTTTAGCATGATTTTTGGAAGCTCAGAAACATATCTAGATCATAGGAAGTTGAACAATAATGGTTCAATTCTGTAGAATAGCACTCAACAAATGACAGGAACCCATTAGGAAGTGAGGATGACAAACGACGGCGGGGATGGAAATGGATTGCAATATGGATTTTTGAAAAAACGTCAGGATGTCAGTTTTTCAAAGTTTCAAATTTGGCTCGGAAATCTTTGAAATTTTGCAAACATTTTGTTGCAGTATGGAATTTCTTGAAGAAATTGCTTTTTATCATTTAGTTAGAGTTTATTAAGTTCTTATTTCATACATTTAGGGACCATTTCATGCATTTATAACAGTTTTGAACAAATACGCCGGGACAGTGTCCCTTTAACCTCCCCACTCAAAAAGTTGCTGCGCGGGCTGAGTCAAGACTTCAAAACGAAAACATTGGAACTAACCCTTGACACAGAAGACCAAAAAGTTAAGTAAACCTAAACAATATGGAGGATTTTAAGTAAAGCCCTCCTTACTAATGACGTTATTTTCGTGAACCGTGAAAATTGGAATATTAATTACAGTGATTCGTTATTGATCATCTTTTAAAATAGTCGTTATACGCCCCTCACTTAATAGATCAGCCACTGGGTTAAACTAAAACAATTATGCTAAAACAATTAGACGGCTCGCTCTCGGTTTCTATCGACTATAGAAACCTTGACCGTCTATAACTCGCAGCTCCCGTTTCCCATCACAAAAAAAGGAAGTACCGGTATATGAATTTGTTTGCCTTTGAAAACACTTTCTCTACTACTTGTGACACCACCCCTTTCATAAATAATAACACAGCTACCTTTATGCACTAGCAAAATAAATCTATATCAGCCAAAGATTACCGGCATCTTTATCCAGGGAAGCATCAGCATCAGGTCTACTGCTCTGTGAATTGGGATCAGTCTGGGACAGATCAGGTTCGGGATTGAAGGGGGGCTCGCTGCTTACTTCCTGGTCATCACAATGAGGTACCAAATCCCGCTCCACTGCGCCAGAACCATCGTCATGATGTTCCTCTAATGTCGGCAACACCCTTTCCTGGATCTCTGCATTGGTATCTGACTGTAAGGGATTTGCAGCAGGATTACCACTCCTTTGTAACACAGCACTCGCAGTATTCTCACTCTCAGACTGGTCTGCGGAGGTTTGGTTGTCATCTGGAATGTCTTTATTGCCATTTTCTTGACTGTTGTTTTCACTTGCACCTGCCATTGTTCCATCAGAACCCCAGTAGCTTGGTCAGACTGGACTGTGATCTTACTGGTGGCCATTGCAAAACTTCTTGCAGCACTGTTCCGGTCATCTTTGCCTGAAATAGTTTATAATCAATGGAGCGATATTGCAATGGACTTACCCACCCTAGAGAAACATAGAGCATAGCTAGGGGGGATTCTTAGGGTTTTGATTACTTGCCTCTCTTACTCTTGAAAAATAATCCATCTTTAGCAAGGGTTTGGACTTAACTTGTTCCTCCATTATGTGGATATTTTCTTTTTTCCTAATGCTGTCTTATGCCCCATATTTTTTTATATCTCAGTCCACAAGGAATGGAGGGGTGGGAGTGTGCATAATCAATAAGTGGAAGGGTAGTGTGAACTTCCCACTTCCCATACATTTTACTCCTGGTCACCGCCCCTTCCTTATAGTGGAGCTTTTTCTATCGGCAAGATATTACACAATGTTGCAAATTTCTTTCTTTTTTCTTCTGGTTTCCGCCACTTTAAAATCCCACTTACTAACGTATAACCTGGATCTCTTTACCCGCCTCCCGTCGACTTCCGACGTCCTCTTTACTCGCGGGTTCCCAGCCCCCCTGTCCCCCTCCACCCATTTAATTCGATTGTGACAGAAAAAATATTCAAATTCTAAACCAGACAAACAAACAAACAAACCGAGGTGGTACTTGTGTTTATTCTCACTTATTTTCGCCAGTATTTAATTCCGTGATGGAAAAAAATTCGCGAAATTAAATACCCGCGAAAAATATTCAGTAGATGCCGTGAAAATTGAAAATTAATACACAACGTCCTCCTGGTTCTTCTCGATGTTCCCGACAAAAATATTTTGTAAATACCTTTTTGGAACAGTTTTCCTAAAACGAGCAAGCAGTCATACGTAATAAAAAGGTTTTGTAAGTGATTATAACCAACGTTGACAACGTACTTATCTACTTTTTAATATCAAGTGTTTTGAGAATAAGGTATAAAATAGACTATACTGAACTTACTGAAGGTGAGACTCGATCTGTCATCCAGGGTCGGCAGGAACACTGGATAAAGTTTCCGATCCTCCGAACTTGCTACGGCCAGCATTCCCACAAATTTTCCATCGGCGTTCAGAAGAGGAGCTCCTTTAGGCTTCTCTTCTTTAGAGAAGTCCTTGATACTCATAGCATGATCTGCACTATCAGGATCCGAGGCCGAAGACAGGGTAAACTCGCTGGTATCTTTACCAAACGTTAGACAGGAGGGTTCAGTAATGTAAAACCCACCGCTCTTCCGGTCGTCGCAAATCACATGGCACAAAACCTGTCGGTTTGAAATTGCAGTCTGCAAATTTTCATCGCTTTGATGACTGCAAAGTATGGAACGTTTTTTCTCCAAAGGGTTCCATTTTCTCTTAAACCATCCCCTCGAATCGAACTTCCGCACGGGAATAGTTAAGAATGACACTTGTTGCATTCCACTGGGTCTTCCAGCTTCGGTGTCCTCCAAAACTCTTCCGGGTACGGGATCGGGAATATCAGCTGCATCTTTGTAATTGAAATTCAAATCGAACGCCAATAAATTTCCATTTCGTCCGTCTAGAAATTCAACTTTTATGTCAGTACTCTCCGAGAGCAAGTCATTCTTGGTCACAACTTGAGATGTCGTGATTAATTTTGCGGATTCATCTGGATTTGATTCACCCACGTCCGATTTCAAATTTACAATACATCCACTGCCGAAAGTAACTTTACCTTGTCCCAATGGTAATAACTTACTAATTCTGCACACAGAAAGTTCAACTTTGCTTTCACTTTTTCTTTGGGACATGCTGCTTGCATGTAGCTAGGTGAAATGAATCTGGCTTACACTTCCGCCTTGTCCTCGACACGGTGTCGGATATTGTGATGCATTGTGGGGAATATGATCCCGATATGTATGTTATTCGAGACGTTCTACGTGTGGACAGAAGTTGTATTCATTCCAGCCAAAGGCTTCACAATGGCTTCGCATTTTATTCCAAGTCTGGGACCAAACACAGATAATTGCAAGCTGCACAACTCATATGACGTACAGAGCTGCATATTGGCTGGAGTCAGCGTTCTCCTAGCAACTGTTGTTTGCTTTTATGGTAAGAGAAACTGCGAGATACGTAAAGAAGGAACATTTGGAATCAAGTTTAGAGCATGCAACTACACAATGCAGGGCCACTTTTGAAGGAGTATATATATTTTCTGGTCGTTTGGCTCGGCATTGGATGTACAGAACGTGAGGAACAAGGCTCGACTTTTGACTTTGTTTGTCTCGAGCCAAACGTTTTAAAATTAAAATGTGTTTTATTTTCATGAAAATGAACATGCAAGTAGAACTAATTTTCATACGGGTTGGTATTTCCTTGCTTGATCCTCCACTTTAAATTTGTGGTCCAAAGGCAGAATGGTCCAAAGGCAGAATACTAGTACTCTCAGTGGCAGATACAGGGTGAGGGTTGGGGGGTCCAGACCCCCCTATCAGACCTTAGGGTTTTTTGCTTCCTCTGTTATCCATAGCAAAAACCATCTCCAGAATCCACCAAATGCACTTTTCAGAGCCTAAAATCTCAATTTTTTTCTGTGGGAGGCCCCCAAACACCCCCCTTCGTGCCTTTACTACTGCTGTCTACATCCAAAAATTTTCCTTCAATCTACTTCACATTTTCGGGAAAACCCTGCCCCCCCCCCATCAAAAAATCCTGGATCCGCCTCTGAGTACTCTCATCGCCTATTGTGATTTTTGGCATGTTTCCCAAGAGAAATGTGCAAAGTGATCATGAGAGATCGATGCAAGTAAAAGTCAGCTGCATTCACTGTTTTTTATTTGATAATTTCATTTCAGGATATCGTTTATTCAAATTTATGCTGTTCCTTGTTGGTTTCCTGGTGGCATTTTTCTTCACTTATGTGTTGTGTAACGAATACCTTACTGATCAGCTGTCTGGGAAATCACTTGAGTACAAACATCAGGTACATGTACTGTAGAATGTGTTATGTGATGAATCTCTTGAGTACAAACATCAGGTATTGTAGAATTAATGCTCAAGTTACATGTACAATAATCCAGCAATAACTTGAGGAACCTTGCTGGAATGTCTCATCTACGAAATGCTCCACATTAAAAACAAGAGGCCGGAATTTAACACTCAATCAGACTCAATTCGCGCAAAACTTTTTGTTTAATTTTTTTTGTTTCTTGTTTTAATCTATGAACAATCTTTCATGTATTATTTACTCTTAATTTCGCTGCATTGTATTATTCACATTTTCACACTTTAGTTTTATATATAATACCTGTAAAACTTCCAAAATTTGCATTTGAAAATGATGACATGGAGTCGTCGAAACGTCATGTTTTTATCGCTAATTTTCCTTATAAAACCTTCTTACAATTTCTGAATTTAATGTCATATCAGTAATTTTTAATTACTGTTAAAAATAATAGTTGACAGTTTACAGAGGGTAACCAGTCATTTCACCGAGAAGACAATTTACCCGACGACGATTCGCCTGGCATAAATAATATTTGTAAATAATATTTATAGTACTGCATGTATATCATTCTTTGTTCTACTGTAATTATTAGTGCTGCTCATGTAAAGCACAGTATTACATATTCTTCATTCTAAATAACATTAAATTTTATAGTAAGACTATATATCATTATTCTTCGTTCTAAAAGCGCTACTCGTGTAAAGCGCAGTAAATAGATTGGTTAAAGGACAGTAAATAGATTGTTCTTTTTGGCGAATGCTTTTCCAATAAAGATATAAAAATTTGGACTAAGAAATAAAGACCGGGCGAGTCGTCTTTTAGTCCGGGAGAATCGCCGTCAGGCGAATCGTCTTCCGGGTGAAACGACCGCAATTCTTACAGTCAGAGGAACTACTTGAAACACTGTATGAGAAAATGTACTATAAATGTGCATGCATAAGCAGCACCTTTTTTTCAAAATGTGGAACAGGGTTCAAAATCAGGGGTGCAGCTTTTCTATGGTACCCTGTGATTGGGGTTCTTGAACAGAAGGCAACATTCATAAAAACTTTAATTAGAAAATATGAGAAAGGTTGGAATGACAGCTTCAGCATACTTAATTCTAGCTAAAAAAGAAGTCAAGTTAATGATAGACAAAGTAAAATTTATATATTTTGTTCCGTCTTGTTTCAGATATTTCTTGGTATCTCTGCTGGTGTAGGGCTCATTGCTGGGCTGCTAACACTATGCCTTTTTTATGTTGGACTTTTTGTTCTTGGTAAGAGTTCCTTGTTCCTACTATCTGCTGTATAAAGGCTGCTTTTCACTATTGACGCAAGCATAAGCACATGCAACAGACGCAGTCGAAACATGTTGATCATTAGTGTGCCTTTTGCCTTTTGTTAGGTCACAAATGCTGCTAATCATCAATACGCTTATATGTTGCTTGCGCTTATGCTTGCGTCGCTAGTGAAAACCATCCTTAAGTATGCAAAGAGTGTAGCCACTGTCTCCAGTTCAACTAGCTCACATATTTGGGACATGTATCCATTGATGGGTGAAGAAATGCCAAAAATGTATGAAAACGTGGAAAGACCTCCACCAAATGTGCCTATAAAGTCATGGAGTCTTGGAATTTAAAAAGGGTTTCGAAATTGTGAAAAGATCAAATCAGAATTTTTAGACATAAATTTGAGTCTCCATTTTGCTCAAAATCATAATCTGATAGCAAAATATGTTATTTTAACCAAATTGAAAAATTATCAAACAATTGGGTATTTCAATATTGTTAGGGTTATCCTCAGCTTATCTCCCATACACTTCTGATCAAAGCTCATGCATGGCCCACTAAAATCAACGAAAGCTAAAAACCTGACCACACCGGTATTGATAACATTATCATATGGGATTACCACCCTACCCCCCCCCCCCCTAATATTGCTACATGAGATGTGGCTGTGTATGTGATTGTCTGTGTTTTGTTAGGAGCGACCATGGGATGGTTTGTTGGCATGGCTTTTCTTCCCCTCCTCTACAAACATTCAGAATACTTGACTGAACACAACTGGCTGCCATACGTCATTCTCTGTGCATTTGCCCTTGCTGGAGGAATCCTTATTCTTTGCATGCAGAAGGTACATGTATTAATTGACAGAGTATATAATTATATTATAATCCATCAAATATTTTTTCTTGCACGCTATTTGTCTAAACACATCACTTGGTGCAGCCAATATACTGGGGAATATCTGATGATATCCCCAATGAAATTTCCCAGGTTTCAGAATTTGCTTTGAGGCAACTTCAGGCTTATGTCATCTTCTGTGGATTGGAACAGCCTTTACTTTTACAAGGCTGTGATGTTCCAGTAACATTAAGTGAAGAGAGTGGCTCAAAACCGGGTGCGGTTCTGTTGTGATGTACTGTTATGCGCTATGTTCCACACGGAGCTGAAAGGACTGACGATGATGATGATGATGATGATGATGATATTTAGGCCCTAGGCATTTCCTTACATTTTCAACTATATTTAAATTATTTATTATATACAATTTGATTACTATTTATTACTTTAAATATAGATTTATGACAAAATTGTAACTGTAAAGTGAAATGCAAATAAATGTATTGTATTGTATTGTAGTGTTGCAGTTCTACATGTTGTTAATGGTGATTAATCCTTTGCCGTTTTTAAAGGTGATAATTGTCATCTCCACATCATTCCTGGGAGCTTTCTGGTGCATCAATGGCATTGATTACTACGTGGAGAACAGCAAAGCACTGTACTACTCTATCAACATTCTGCATGGTAAGTGGACATTTAATTAAAGATTATTAAACAACCCTGAAAACATGAGAAAACATTATAAGCTTCTATTCTAAGTTGCCAAATTGCTGTACAATGTATATAATAAAGGAATTAATATAATCCCAAATTATGGATTACAGTCAACCCTCTCTCAATGGACACCTCTACAAGACGGACACCTCTATAAGACAGACACCTCTATAAGACGGACACCTCTATAAGACGGACACCTGGTGTTGGTCCCTGTGCGCCGTTTTTCAGTCATTTTACTGCATCTAAACTCTCTATAAGCCGGACACCTCTCTAAGACGGACAGTTGGTGTCGGTACCGATGGTGTCCGTCTTAGAGAGAGTTGACATTCGCTAACAGATACCTCCTGTAGGTGGACACTTATAATTAGTCGACATGTTCCCTGCTACATACAAACACTACATTTTTAACCTCCCTTAAGCAGACACCTCTCTTAAGTGGACACTTTTTCTGGTCCCAAGGGTGTCTGCTTACGGGAGGTACATTGTTTTTCGGAGATGCGGTGGCCTAGATAATGGTTAGTGTACAACATATACAGCTAGTAGTAACATTTCTACATTAAGTTGACATAATATTCTTGCAGGCCATTATGACAAGTCTGTTTTGCCTCACTGCTGGTACACATGGTTGGTTTTATCACTTATCCCAGTCATGTTCATTGCTGGAGTGGTGGTGCAGTATTACAAGACTGGAGAAGGCATTGATCATAGAGAAGGTACGGATAGACAAACAGACTCCCATGCATGTAGACACAGACTGAGACAGACAAATAAAGAGAATGACACAGACAAACAGACTGTAGACAGACAGGCAGATTGTCAGGCAGACAGACGGATCGACAGACAAGTAGACAGGCAAGCAGGCAGACAGACACTGACAGATAGGCAGGCAGACAGACAGACAGACAGACAGACAGACAGACAGACATAGACAGAAAGAGAGGCAGGCAGACACAGACAGACACAGACAGACACAGACAGACACAGACAGACAGACAGACAGACATAGGCAGAAAGGGAGGCAGGCAGACATACAGATCCTTTACAAGAACATAGTTATCATTGGGGAATTATTTAATAATTCAGAAATAAAAAGTTAATAGTTAAGGCTCCCATTAGAACATTATTTTTTTAACAAATTAAGGTAGCAGAGACTGTGATGG
Source organism: Desmophyllum pertusum (assembly GCA_029204205.1). Lineage (NCBI taxonomy): Eukaryota > Metazoa > Cnidaria > Anthozoa > Scleractinia > Caryophylliidae > Desmophyllum > Desmophyllum pertusum. The sequence goes on along the minus strand of MU827779.1, from coordinate 1,732,744 downwards.
TACTTGAATCAGCCATCTTAATCACATTTTCTTTTAATTATTTTTGTCATATTGTGGGTTTTTTTCTGCATGTAAACACAAGCATCAGGTGTTATACTACCCAAAACATATTTTCTATTAAAATTATAGATGCTTGGGTTATGCAAACCAATCTTAATTGTTTTTGATATTTTCTCTAACAGCGTATGGTAGGGGATCAGTGTCTCTCCGTACGGCAACTCCCATGCGAGATTTTGCAGACCAGGTAAATATGTATAATGTTTTTTGTTCACAAAGTAGTCAAAATAATTTAGCCAACTGAAGGTAACCAATATTGAGCATACAGTCAGTTGTTAGGTGGTCAGTACATTATTATTGGCATTGTGAAGGTAAAGTGTCTTGCCCAGGGGGGGCAGGCAGCGCCCTTTGATCTTGCCGCATTTCCGCTATACATGATCGCACAAGTAAAGAAATCTGTCAATCATTCGAGAAACGTACCTCTACGGGAGTTTGCTGTGGAATTTTCATCCATGGTGTCCCACAATGACCAAAGTTCAGTTAAACAGCGACCGAATCGTTCCCATAGATGTTGGACGTGGAATCGCCAAAATATTTCTGAACGAACACAAACGCACGTCATGTCCGCCATCGTCCGCCATGTTTATTTTAAAGAAACCAGTACTTAGTCTCGCTCGGCCAAATTTCTTAAATGTGCAATCATGTATACTAGATCCCATGCCTCGCTACTAGCCCCCCCCCCCCCCCCCCGGTCTTGCCTAAGAACACATCATGACGACCCTGGCTGGTGCTCAAACCCGGACCGCTCAATCTGGAGCCCAATATGCTAACCATTGGGTCACCACATCTCCCACTTAACAAGACTTACCATATCTTTTAGGCTTTGTTCATTGTACTGGTACAGGTTGGATCTGTGCAGGTACAGTTTGGATCCGTGCAAGTTTTACACTGTCTTGTTCACACTGTCCCGGTATTGCATGTCCGAATCTTTAAAAATGGCGTCCCCGGTACGAAAACGGAACCGTTCAACCTGTTCACATTGTGCTGGTACAACTTTAGACCGTTACGGATCCAAAAAACTTGCACGGATAGGTGGTCCGAAACCTGTCCGGATAGCAGTTATAGTGTGAACAGAAGGCCTATCCGTGCAAATTTTGTACCGGATCCAAAGTGGATCCGGTACAATGTGAACGTAGCCTTAATTTTCTGTTTTTGAGTGAGATTCGCCAACTCTAAGTAAAGCAACCAAATACTTTCTTCATTGAGATATGAATAACATTCTGCCTTTTTTTATTTCAGCAACCAATTTTAACAGACTGTGACTAAACTTCACATAGAGGAAGAAGGGCATTTAAACATGAAAGTCGAGTAATATATTTGTAAGGTGTACACTTGTAGATATGGTACACCCTAAAAGAAGTTTATAGTTCAGAAAAATGCTAATGAAGATGTTACACGCTAAGGATGAGGCGTGTACTTGTAAATATGACCCCACTCCTTCCCTCATGAAACAAAAGTCCTGCCATGTTTAAAAGGGTACCGTATCCTCAGCATACAGCGGTCAAATGCAAACCTTCAATACCACTCCGGTTTTCATTGCCTTGAATTTTGTAAGAGTTTGAAGCATAAATTAATGTGCAAGAAGTTAGGAGGCAATGAAGCTAGTGGATAACAGTTATTGATTAGAATTCTCTTTGCAGATGTTGCTAGCCTGCAAATACAGCCGACTTCCATCGCATGCTGCATGCAGCGTCACTGCATGCGGTGCACGGTGGAAGTCGGCTGTATTCGCAGGCTAATATGTTGCATACAAAGCTTAAGTTTTCATGCAGTAAAATAATGTCTTAAGTTTGGCTTGAAAGTGGAAGATTTTGGCAGCAACAGTTTTGGCACGAAGTGTCTGTGCATTAAGTGTGTTTGACCGCTGTGAATAACCACAAACTTAGTAATTTTGCTATGTCATTAATTGAAGGGCTCTGGGCAAAATTGTCCCTTTGTTTTTTTTTTGGAAACAAAAGGAACTGATTAACCAAGGGGTCATTTTTGCTCGGAGCCCTTCGATTACCTGAGTGACACCTTACATGACCAGTAAAGGTGAGGACGTTATATATGCAGTTTTGTTTTTAAAACATTCTGGATTTTTGTACAAATTTCTATACAAAATATTTGTGTTCTTTAAGTTTGTAGTTTTATATAAAATGGTACTATTGGAAAGTATTTTTTTTATAGAGAAGGTTTTTAAGTTCTGTGTTGAAAATTAGTCAGTTTATATTTCAAGAACTATATGTTCTTAGTTGAAGTTATGTATAGTTTAAGTTGTCAAGAAAAAATAGTGTATATTATATAATTTTTGCTTTCAATTTGGTGGATTAGTGCAATCAAACTTAAGACTTAAGAAATAGTCGGGATAATCAAGAATCTGGATAATGGAAAATATGAACAACAATGGCGACGAGTGCCCAGTTTCCAGTATTATTGTGTCTCATTGTTATAAACCTCAGTTGCTTTCTGGAATGTTTTAGTTACAAATAAATGAATTAGTGGGATAGAATTATGTGGAATAAGATTCACAAGATTTAAAAACAGGAAAAGACGTAATTGTAGGGACAGACCATTTAATTTTTGTGGGGGTTTGAGTAATGTTTCTGAGCAAAAATGTTTTTCTTTTCACCTTTACTTTAGACAATAATTTTTCTAGCTCTCTACAATAATTTTTTTTTCAGTCAAACAAAGGATCCCAAGAGTAGTTTGTTTGAGTTTTTCCCCATTGGTTCATTGTGCACAATTTTTTCTCCACTTTTTCTGTGAAGGAATTTTTTTTTTGGTAACTGCCCAACACCCCTTCCCCTCAAAAATAAAATGGTCCATCTTGTAAAAGAAAATTTATACTCTCTCATAATATTTGGTAAAGCTGTAATAACTATTAAATGAGTGGGAGCTCATAATTTCTTGTGGCTGATATTTAGCAAGGGGCACACTAGCCCCAAGCAATCTGCCAATGGAAATCAAGATTAAAACGTTGTTTCTAACTTAGAAATTGAAAGAGGTAGGAAAATGCTTTTATGCAATAGTTAATATTATTCTCTTCTTAGCAACAATATTTTGTATGTGTTTCCCTGTTGTAGTTTTAAAATAAGCCACTAATTTCATACAGCTAAAGAGTTCCCAGACTTAATAAATTGATGTTTCACCAGGACTCAAGTGCTTTGCAGTTTATACATAAATGAGAATTGAAAATGCAACCTTTGAAGGGATCAATAGCTCCATTGCCGGAAATATTGTCGTAGTCTTGCTGAAGAGACTGAACATCTCCGAAGATTCCTTGAAAGTCGACCCGAAGACTTTGTCAATTTCCAAAGATGGGCTGATGGAACCCTCCCAAAGATGACCCAAAGGTCAGCAAATATTTCCGACAGTCTGCCGAAGATCACCCCATGACTTTATCACACTAACACGTGATATTAATCCTTAATTTTACTTGGCGCAATATAATTACCAATACAAATTAATGAACACGGATAATAAATTATCATCAAAGGCTTCTATGAGCTCACTCGAGAACAAATAAATTAATATGCATAAATTAATAGCGAGATTAACGTTTACAGCCCATCTCTACTGAGCGAGTGAAATTTGTCCAGCAAATACTATAAGCCTTTCATATATTGCTTTTGCATTCATGAGTTAAAGAGTAGTATCCCATAAAATAAATAAAGACTGTTCACAGCCTCTCTAATTTCTCAATGGCTGTTTTTTTCTAACAGCAAGGGGGTTGGGAGTGCCCCCACCCCCTACCCCCACGCTCGTGCTTCACGCTCAGTTCCAGTTCGCTTGCGGCAACAACGATCTGAGAAAATAGAGAGGCTGTGACTGAACAGTCTAAAATAAATAATAAAACAGCAACAATGACAGGGGTGGATCCAGGCTTTTTTAACGGGGGGGGGGGGGGGGGGGGATGGGTGGCTGTTAGCAAATATTTTAATTATTATTTTATTTCAGCTAAAAACAGCAATCATTTTTACACCTGCCCAGTGCGCTTGTATTTATTATGGCGTTTAACTGTCAAGTTAAATGTCATATTGGTTAGGTAGAAAGTTCTATTTTTCTATTTAAATAGGTTTTATTTTTTGGCAGAGCCACCAATCAATCCACCCTTTCCCTACCCCCCCCCCCCCCCCCCCCTCTACCCCCCTGGATGCGCCCCTGAATGATAACTGAGAAACAGTGTTGCAAATGTCAAACAATATTTAAGGGAAAAAACTCTATGGATCCTCTCCGTATTAAACATTTTCTTCAGTGTATCCCTCTGGGGATTTTGTTTGAAAATCCCGCTGGAGTCATACCGTGTTGTCACGGGACTGCTGGTTGCGTGCGCAGAATTCTCGGTATGTATTGCTTGCATTGTCCACTGGATTATAGAGTTTATACGGCTTCGTATGGTCATTACAGATCGAGCATTGGGTAACAATTAGAGCAGATTCATCATGGATAACAGTAGTGAAACTGTATGTGGACGTTTTGGAGAGCACCAGCCGGAAATATAATTGTTTCAGGATCGATCAACTTGGATCACTCAACAAAGGCAGCCACGATATGATTTAATTATTTACACTCTGTTTGCGAAGAACACGTAATGGTCGGAAATCTTTGCGTTTGAAGTTCTGGATTGAAGATGGAAATATTCGCACATCTATATAAAGGAGAAGTCTTACGGATAAACCTTTACGGTCATCGCATAAATTCGGTATATTCGTGCATGAGCGTGATTCCGTCAGAGTCAAAACAGTCACGATGGAATCAGAAATGTAAACAATGTCACGCATGAACGAGGGGCTACCCGACAATTTAATTTAATCCTTATTGCATCGGTCTATATTTCTTCTAATCAGGGTCAGGAAAAATAGATTGCTTGATCGTAAAAATCACTGGCTGTTTATTGTATGGATCAAACTGCAAGATATTTTATGCTAAAGTGAAGTGTGACAAGTGTTTTCCGCTTCCGTGACTGACAACTGGTCACAACTGCAATACTACTGCCTACGTACTTTGTACTTGCGTCGATCTACGATTAATTGACTTTTCCTTAATCATGAAACAAGAAACATCGAATTTCTCCGTTGGATAGCTTGATTTCATTCAGTGTTCAGTGGCAAAAGGAATTTTACAGCGTGTGTGTCAGTGTTTGGTTTAATATTTTCGAATGACCCAATTGTGACTTTTGTGGAGGGGTGTTGTAATTTGTTTACGAGACGTCTGCAAATAAAATGAGGAACACTTCTGAGGCTTCCACGAAAATGGGAATATTTACGATTTCTGAGATCGCAGCGAAAAGTGGAAAATTTTCAATGAAATTTATACTGAAAGGTCGAAGAACCTTCGTGAGTCACTTTGGCGCGCTGACTGAGGCACGTGACACGAAAGAGTGACGTGGCTTGTAAGCTCTACGCTGGGGGTCGTTCGAGAATTCAAAAGGGCGGCCTTCGCTCTCTGGCGAGCCGGATGGATCTGTGAAGGAGGCAAGAATCTTTGTGGAATCTCTCGCCGTGCATGGAAACGCAAGGCCATCCGACAATCAAAAGCTTGCAGAACCCTCTAACGAACCTTATCGAACGGTATGGTCCGGTTATTATTGGGTTCTAGGGCTTGTGAATTGTGATATTCGTTCGTGAATGGTTGTGCGTGGTACCGCCATAATGGCGTTGGCACTGTAAGATGGCGTTGAAGTGACGCGGACTTTTTTCTCACTCACAAGGAAATTTTTACGTGCTCAAAAACTAGCGTAAACTGTGTATAAAGTGATTTTGCACATTTTCGTGCTATTTTGGAAACTACTTAGGTAAATTCGAAGGCGAAATTGACGAGGTTGTATTGCATCACCTCTAGGCCCAGCTCAGCTTTACAGTCTGGTCTCACTAATGAACAAAACTCAGGCGATTCATTGAATGGATTGCGATCAGAATCGAGCCCTGAGGGGCTCAGGAAGCGAGTAAGGCGTTTATCACACAAGTACGACGATTTTGAACAACAAACAGTGGTAAATATTACTCTAATCCATTTCGATGTTCGCGAGCTTCGCGAGCGCTCGAGCAGCGTCTCAAAGCTTGAATTTATAATTTGATTTGGTAATACACGAAACCGAAATAAATTCTAGCCGAACTATTGTTTTGTTTTAAATGTCTTTTGTAGCGAGGAATGGCTCAAACTGCAACAACAGGGCAAGAGCCAAAAGGTTCTCGTACCACCAACCAACTACAGTATTTGTCGAAAACAATTATGAAAGCGATGTGGAGGCATCCGCACTCCTGGCCGTTTCACGATCCCGTGGACACTGTAGCATTGAATTTACCGGTTAGTATGCACTAAAACTACACTCTAGCGCTTATTTTATTCCTTTGCAAGACGTTGTTGTTGACTGGAGGTGTTGTGGTTTTGTAGGATTACTACACGATCATAAAACGTCCGATGGATATGGGATTGATCAAGAGAAAGCTCGAAAACCACGAGTATTCCAGTAGTCAAGAGTGTATAGATGATTTTCACCAAATGTTCAACAACTGCATCACATACAACAAGCCTGGAGAGGTGAGATTGTACAAAATGCAATTCAGTTTTCTGTGATTTACACACCACTATAAAATAGTACAGAAATGTATGCGATGTTTAGCTGTAAAGTCAAGAGGAAAATGATGTAGTGTAGCTAAATATATTTGTCACTGGAGTTTTGACAGCATGTGAATTAAATTTGCATTTGCACTATTTCAATCCCTCTATACTTTATGGCTTTTTCTGAGACCTAAGGAGGGTAAACTAGTCAAGGTAATAAAGTGATATGCCTTCAAACTGTGTGTACATACTGCTAGCTGATGTCACAACTTCTGTCTTGATAATTTATCAGTCAACAAAGCACAGCAGTATTTATTTAGAACTGTGGAAATGCTTTTGACAGGAACAAATGAACAGTTAGCAGTATGTAAAACTATGGTTTGAATAGTAGTGGCCTAATATAATAACATAAAAAACAGAGTTACGTGTATTTAGAAGATAGAACTTCCCAATTCAAGAAGAGGAAATTGTCCTTCTCAAAGTGCTTGACAGGAAGTTGGCAGATTATGGGAAGTTACCATGGTGCTTTATAATTCAATTTATCAAGAAATAATTATTATATTGTACCCATAGAAAAATTCCACAGTTCTTCACATTTGATGCAGTTGATCCTTAGTCAAGAATAATGTAAAAAGTATGGAGGAATAAACTACAATTCTCATTTTGTTCTTGTAACTAAGAGTACATTTGTCGATTGTTTGGGTTATTACAGCAGATTCGCATTTGAGAATCATACCATGAGAGCATAATGTTGTTAATTTGCATCAACATGATATACACAGCATCACAAACAGTATGAATTTTATCGGTAGTTGTATACAGTGTGGCACCAATAATTTTTTGCAGGCCCTAATTTTTGTGAGTTTTGCTGGTTTTATTATTTATTTTTATTTCACAATCCGCAACAAAGTTGCGCAAAAAATATTCCCACAAAAATTTACTCTACTCTTGAAATGATAAATAGAAAAGCAGACATTGTCCAAATGGTGTTGTTGTTGTCACTGCTTCATAACAAGAGCAAGCATCATCACAGAACAAGATATTATTGTGTGAAAATTTGTTTTACTACTGTAATATATAAAAAAGCAACAATATTAGGTTTTATTAACCGACATCTCGCTACACGAATCCGGGAGCACCTTTCCACTGACAAGAATTCCCACATTTTTCAGCACCTCAAAAGCTCGGTTAATTGCCGAACTTTATGTTCTGAAAATTGTTTTTCCATCCTCGACACCGCCTCCAACTCCTTCCAGCTTAAAATCAAGGAGGCGCTACATATCCATTGGGAAAAACCCACACTCAATAGGCAATAATTTTTTGTCAATCTTTCACTGGCTATTTAGTTTTGTTTGTTTTATCAGTATATATAATATTCTCTGTTCTGTTTCTTTATTTATTTTTGTCATGCTGTAATTAGTCTTATTTTCTATATTCTTGTCTAGTTGTAATTAGTTATATGTTCTACATTTATTACCACGTTGTAATTAGCTATATTTTCCATACCATTGTATTTTTCGTATATTTATATCACACCCACTTTGCGTGTTCTATTACTTGTACTGAGATGGATGAAGGATCATCCGAAACATGTATAATACAATACAATACATTTATTTGCATTTCACTTTACAGTATACTAAATTAAAAAAAGTCGTGACCCTCTTGAAGATTATTTCCTTCCTGCTGGCCTTACGGAACATGTTGTAATTATTCCAATTGAATGTGAGTTGCTGAAAATCACAAAAATTGATTCCCTGCACTCAAAAAATCACACTCACTATCGCAAAAATTAGATTCCATGAAACACAAAAAATCGCCAATCCACAAAATTAAATTCCCTCAGAAGTTTTGTGCCACACGGTTAGGTTATTGTCGGGTGGAGTCCAATTCTGTCTTTAATCATACAGTGATTAAGGAGGAGTCAGATTTGTTAATTATGAGTATGATTGGACAACATGAAGTCCAGTTATCAATTAATCATAACTTTAACTAAATTTAGGGAAAAATTGTCTTTGGTTAAACGTTTTGGTAAAAAAATAACAGAACGAGAAATTGAGTTGTTTTCAAGATGGATGAGAAAATGAACCCATTGTAGTGCAACTGTATATTACAGCGCACTTAATGATGTGTACTGGTCCAACATTACTCAGGCATGGCGCATGAATAGTCCAATAAATTAGGCTTGATGCGTGAACTGTCCTATTAGTGCTCAAATCTATTTTTTGATTCAAGAAATGCATCAGGTATAAGCTTGTGTTACCCAACTCTTTGACTATGGTAAAATTAAAGCGAAGGGCGCCCTACCCGTTGCCACTCGACATAATTTTTCACACCTTTCTGATGGCTTCCATTTAAACTAGCAAATCAAATTTCAAGAATTGTGTAAGGTGGAGATGTCAATTGTCAGAACGTGAATGCGGAGCTTGACAACTCCATCTCACAATTCTCGCATTTTGATTGGCCAGTTGAAACAAAAGCCATCAGAAAGTTGTCAAAAATCAATCAAAAACTTTGTCGAGTGGCAACGGTAGGACTAGTCTCCTACGCAGCCGTTATTTGTGTTGTCATGCAACGCTTGTCCCCACTAACTTAGTGGGGAGAAGAAGCGTTGCTTGACACAACACAAATAACGGTTGCGTAGGAGACTACGGTAGGACCCTCTTCACTGTAACATGAATTTTGATAATTTTATTGTCATAACATGAGTGAAGTTTACAAATGAATCACAATGAACTGCAGATAGAGCGTAAAGTGAAGAAGAAGAAGTGATCCTCTTCACTACTCCTACAGTGAAGATGACGTTACCGTTGCCACTCGACAAAGTTTTTGATTAATTTTTGACAACTTTTTGATGACTTTCGGATGGGTTCCGTTTGACTTGACCAATCAAAATCCAAGGAGTGTTGGAGGCGGAGTCGTGAAATTTGAATGGTTTTAGTTTCTAGTCCAGTTCAAATGTGGCACCACAAAATGGAACCCATCAAAGTTGTCGAAAAGATGTCAAAAATTAATCAAAAACTTTGTCAAGTGGCAACAGTAGCATCATCTTCACTGTAAATGGTCACACCATAAAATTTTAAGATGGAAGGTATCATTAAAAACTATCTTTCTGCCACAGGATGTAGTCGTCATGTGCCAGATGTTGGAAAAAATATTCAACCAGAAAATTGCTACCATGCCTTCTGAGGTAAGAGAAGTGAGTGATCTTCTTATGTCAACCAAAAGAATAAGAAAGTACAGTGGAACCCCGCCTTATGGACACTCGTTAATACGGACACCCGCTTATTACGGACAGTTTTGTTTGTCCTGACGACACATATTTTCTCTTATAACAGCCTGCTTAATACGGACACCCAGATAATACAGACACTTTTTCATGTCCCTTTGGTCTCCGTATTAACCGGGTTCCACTGTAATCTGTCATTAAAAATAGTGACACTTGTGGCACGAACATTTTATTTAAAAACTAAAACTGGAGGGATGTAAAGGGGTCTGACAGCTACCACATGCTTTTTTCAAGCAGCTGTATTCGTCACGGGAATTTCAGCTGATTTTACCCATGGTCGATTGTAAGCACATGGATATTGCCCTGGTTGATCAAATGGTGGATAAACGTTATCCACCGAATAAATCATTATCCACTCATCCATTAGATGGTGATTTATCCAGTTGATAGCGTTATCCACACTTTAAACAACCAGACCAGCCAGCAGTACTTTAAGCAGGGTGGAGAAAAAAAATCAAATTCAGATTTGAGTTGTCCTTTGGGACAAGACTGACCACCCTGATTGCCGTATTGTTTTCAGAATTCTAAAAAAAAACCTTGGAAGTCTGTAATTCAGATTCAAAATTCCTTTGAAAATGACATGCTGTCAATGTGTTGTTTACCTGGTACTTGTCAAGGGAGACTCTTTGATGGAGAATAGCTTTTATTGCTATATACAAAGTCCTTAGTATGCCAGAAAGGAAATACTCAAAAATAGAAAATGGTGTGTGTGTTTACCTGTACAAAGCCTGAGAGACACTTTGAAAGAAAAAGATGCAATGAAGGTTTACACAAGTACTTTCAAATTTCTCAAGTGTTTGCATCAGGTTATGTAAGCAAGAAGCGGCCGTTTCCTATTTCTTTTGTAAAGGAAGTCAACAAAAATTGCAATAACCATGTTTACATACAGTACTGTGCAAAAGTAATGCAAACGAATTTCGATGACTTTCGTGTTTTGTTCTCGTGAAATTTCGCCTCGCTGAAATTTCGGAAAGATTCAAATCGCTTCAAAACAAAATTCAATGAAATTTCAACGAAAATTTGAGGAAATTTCGCAGAGGACTGCGAAATTTCGCGGATTTTCGCAGTTGTAAGCAAAATTTTGAACCATTGAAACTCGAACAAACGAAAAACCAAAGTGTAAATTAGTACATGTAATTACAAAGGGTATAAAGGCTGTTTACACGTAAACTTTTTTATAATTTGCATTTCAACGCTGCGTTTAAATGCGTTTGTAAAAAATCACCTTAAGCCCCCTTTTCCTATGGAGGGTCACATATAGACAAGAGTTTTATAATGTGACCACATATAGACAAGAGTTTTATAATGTGACTCTTGGACGGTAACAACAATCTTTTTTATCTTGTCTTTCGCTCGCTTGTTATTTTTTGTCTTACGCTCTATCAAATTAGAGAAGTATATTGTACTTTAGGCGAGCGAAAATTCGAACGAGCGAAATTCCGTTGACTGCGAAGCGAAATTTCGCACAAATTTTGCTTCCTTCATTTTCACCGAAAAGCTCCGAAATTCGTCGAAATACGTTTGCATTACTTTTGCACAGTACTGTAGCCTGATGCAAAATGCCTGATCTACCAATCAGAGTACGCGCTATGTGATCAACATTTTATAAACCACATTATAAATTGATGTCTCCCTTCCCTGCCAAGGGACATTGTGTATGTTTATAGAAAATGTTAGGGCCCCGGTAAGAAGGTACAGTCAACTCTCGCTTTGCAGACACCCTGTTATTACGGACACCCACTATTACGGACAAAATAAAGCCCTCACTTTGGCAAAATCTATAGTGGTTTGACTGAAAAGACTCCCGCTATTGCGGACTCTCGCTATTACGGACTTCAAACTACATCCTGAGGGTGTCCACTATGTTAAACGAGACTGTATTTTGTTGAAAGGTTATGGTGATTACAGAAATATGTTTATGGCTGGTTTTGGCTAGCCTGCGTCGCCGATGAACTCAACTGCCGGTAAAGTCAGTCTGCGAGTTAGTTAATGCACAAAAGCTTGTTCTGACCCCCCTTTTGTGCATTAATTCGCAGACGGACTTTACCGGCGGTACGGTTGAGTTCGTCTGCGATGCAGGCTAGGGTGTTCTGTTGAATGACTGGTTTCTGCCAGTGTACAAAAGTCAGGTGGTTGGGTCTATTCTTGGTTTTGGCTGTTGAAGGAGTCAATGGCATTGAAAAATGATAACATTTCAACTGATTTTGTTTTGAATGATGTTTCCTTTAGGAATACGAAGTTATCTTAGGAGCCAACAAAAAGGCTATGCCGGGTGGACCAGCAGCTAAAAGAGCTAAGAAGGGTGGTGTTACAGGCGTCAAAATGGAGCATATTCCAGGTTAGTATGTCAAGTACATAATGTGGATTACACGCTGTCCAGATGTGTTTTTGTATCATTGCTATCAGGCTAGTGAAGTTGAGGCCTAAATACAGAGTTTGTATGAGCTAGAGTTCAAACAAGGTTTTGTCAAGGCGGCCGTAAATAGAGCTGTCCTCTTTACAACAGTGTCCATTCAGAGAGCTTCGACTGTAGTTTCCCCCAGTGCTTGTACATGTAATACATTTTTTTAGGTAGTGTTACTAATATTTCTAAGTTTGTTAAAGGACACTGTCCGGCGTATTTGATCAAAACTGTTATAAATGCATGAAATGGTCCCTAAATCTATGAGATAAGAACTTAATAAATTCTAACTAAATGATAAAAAGCAATTTCTTCATGAAATTCCATACTGCAACAAACTTTTTGCAAAATTTCAAAGATTTCCAGTCAAATTTGAAACTTTGAAAATTGACATCCTGACTTTTTTTCAAAAATCCATATTAATCCATTTCCATCCTCGCCGTCGTTTGTCATCCTCACTTGCTAAGAGGCCACTATGTGGATATATTGTTCAATAAACCATTATTATTATTATTATTATTATTATTATTATTTCTAAGTTTGTTAAGCCATTACCTTGTGTGTTGAAAAAAAGTTTGTTATTATTTTGTATCAAACTCTGATTGTATGTTTTACTTAATAATTTTAGTTGCTCCAGACAGTACTCCGATGACAAGTTTGCCATACACCACTCCACCCGTGTCTGTTACAGCAACAACAGCACTTCCAACTCCAGTGGATGCAACAACTGTTCTACCCACCCCAGCTATTTCTGCTGCTCCTGCCTTGCCTTCAGCTGTTCAACCTGTTAAGGTTTCTAAATTTTCCTTCTTAAAAGTGCAATAGAAAATAATGTGATTCTCTGAAACTGTTGTGAAGCCGAGTTTCGTTTATGAGTGGAAAACTAGGGATGGAGAAGACTCTAAGACTCATTTATAACCTAAATTACATTGTATTTCTTTGCTGACTAAGTTCTTTACTATAAAGGATTAACATTCCTTCATCAGACTAGGTAACACAAGAGAACTTCAAATACCAAGGGCAACTCCTCATCCTCTAGCTTGGAGAGTTAGCAAGTTCATAATTTAGAGTCATTGATTTACTTTTAACCTTGTTAGTTTCTTCCTTTCAAAAAATTAGCCAGCTTCGAACAAATAAAAATTTCAGGTACCACTTAATGGTCATGTATGTTATTTGACTGTACATGTATGTTACAGTGATTTAATGTATGTCATTTGTTTGCAGGTCAAAAAGGGGGTAAAAAGAAAGGCTGATACTACGACTCCTACTACCCCCATTAGTGGAATGGTAGAGCCCATCCCTATTGTGAAGGCCAAAGCGGCTAAAATACCAACTCGAAGAGAATCAACCAGAACAGTGAAAAAGCCAAATCGAGATTTACCCGAAGACCCACAAGCGGTAAGCGGCATTTTAAAGGTGAAACATAATTATGTTCAGGGTTTGTACGGGTCACTGAAATCCTGGAAAGTCCAGGAATTTTGTTGTGGCATTTTCTAGGACTGGAAAGTCCTGACAAATGAGTGAATTTTTGGCAGGTCCTGTTAAGTCCTGGAAATCTCGAAAATTAAGTGAAAATTAAGTGCAGTGATAAAAGAATGGTCACAAAATGAACTACCGGTAACCTGTGTGGAGGAAATTATCGCAAAATGCGAAAATGATGTGTTGAAAAACGATAAGCTTGTACATTTGGAGTCTGGAAAATCTATAACAGGAGTCTTGGAAAGTTCTGAAAAATAATTTAAAATTTGTATTACAGTGTGACTACTTGAAGCAGGCCAGTTTGAAGAAAAGTAACCAATCAAAAGGAGAGGTTCGCACTTTGTTGGTGTCAAATTTTGTTGTAGAACTATTGTCTGCATGCTTCAACGTGATTGGTCAGTTTGTGAAAAAGGTCGCCATCCTTTGTTCTCAATTAACGTTTTGATTGGTTACTTTTCTTCAAACTGGTCTGCTTCAAGTAGTCGCACTCTAATAATATATTGATGTACATGTACATTGAATGTCCTAATTTATTGTTGCTAAAAAACAGTACGGACCGCGAATGTTGTAACTTGCATGCAGATGTCCAATTTCTTTGCGTCAGGAAAGTGTTGTATCTGTGAAGTACCATCGATAATCTTGCGGTTTGGGAGACTGCTTGGATTGACTGTTGGACAGACATTGTGATTACTATCTCTAATGATATTCTGGAGTACAATTTTCAGTGGAATTTTGCGATGATTCATTTTCGGATGCAATAAGGAAATTGGATGACTGCATGCAGGCTAAACATTCTATGGAAGGAAAGATTCTTGAGTGCCAGAAAAAGATTTCCCTTTAGTAACCTACTAGGCTAGTAACTTTATAAATCTACTAACAAATACTACACATGTACTGATCAAAGTTTTTTAATTTTTTTTTTAATTTTTTTTTTATAGTTTATTTGCTCATTTACAACACTTTACATACAATACTTAGTACAATACATTACCAACTTATAACACAATGTGTTTTGATTATGTACACTACATTACACTATTAATTTACAATACATTACACTACACTACATTAATAGGGAGAAAACAAGTAATAAAAGGAAACAAAAAAAACCTACCCTACTACTATGTTACGGTAGGACAACAAAAAAACTAGCACTACCAACAAAAAAAAACTTAGTTAAATAGTACTGATCAAAGTTACCAGAGTGCAAAGAAAGTGTTGTCCGATAGCCAGGGGCTAGTGGATTTTTCTGTCGGGCTAGTGCATTTTATTCATGGGCAAGTACATTTTTGGACATTTTTAGTTGGCAGATGAAATAATGCTAACAAGAAAGGCCTAGCACTTGAGCATCCTAGAAAATATGTTTTCTTTGCACCCTGAAGTTACTGTAGGTAAAGATGTTATTATTTTGTAGTTGTACTAGCCATCAGACAACTAAGCCTTAAAAACATTCACTAGCAGATTGATATTTCTGTTGCTGGGTTATGTTTTCACTGTGGGCAAAATACTTGTATAGCATTCTTTCACATTTAGTAATTTTAGCAATCATGTTTATTTCAGTCGCGTGGTAAAAAGAAACCATTATCGGAGCAGCTTAAATACTGCTGCATCATAACAAAGGAACTGTTTTCCAAGAAACATGCTGTAAGTACGGTAAACAAAAAAGGCCATAACTAGTTTTCTTTTAAGTTGTCCCATCAAGATTCCAACCTTGTCAGGCTTTTGACTTGAGACTCGTCTCTTTTCTGGAACACTGCCCTCATCATTAATGTTGGTAAAATGACATGAAGTATGATCGTAGATGATCGTAGTACGATCGAAACATGTCTTGCACAAAAATCAAAGTTGTCGTCTTGTTTTTTAAACATGAAGTATACTTTTTGTGTGTCAGAACAAGGAAAGTTTAGAACGACTAAAACAGTTAAGACTGCGAGCTGGGGAATAGTCAAACTCATTTACGCCTTGTTGACCATCCCCTTAAAGGGACACTGTCCCGGCGTATTTGTTCAAAACTGTTATAAATGCACGAAATGGTCCCTAAATCTATGAAATAAGAACTTAATAAACTCTAACTAAATTATAAAAAAGCAATTTCTTCAAGAAATTCCATACTGCAACAAAATTTCAAAGATTTCCGAGCCAAATTTGAAACTTTGAAAAACTGACATCCTGACGTTTTTTCAAAAATCCATATTGCAATCCATTTCCATCCACGCTGTCGTTCGTCATCCTCACTTCCTAATTGGTTCCTGTCATTTGTCGAGTGTTATTCTACAGAATCAAACCATTATTGATCAACTTCCTATGATCTAGATATGTTTCTGAGCTTCCCAAAATCATGCTAAAATCAGGACAGTGTCCCTTTAAGAAGACTTAAGCCTATAGTCTTATTGTTAAATAGACTATTTCCAAAGAGTAGCAATACTTCTACATGTCTATGCTTCATGAAACAATACTGATGTGATAGCCACTAGGCTCGATAAAAGACTCCTAATTATTTAGTGCAACAATCATTTGTGTATTTTTTAGGCATATGCATGGCCGTTTTTCAAGCCTGTTGACGCTTCTACTCTTGGATTACATGACTATCATGATATTATTAAGCAACCAATGGACTTGGGCTCGATTAAAGTAAGTGATTTGTGTAACTTTTCTTTTTTCCGTTGCTGGTGTTAGATTTTCAATAATTGTAAATTAGCTCTGAAAAAACCCCTTTGGGGATGAACTAATAAATTGCTGTTGTTGTGTCACTGACATTTACTGTGTCTTTCATTTACATGTGAACTCTGTAGTTCAAAATCCAACAAATGATTGTATTTTCACTGCTGTCAATCATAATTACGACAACAACCAATGGACGAAAAAATAAATAAATAAAATGGATCGATCTACCAATCACAGCCCACAGATATGGCCTTTTGAACCCATTGAAGTGAACTTCTGTTTCCTGAGACATTCGCTAAGATAGCGAAAAATGCACCTGTTAAAATGAACTTCTGTATTCCCGAGACGTTTGCTAAGATTATTGACGGCAGCGAAAAACGCAACAATACCCGATTCCCCCTATGAGACGCGCCTGCAGGGAATTATGGTAGTTGTATTCATCGAAACAAGCTGAGTGTCTAAATGCACGCGCAAATGGCGAATTACGCGCAAATGACGAGTTTTATACGCGACCGTTGTTTGTGGCGAAGAAAAATGAATCTCTTCGTCTTCGAGTTAAATACGGTTTATTCTCTAGTTAGAAAATAGCACTCCGGTTTAGGCAGAGAATATATAGAGTGTTCATCTACAAATTTTATAGTAAAGCAAGGTCTGGGTTGTCATATGTATAGTATATAAGTACCATTCAGGTTGCGCGCGAACAATTAGTAAAACAAAAAAATCGTCATTTGCGCGTGCATTCAGGCGGCCATTTTTTAGCAGTCGGAAAAGAAACTGTCAACACGTCGCTGAAAATGATCTTATCCGGCAGGAAATTATGGTAGTTGTATTCATCAAAACAAATCCGATCCAGTCCGAGATGGCGGCCGCTTGCGAATACATCCGCGTCTGCATCGCAAACCGGCTGTGTATTCGCAAGCTACCTCCATCCATCTTGGACTGGATTTGTTTTGATGAATACAACTACCATAATTCCCTGCAGGCGCGTCTCATAGGGGGAATCGGGTATTGAGCAGAGTTCAAATGTTATTGAAAGGCTCAGTAAGTTGACAAGTTACTAAACTAATTTGTATTGATTTCCTTGACAGGTTAAAATGGAGGGAAGAGAATACAATTCTTCATCTGAATTTGCTGCTGATGTGCGACTCATGTTCAGCAACTGCTACAGATATAATCCTCCTGATCATGATGTTGTGAAGATGGCAAGGCAACTGCAGGTTTGTACATGTAGCTACTCGGCTCTAACAGGGCACGAAATTAACTTTTTTTTCCAGGAGCCATTTGGTTCCTAAATATTCCAAAGTGGTCGCCAACTCCAAAAAGTTAGTCGCCATTTTTTCCAATAAATTCAGCACCAGAGACACAATCCATTGGCATACATGATGTATTCAATGGTTTCCACACGGCTTGCAAAGCATTATAGGGCGTTTTTGTGTACTCAGTTGAGAGAAACTTTGTTGACGTTTTTTGGCCCATATTTCTCGTTATGAAAGCAAAACAAGACCAGAGAAATATTGTTTTATAACTTTAATCTATTGTGTGACTTTTTTATGGCAAAGTTAGAACTGAAAACTTCAGGTAAGATGTCAGAATTCTAGTCGGTGTAGTCGCCAATTTGGCGACAAATTTTCAGGATTTGGTCGCCAATGTGGAAAACTTAGGCGCATTGGCGACTGTATCAGGCGCAATTTCGTGCCCTGTCTAACCCAACTTTTCATGTAATTTTGGTTTGAGTCTTGATGTTCCCAATTAGACAAGAGTAAATCCCAGAAATGTTTGGACTCGAGTGTCAAAGCTTAATGAACTACTTCTAGTTCAAACAGGGAAAGAAACAAACAACTTGTAGTTTTGAATAATAAAATAATTATAAAATGACTTTGTAATCCCTGACAAGTGACTAATATCTTACAGGTCACAAGAATTACATAAAATTGTCTTGATATTTAAACACAACTTTGCAACTACAGTTGAACCCCGCTATCTTGAACTCTCATGGGAAACTAAAAACAGTTTGAGATAGCGGGGTGATTTAAGCATGGGGTTTCATTTGCTGCAACATTGATGTATCTGGATTCACTGTTTGCAGGATGTTTTCGAAATGAAATTTGCCAAAATGCCTGAGGAACCCGAGCTTCCTCCTCCACCAATGATGGAAGCCGCTGAAGCAGAACCAGAGTCTGCCGCATCTCCGCCATCATCGTCACCTGCAGTCTCTGAAGACAATGAAGCCGACAGAGCTGAGCAGCTCTCTCAGCTTCAACAACAGGTACTCTTACTGTTCTTTCAATAAATTTGCTTTTCTGTGAACCTCTGCAAGTGACATTTTGTTCCAAGTTAACCAGAGATCAATATCTACCATTCCAAAATCCAAATGGAAGCACACAATGTTCAACAAAAACGTGACGTTGATTTGAAGTTAATATATGCTAACCATTAACAAATGGACTTCAGCGCTCCAAGCTGCGACCATTTTGGTCGCCATGGTGAGTGAAAAAAAATTTTGGCAACTACATTTTCCAAACAGGTCGCCAAATTGGCAACTAGGGTTGGCTGGACATTGAACAATTATTATTTTTAGTATAATCGCTTAGCCAAAGAAAATACAACCACAAGTTTCTCCTATAACTATTTAATCTGCTCGTCTTGCTTATCTGTTTGCATTTTAGTAAAAATCATGGCTTAGACTTAGCTGTTCGTTGTGCTGTTCGTAGCCGCCATCTTGAAAAACACGATTGCGTTCTTATTTACCATACCGTATAACTGCATGTTTGCAGCTAACTTGCTTTTTTGCATTTTCTATCTTCCTTGCATCCTTTTATGTACTTTCCTGGGTGGTAATTAAGACAGTTCAACAAAAAACTCTTGAATGTAAACAAGAACAACGGCACGAAACGCTGACTTAGTTAGTCGAATGTACAACAGCAAGGTTCCAGATAAGCTTTAAGGGCAAGTTGTCAATGAGGAATTGCAACAGGTCAATAGATGAGGGTCTCACCAAATCAGCAGAAGTTTTCCATAAATTTACCAGGTCAGGTAGCCGGCCTTGTCGGGTTTTTGACCCAAGACCCCTCTCTTGCATGTATCTGGAACACTGCAACACCAGTTTATAGCACTGTCATCTTTAACCTTTTCACTCCCAGAGTCAAACCTTGGGTCAATATAATAATTGTTAAGAAAATTGAAGGGCCGTAACCAGGATTCATAATAATATATATAAAAAACGTTCTCTGGTTAAAAATTTTAAAACTATAAGCTTTCGACAACCGTCCTGTTGTCTTCAACGGATAAAAATGTGGAGAAAGCGAATGTGCGTACATGATAAAAAGTAAAAGAATTAGCATACGCGAAAGAATTTAAAACTAGGGAGTAAAAAGGTGCGAAAGTCATTTCTTTAAAAGAATGCGGTATTGACTTGGAAGCGGGCATGAGTTATTGTCAGCGTCAACAGTTTTTGAAGTGTGCCAAGACTCAAGGGTTTTAAGGTGGCGATAATTGCCTTTGTCAATAATAGAAGCATTGTCAAAGTCGATGTGATGATTGTTGGACCAAGCATGGTTTGCGACATTAGAGCCTTTGGTGTGCATTTTTACATTTCTGGTGTGTTCTTTCTTTCTGGTGTTAAATGACCTCCCGGTTTCGCCAATGTAACTCCACGGACATGTGGTGCAAGGAATTTTGTAAATAATAATTGTTGTTGTACCTTTTGAGTCTGTGGATGAAACCCTAGTGTGTGGCCATTCAAATGAAAGCTAATGAGCAGTACTTTCAAGTGGCGCTGTTTGTTTTTGACAATTTTGCAAAATGAAATTCACAATTTTTTCCTCAGTTTTGAACTTAGCACTCTTGGGAGTGAAAGGGTTAATTTATTGATACAACTGATCTTAGTAGGTAACTTTATTAATAGATATAATTATGTTCCTTGACAACAGCTGATATCAGTACACGAGCAACTGAGCAAACTTACAGGGGAAACTGTTATTGTCACAAGCAACAAGGCAACAAAGAAGAAACCAGAGAAGAAACCTCCTGCTAAAAAGGAAACCAAACAAGTCGCCCCACCGCAGCCAAAAGCTCAGCCTAAACAGAAATCCTCGGCAAAGGCTCAAGCGGCACAAGCTCAGCCAAAGGCAGAAAAGGCACCTAAGAAACAGTCTGCATCAAAAAGATCTGCAAATAGCAAGTAAGTTGGAAGGGGTTTTCTTACATGTATATAACATTTGAATCAGAGTAGACTGCATCAAACAGATAGTTTGTCCTGTTACTTACAAACTGCAGCAGGTTAGCTCAGTTGGTAGGGCATCTGATTTAAAGCGGGAGGTTGTGGGCTCAAATCCTCGCCGGACCACCAACCAGGGTCATATTAAAATAACTGGTAAGATCATGCTGGCTGTACATAAAAGAAACTTCGATGATCGCGTCCTTGAGCAGGGACGTTAAGTCATTGGCCTTGTCTCCTTCACCTTCTCATAATTAACTGATTGGGGATGTTAAAGAATCCACATTTGGATCACTGTTTGAAAAGAGTAGGGGACATAATATAATAGGGACCTTTAGATCGGAGTACGAGTACGAGATTGACTATGAGTACGACTTACGAATTTCAAATCAGTCACGTTCCCAGAGTCCTCGCTCTTTACTGTTGCAGACCAGAGAGAATGAGGCCCTAGGAACAAGATTTGTGTTAGACGTGTTGATGTAAACCCTGCACACTAGATTTGAAAAGTCGTACTCGTACTCAATCTCGTACTCGTCCTCCGATCTAAAGGTCGCTATTAAAGCTCGATATGGAATTTGCACTATACAAATAATACATAACCATTTCAAACAACAATCATTGATGGTATATTTGTTTGTTTTGGAATAAAGGATGGCAGCAAAAAAGAAAACATTAGAAGCGGATAGTGATGACGAAGTAGATCCTGCAAGACCCATGACATACGACGAAAAAAGACAGCTTAGCCTTGACATTAACAAGCTTCCAGGTTGGTTGAAGTCATTCTTTTGCATATGTTGTCACAGGTTATCATTTTGTGACACTGCAATGCCTTTTAGCAGTATTGGGCTTGCGGTTTTTTTGTTAATAATTAAATAATTTATTTTTGAGTCAAAGGGCTGCCCTACAAGACATAAAGTTGCTTGTTTCCCAAACTTAGTATTGGCACCATGGATTAAGAAACGTAACCCGGATTTACTCAGTATAAGTTGGAAATAACTAGACGAGTCACAAGATTTTAACTGTGGCACTGTTTTCATTTACAAATCAGGAGATAAATTGGGAAGAGTAGTGAATATCATCCAATCCAGGGAACCTGGTCTAAGGGATTCAAACCCGGATGAAATCGAAATTGACTTTGAAACACTCAAACCATCGACACTGAGGGAATTGGAAAAATATGTTCAGCAGTGCTTGAGAAAAAAGGTCAAACCTCAAACGAAGAAGGCCAAGAATGCCGAAGAGCGAGAAATGGAGCAAACAAAAAAGAAAGAAGAGCTCGAAAGACGACTTCAGGTATGTAGCAATAGCTTACTTACAGCTTACAGATCCCTTGGGCGTGGAGTGTCTCATAGGGCATGTACAAATAAGCGCAATGTAGCAATAGCAGTAATAAAGTTGTTATTAGGGATGTGTATGTCTGTTTGAATTACTTTGTATGTTATGCATAAGCTGTATAATGTTGTAAGCTAGATTTGCTAGCAGCAATACAGGGATTCAGCTGACCGCGTGACTCCTTTTCCTCATCAAGGATGTAAGTGGCAAGCTTGGAGGCACAGGACAAAAGAAACAGACCAAGAAAGGTGAGCTGGCATAGTGGCCTTATATTTTAGTTCAAACTTTGTTTGTCTTTTACTACAATAAAGTGTGTTATCACTGTACTCTTGTACTAATCGTGGACATGTACTGACAAAAGTAATTGTGTTCATTATAATACCGAATTAAAACACAGTTGTGATTTTTTCTTAGCATTCGTATCTGGAGAATGTTCTTGAGTTGGTTCCTTGCAAAACATTTTGCATATAGTTTTTTTCCCCGAATGATTGTATTCCACTCACTCCTATTACCATTTTTAAAAAAACTTGCATTAAAAAGAGATAGGAAATTTACATAATGAAGGGCTTCGGGCAAAAACGTCCCCTTGGTTGATCGGTTTCTTTTGTTCAGTTCCTTTTGTTTCCAAAAAGCCAAGGGGGCATTTTTTCTCAGAGCTCTTAGTTGAGTTTGGGAAGCAGCGTAACTTAGGGAATTGGTCTTAAAATCCCGAGGTCCCGGGTTCAAGCCCTCCAGCTTCCTGCTAGACTGCAAACAGTCCGTCCTTTTTCCTCAGATCCTTTGCACGGGCAGAAATGGAATAATAATATTATTTCAAATGAGGGTAAAAAACGAGGAGGGATTGGGGAGAGGGAGGAAAAAGACCGACTGCGGAGGTTTCTTTGTTCTTTGAATCATGTTTCTGAGAAACAGAAAATACTGATTGGTTGGCTATCGGCCACGTCTTGATGTTTCCCACATTTCACTTCTCGATGACACCATGGTTTATTTGATACCTGGACATCTGAAACACTTTCTTACTACGTTTGAGTCAAGTGCATTATGTTGCACTAAAATTAGTCTGCACTTGAAGAAACCGTCAGGAATAAAGTAGGGAAGATTACAACTGACAAGATGCATAACCACATTTTAACACAAACGTACACATAAAATGAATGACAGCTTTGGTAACGAATCAGGTTGTGGGAGGCACATTGGTATCGTGGTTGTTGTGTTGGTCTTTGGATTAAACAGTCTGGGTTTGAGCCCTGGCCGGAGTCATTGTGTTGTGTTGTTGGGCAAGACACTTTACCCTCACAGTTCCCCTCCCCACCCAGGAGTATAAATGGGTACTGGTGAACTGTCAGGGAAACCTGAGAAAATGCTGGAACCTGCAATGGACTAGCCTAGTCGTCTCGTGTTGCGGCGCCAGTTGTGAGCGACTAGGTGCATCAAGACTTTACCACCATAATCAGGTTATAATAATAACAAGTCCAGACTATTCGTCCCAAATTTGCTGACATCTGAGATTTTTGACACCTTCAAACACTAATAAGCCCCTCCTCCCCCTCACTCCTGACGCAAAATCCCTTCCACATAATAAGCCCAAACATTTTTGGAAAACAAAATTATTTGCAATAATGACCCCCCCCCCCCCCCCCCCCCCTCTCCTCCCATTCACTCACATGACTCACAAAAAAAAGCCATATAAGCCCAGGGCTTATCAAAATTTTACGGAATTCAAGCAACTGTGCCTGTGTTTAAAATAGCCTCTCACAAGTAGTCTAGCAGTTAGCAGCTGCCTTGGAACATCTACATAACTATCCGTCTAACCCACTAAATCATTCTGTATTAAACACACTCGTTTTTGCGTAAAACTCGCTCTCACAATTCTCTTCTGGTTTCATTTTCAGATTCACAACGCTCAGATCACTCTGTTGTAGATGTTGTAGGCAATGAGCCTCGGCCTTCAAGACTAAGTGAAAGCAGCAGTAGCAGTGGCAGCGGCACAAGCAGTAGTTCTGATTCGAGTTCAAGCTCTGGGTCCTCTAGTTCGGCAAGCAGCTCTGACTCAGAATCAGGTAGTGAAGAATAGAAACAGAGTGGGAACAGCTGCCCAAAAATTCGCTTAAAACGAGTTGCGCGTTTATAAGTTAGGAAAATTATAGTTGTTTTCAATCATGACGTGATATTGTCCACATGATTTTTTTTTTAGTGTAAATAATGTACATTCAAACCCTTGGGTACACGCAATTCTGTCATGAGCTGCTGAATAAGTTGTTCATTTTACTATTTAAGTGTTTTTTAGTTAGTAGATAGGTTCAACATTAACCAAGTTACATGTGACTGTACAACATCTGTAAAAAGTTGCTAGTGCATGTTTTACCATAAAATATCAGGAAAGGCTTTCCTAAACCCAAAACTGAACTTAGAGCTGACAAGATTCATGCTACGTTCGAATTCATGATACGTTCAAATTCATGATACGTTCGAATGACTGCCAGGCAGTGCGTTTGTAACTTTTTTCTGCGTTCTGCCAATATCTTAATATAGCAAAATAAATTTGTATTTTACCATTATGGATTGTTTGTCGTTTGTACAGTTGAATTGTTTGTTGATAAGTTTAGGTTAAACCCCAGATCAGGTGGATCTAATTTGGTTTCTTGTTTGACAGAGTCTGGTGGTGTGAGCCACAAGACTTCTCACAGTACTGGAAAGGTACTTATGATTTCATTCACTCCTTTGCAATAAACCTCTCCCCTTCTCATCTATCACCACTTTGCAATCTATACATTTAGTGGTTTAGCCACATATGCACACACTTTCTGGGGTGGCGAATGGTAAATTTGAGACTTGGCGAGATGGCACGACTAGCGGGGTTTTTTCTCTGCAAGCCGGATACGTTTTCGATTTCTATACCGAGATCAAAACTCTAAAACGGCTTTGTGAAAAAATCGAGACTCAAGACCTACATGTACAGGACTGCTCTAGAAACGAGACTGCGAGACCCATGAAATTTGACTAAATTTTGCGAGACCCATATTTTTATAATGACCATTCTCCACCCCTACTTTCATCCGTTCTGAATTACTGCTCATTCTCCTAACTTAGTTGCAAGTTAAAAAGCAGTTTGGATGCATGGAGATTTATAACATGTACAACTGAAATAGGAATGTTTATTGGGGGTATTAGACCATCCTCAGATAAAAATATTGATTTCACTTGAAGCTCAAACCCAATGATCACAATATCCAAAAGCATGTAAAAACATCCATTTCTTCATTCTCTAAACACTTCTTTATTATCTTGAACTTTCTTCTGACTTGGCTGCTGATACTAACGAGTCAGATCTCATTCTATTCCTCCCGACATTGCCAGAACAAGTCTGCTGGTCACACATCCAAGGCGACACCAACGCCATCCAAACCAGTAGCAAGTCATGTGACCCAGCCTGCTGGTATGTCTACTTCCCCTCTTTTTACATTTTGTTTCTTCAAATCCACCATTTCTTTTGAACCCGAAGTTGTGGCTCGAGCCGAGAAAGCAGAAATTACTTACCAAAATATTTCCTGCAAAAAGCCAACAATATATTGATAATTTTATCCCCTGTTGTCGGACCTAAAGCTATTGGTTCCCCACCTCGGCTTCGAAAGAAATGGTCGATCTGAAATGCTACCATGTGATGTTAAAGATTTTGTTTGAAATTATACAATAGTGTTAAAGGACTGCACTTTCAATAAGTACAACATCATTCTAGTTTTTATTCAAATATGCTCAAAGGCTGTTGTCTTTCGGCTTCTTATATTCCTTTTTCATAATCTGTAGCAAAATCAACGTCCTTTTATCAACATTCTTCGGGGCACAAAAACAAAAATGCATTTTCTTTTTGTTTGTCGTTGGCACGGCCTCGGGGCTTGCAATATAAGTTCTACATTGCCCACTGGATAAAAATGAATGGAAGATGTTAGTTTAACTGCTTTGCTTACCTGTAATTCCATTCATAATAATGGTTGCTTTGGACAACAGCCTTGATCTGGAAATATTCACTGCAGAATATTGACCCTCGTTAACCCTCCAAGTACCGAGAGTGTTCACCACCTAATTTAAACTCCTTACAATACCGATATACTGTCAAAGCAGAGAAGTGATGACAATAAAAATCATTAATACCGGTTCTGTCTTGACTACCACTTAATTCTCAGAGTTGTACGGTAATCAGTCTGGGGGTATTGTTCGCAGTAAGTTCTATTTAATCCTTACTGTCTCTTGCTTTTGAAAAATCTTTGTGCAAACATCGAAGCGTTCACATGCCAGATCTAGTGCTAATCAGCCTAAACAAAGATTTTTGCTTATTGGTACTGTATCTGTATAAATAGAGGAAATGTCAAATTATCAACAACAACAAGAACTCCAACCAATAGAGAAGGCAATTTTGTGGGAATCTGAGCCCATCTTGTAGAAATGAGCCATTCAATTGTCCATATTGCAATCTATTTCTGTTGTTTGCAATCCTCACTTCCTATTAGTGCTATTCTTCAAAATTAAATCATGGTTTGGTTTACTATTTGTTTGGGAGTTTCTCGGAATCAAGCTTGATCTGTCTGATAGTGTTCCATTATATTACGATGAACGATGTAGAAAAATGCGTTGCCTCCTTTCTCAAACACCTCGAAGGTGGAAAAGTCAGTTCCTCAAATATTCGACTTGCATTTCAACTCCAAGTGACTAAGATTGTGCCCGGATATTCACTTTTGCCAAGTTGTAATTGCAAAGCTGAGTCCAGAAAAAGTTGCATTTTGCTTCCACTGCTTGTTGCACTAATGTCACAATCTCCCTCCCACTCCTCCCTCCTGATTTGCTTTATTTGGTTTGTGCCCCTGGCTTGGAGAACTCCAAATGATGTTTAGTAAACCAAACACCTTGTGGCAAGCCTTTTAAAAGAAGGGCTACTCTTTTCTCACAAAGCAACACAAGTCTTGAAGATTCTGAGTTGATTACAAGCTGATGAATGAATGAATAGTGCCTTGATGGCACTGACAATAATTTTTATCACTTTATGGAATAGTCTTTTGTCTCTTATTCACATTTGTTGCAATAAATTAACAAAACCCCAGCTGCTCTGTTTCCTTACTTGGAGGTGTTTACAGAATTGCCAACCCCCCACTGTGACTAATGTAATTAACACTGGAAATGTCTCCCAACACAGAGAGTACCAGTTCAACAACTTCTAAATAATACGCTTTGACTGATTTGCATAAACTTCTTGCACACTTCACTTCAGAGTTTTAAAAAAATATGGCAAGTGCAACTCTGAGTTACATGTACCTTGTCGTGGCCAAATAAACCCTTGCATCACTGAAATTGAAATCAATAATTTTTATTTATAAATTGAAGAAATGATTCTAAAATCACAACCAGTGTTAAGTGATACTCCATAGATTGATGGCAAGGTTACACATTTTGCTTGCTCAACAAAAGATTAGTGATTTCAAGCGATTAGGCTAAGTGACATCCATCTTGTTAGACTCTACCATTGGCCATCTTGATCATTTTTCTGTATTTTTTTTTTAATGTTGTCTATGGCAACAGTCGTTAAATTTTCTTTTATTGGAAGCAACTGAATAACTTCAAGACAAATTAAAGCACTGACTACGATTACCATAATTGAGTCAGTGCAGCAATTATTGATGGTGCAATCTCGTTCGCAGAGTCCTTGTTACCCTTGTCCAGCGGCGGAACAGGCAACAAGGACCTCTGGGGGGAAGCGATCCGCCATGACATGCGCATGTCATAGCGGATTGCTTCCCCCCAGAGGTCCTTGTTGCCCGTTCTGCCACTGGACAAGGGTAACGAGGACTCTGGAAATGAGATTGTTGATGATGTCAATTCACCTAATCATCACATAATCATAGGTTCCTAAGAGATCCCTGTTCCTGAATGATATGAATTGTTGGACCTCTGTTCACTCACATTAACACTTTGTTGTAACCAAGACTAAATTCGCACCCTCTTGCCTCATTGAACAATTTCTTGGAGAAATAACATTGACCTTTCTAATTCACCTGATTGTCAAAGCCTAGAAAACTGCCTTGATTGAAAAAACCCCTGGTGATGGAAATGCCAGCCTTCCATAGATATCAAGTTTCTTCTCTTTTTTTCAACTTAAATCTGTGATTTATTATTACCATTATCTGAATAGAAATGTCCCCAGAACATCTGACGTTGAAAATCGCAAATGCAATTTTTTTAGCTGGCTGGCATGAGATCGTTTTCGGTTCCAAATATTAATTCTTCTTCCTGATTGCGGCATATATTTCAATGTGAATTCTGAGAATTTGGTGGTACATTAACACAATAGCGCTGAGTTGACAATTTGATTTCCTTTATTCTCATCACTTGTCTGCTTGTCAATGTATTGATATTAAAAGGAGAATTTAGACGTTGATCACTCTGCGGACTGCACGGAATCTCAAGCCTATTTCTTACTGCTTTAGTTGTGCCACCCCCCAAGCCTACTCCAGCGCCAAAGCCTCAGGAAAAACCTGCTATAGCCAGTGCGGTATCCACTACACCTCTACCTACACCAGTAACGAGTACTCCCCCTGCGGCAAGTGTTGCACCACCTAAACCTGCCAGAGTGGCGCCTCCAAGTATCCCTGTAGCGCCGCCAAAGTCTACAGCTAAACCTGCAGTATCTACAGCACTCAAGCCGACGCCCACCAGCACCACAACCATACCCAAGCAGACTGTCTCGTCATTTGCAAGGACTACAGCTGCAATAAAGCCTCCTACACCTGTGACACCTGTCAGTACCACGGCAACTGCGCTGCTTAAAGACAAGGCACCAGCTGTTGCTGCTGCTGTGGCAGAGAAAAATCTGTCAACGACTTCACGATCAGGTATTGTCCTTGTTGTGCATTCCACTAAAGACTTCACGCAATCCATAGATACCACTCTAATGCAAATGACCCAGACACCTCCATCTTTAATTGGCACTTGGTAATGACCTGAGGCGGCTGACGAAATTCAGGCTGTTCCATTAATTTCAATGTGAAACTCCTGTTATTCAAAAACATACTATCAACTATTTTGTATATAGTCAATCTGAATGTATTAACTCTTTCTCACAAAATGTTTTCCCATTTTCTTCACAGGAAGTAGCGGTTTGACGTTTACTGTAGGAGAGTTACCAGGTTCACTTGCATCTATTGGTAAGCAAATGAATATTTTTCCAGGCAAATTTTCCTCTATTTTCTCCCAGTTTCCAGTAAACATAAAAGCTTTCCAGTACTTTGGTTTTCATGATTTTCATTTTTTCTTCCCAGGACAAAAGAATGAAAATCAATCATCAAAGAAGGTAGGTTTCTGAAGTCCTGAGATCAAGAATTTAATTTTCCTTATGTACCAATTGCCATACATTTTGTTGCTTGTTCTGAGAATTTGGTTGTACATCGAGAAAACATGATTTTTTTAGTCGCCTGTCTCCAGTAGTTGAGATTCCAAGCCAAGGCTCATTGTCTTCAAAAAAATAAAAAAACTCGTAGTCTGAAGTGTGATTTAGTCTTCAATCATGATTGTTAATTTTATTTTTTCAGGATTCCACCCCCAAGACAATTCGCCAAGTACCTTCATGGTCCAGTTTGAGTAATACAGGTTCCTCTCTATCCCGCCCTGCATCATCTGCAAGCAGCTTTGAAAAGTTTCGGCAGCAAGCAAGGGACAAGGAGGAAAGAGTAAGTTACACACAAAGAGAGAGAGAGAGAGAGAGAGAGAGAGATGGTCAAACTGTGGTCACATAGTATCACTAACAAAACATTCATGTCATGAACCTTACTTAAATAGCCTGTGAGAGCAGCCGGTCTAATTTCGGCTCTTGTTTTACAGCGCTTTTCAATAACATGCGAACTCTCAGGAACTCTCCTCAATCAACGGTTTCGTTTTTCGCTGCCGTCAATCATTTAGTAATCCATTCAAAAGTTCACGTCCGTGGATTGTGATTGGTTGACAATCCACAGACGTGAACTTTTGAATGGATTACTAAATGACTGACGGCAGCGAAAAACGAAACCGTTGATTGAGCAGAGTTCCCGAGAGTTCGCATGTTATTGAAAAGCGCTGTAAGCGCCAAAAAAACTGGCTGCTCTCACAGGCTATATTTTAAACTAATCTGTTGGTGTGTTTGGAACACAACTGTTTCCAAACAATGTCTTGCAATCATTATGTTTCATGTGGAAAGACTTAATGGAATAGGCCAGTTTCAATATAAAAATTCTAACTTGGTTCCATATGCTCAGGGGGATAAAACAAAATAAATTTAATTATTCATGCCTCGGCTTCAGTGTGATTTATTTTGTTTTATTCCCCTGAGCCAAGTTAGAATTTTTATTTAATAATTTGAAACTGGGGCATTGTATGATTTGTAGTTGCTTGATCTTTGCTTTTAAACCTTTATCTTTATCTTGATTTCCAACAGGAAAAAAATCTAAAAGCTGAAGAAGAACAGAGACGTCAACAGAAAGAACGAGCAGAAACTGACAAATTGCGACAAGCCGAGGAAAAAAAACGGTAGGTCAGCCCTGCGAGAGCAACTTAGAGCTTGTGCAGTTAAAACTGCCTTGTCCCCAGGTGCCGTTGCATGGTGTTGGTAAAGGGCGAGAAAACAGGGAGGGTGGGGATTGATGGTCATCAGTCCCACACCTTTCCATGGGCACCGCGCATGAACAAGGAGCAACCCCTGGGGTGAGGCAGCAGTTGTAACTTAGTTGGATTTCTGTTTTGTTTTGTCCATATGTAACGGTAACAATTTTTGGTGGTGTTGTAGGGAAAAGGAAGAAGATGAGGCTTTGGAACAAGCTAGGCAAAATAAAGAACAAGAGAATGCCAAGCAAGTGCAGAAGATGAAGATAGAACGCATGAGAGAAGCTGAACGACGAAGAAGGGAAGCTGTAAGTACAAAAAATATTGCAAAAAATTAGATTTTTTACATACTTTTTAACAGAGCTACTTTGTTTAAACTTGCCCAACCCTCCCCTCCTCCTTTGCTTCTTACCAGACTTTCAGTATACAGTCAAACCTCTATTAAGTGGTCACCCTCAGGAAATAGCCAACTGACCACTTAATAGAGGTGTTCTAAAATTTTCAATTTAAAGTTAAAATTTACCCACACAAGCCTATTAGCCCAAACAATGGCATTCTTATGCTGATTACATTATAATAATGTTGTTTGATGAGCTCTGACGTGCTCCGCTTATCGTCGTGTCAAAATATCTCATTGTAATCTAACTAGGTGACCGTTTAATAGAGGTGAAATACAATAAAATAGGTGACCGTTTAATAGAGGTGAAATACAATAAAATTAGCCAATTGGGAAGTCTAAAACGGTGACCGCATCCGCTCTAACAGACACCTCTCATAAGTGGAGACCTCTCGTAAGCGGACACCTTTCATAAGCGGACACTTAGTCATTTACCCAGCTACACTTGTATATACAAACACTACATTTTTAACCTCCCAGCAGCGGACACCTCTTGACATTGTAAGTGGACACTTTTTCTGGTCCCACGGGTGTCTGCTTATGGGAGGTTCAACTGTACTCGTTTAAAGAGGTTCGCAATCTGCATTTATACCAGTCTTGTGCAATTTCTTTATTCCTGTTGTATTTTATCCACAGTTGGCTGGAACGATCGACATGAACCAACAAAGCGACATAATGGCAGAGTTTGAGGGAACCATGAGTTAAAGCTGTGTTCAAAGAAATTTAAATTTGTCCACGTTTAGCCATTGCTGGCGACTGTGAATTGTCAATGCTACATCCTTAACTGGTTAAGTGATGCAGAAAAGCAAGTGTACATGTACTATGCCTCTAGTAGTCAGTGCTTCCACATCTAAAGATGATGACAGATTCAAGACATCCCTTGAAGCGGCATTTGAAGAACAAAATGAACTTGAAAAGTTGGAATGAATGAACAATTTTTATCTTATTTATAGCTTTTATATGTTGCTGATTGCAATGATCCTAACAAGGAAGTTTTCAAAGACCAAAAAAAAAAAAATTATTAATAGTAGTTCTGCCAACTGTTAACAATGTCTATGATGATCCAAATGAGGTTTGCTTTAGAAAGTAAAACCATTTTGACTGTGACTGTCTGTTTAGAGATCAGAATAATATTAATACCAATTGACGCCAGAAGGGTGTTAGCATTGGAGGAATTGTTTCCCTGGTGCATTGTCATTGGAAATTACAGGGTAATTCTTGGCCTTGGTTACCATGACAACAAGTTTTAAGAAGCGTTGCCACAGAAATAATGATAACTGGATTATCTATATTGTCTTTTTTTACCTTTTTTTTGTTGTTGTACCTGTAGTTCAAAATCATGTGAAAACTTTAGTAATGTCTACATATTATACAGATGTTAAAAGTTAAATTTCAGTTGATTAGAAGCAATAATAATTGTGTTATCTTTAAGTGTAGATAACAGTTGGAATGATGTTGATTCAAATTATAACCTTTAGTTTTGATTGGGTTTCACTCGTTCAACTTCCAGTAAGTTTTGGTTTGGCCTTGTTCACTTACATACCCAAAACAATAAAATGGCAATTTATATCTGATAGCTACTTCACAGCTTGTCAGACTTCATTGATAGACAGGTTTACTACTGACAGTATTGAAAAATTCTGGCAGAATTACAGAATGCAAAATATCCTTTTATAATTAAAGAGAAACATTGTCTACCCCAATAGACAGCATTTTAGTTTAAAGTAGAGATAAGTTGACACACTGCAACAACAATAACAACAACAACAACAACAAAATTACCAAAAAAAATCAGAAAAATTTACAGTAAAAGTTAAGGAAAAAAAATATAAAAAGATCACAAATACAGTAATATTATTATTATTTGACTCTTAAATAAGCTTCCATCAATCATTATTGCAGTATGTGTGCTTGTACACTTATGCTAAACGACAAGTAAAAGAAAACTACCAAAAAAACCTCCAAAAAACAATAAAGAACAAAAAAAGTCTCAAATTGTGTGATGTAGTGGTTGATAAGTCACAAGCGAACTTAGCGCTACTGAAGGATGGTCAACAGAACTGCATAATTATAGTTCTTTATTGACGCAATAATGAAAAACAATCTAGGCAGTTATACAGCACCTTGTGCATTTGCAAAGAAAGCCAGAAATTAAGGCATCAATGGGATTTAAAACATGCGACCCTGATCCCTTTCTCGTTACCGTCAAAGCAGCTGAAGCATTATGCTTCAAAAATGAGAATAGCGATCTTTAGATCGGAGTACGAGTACGGGATTGACTACAAGTACGACTTTCTAATTTCAAATCAGTTACGTTCCCAGAGCCCTCGCTCCTCCCTGTTGCTGACCAGTAGAGAATGAGGCTCTAGGAACAAGATTGGTGTTAGACGTGTTGATGTAAACCCTGCGCACTGGGTTTGAAAAGTCGTACTCACATCTGTATAGGGTTAGTCTCAACATGAATTAAAATATTCACAAGAACCAGTAAGAACATGAACTATTTACAACTCTGTGTATTGTTTCATTTTATGCTTCAGCACTTTCCGGCTGGTATTTGTGAATTTTTTACTTCTGTCATATCGAGTCTAACCCTGTACAGATGCGTTTATTATTTTTATTCAGCAGTCTTGGTTAACTCGAAACTGGACTATTCTTTGTTTCAAATTGAATAATGCAGTCATTCAACCTACATTACAAAATTATATCAAAGAATATTTCAATCATCTCTTGAACTTAATTGCTACCACTATTTGTGAAGAAAAAGCACAACTTTTGTAATGGTCCAGAAACAGAGCACTTTTCTTAATTTGCTTCATTACCTTTCATTGCTTGCGGTATGTAATGATTGCATTATTGACCATGTTGAAAACCACTTTGGATTTATGAAGACTATTCTCAATTTTTTAGTGAAATGCTCCAGCCATTTTGACTGTAATGTAACATCAATGTTAGAATCCTCCAAGAATGATTGTTGTCATTCCACTCTATGACCCACTGTTACAATCAATCGAAGAGGCTAAGAGAGAATACCTTTGAGGCCAGATCTGTCTTCCTTATCCACTGTTTGCTTATCTGTAACTATAAAATAGAGTACTGGAAACATTAAAGCAACGGTAGTAATGAACAATTCATTTTATTTACAAATAATATTACATTACAGATAGCTGACATTCAATAGCAAGTATAAAATACAATGGTATCACATCCAAAATACAATCATCTACTACAGGTACAAATGCTTGCGTTATATCAGAACAAAAGTAACCTGCAGACAGCCATCTATTGTAAGGCACATTGACTTTAGTAACCTAGCTGTAATTTTCTGCATAGGAGACTAGGAGCTCGAGCAGGATATTTCAAAGGTCCCACCCCCTGCCTTGCTACTTAAATTATTTGAGTAGCAAGGCAGGGGATAGTCGCTTACACAGCTGTTATTTGGGTTGTCATGCAACGCTCCTCTCCCACTAAGTAGGGGAGAAACATTGCTTGTTTCACGTTCTGTGGCATGAAACATCAGGTGGGAACCTGTCTGTGCCCTGCACCTAGCCTGTTTACTCCCAGAAAGTGAAGAATCATCTCGCCTTCAACAGCACCCTGACCGATGTGTTCTACTCTCCCCCCCCCCCCCCCCCCCCAGTACATGGGCTTCATATCCAAGATTTTCACTACTTAGGTACCACGTGTACAGAAAAGAGGATATCGTCAAACCTTGCACAGGCTTGTCAACTTTAATATGGTTTATAAAATGGTAACACCAATGTACAGTGTACTCCACTGTTAGCATAGAGATGCATATCAATTTTTTGAACATCCAATTCAGCCTAGTTCACCTGCCGTGTCCAAAGGAAATAACATTCACTAATACAAAACAATGCTTGTGAAAAAAACACTGATCCTGGGCTATTTGGTGTTACTTTTTTATATAAAAATGTCATCGTTAAATATAAAGCCTGAATCTTAAACAAGGTATACTATAATAATATATTTTTAAATGTACAAAGTTTACAGAAGGGCTAATGTGCGATTCCAGAAAATATCCATACCCACCCTAGCCTAGGCTATATCCATCCCAAGGAAGGTCATTGGAAATTCCGAGGGGGGGTGGGGTCTCAAAAGCCAACAATTTTTAAAGGAAAGTATGAAGAAGGGGGAAGGGCAGGCTCAACCAAAAAACCTTCTGTGGGGGGGTATGGATACTTTCTGGAACCGTACAATAGAGAAAAAAGCCATTAGCAAATATTTACATTATTTTATAATAACAAACAGAACAGGCAACTGTCATCAAAACCCAACCATTCAGATTAAAAAAATGTTGCACTGCTATCTAACCCTGGACAAACTATTAATTTTCTGGAAATATATTTTTTGAAATCCAAAAAATGTAAGTTATAATTTTACACATGATGCATGTGATTTTAACCAACCAACATTTTTTAAAGAATTGTTTAAAATTGTCATAGTTGCATATTGATACAATACAGTTACTGTTCAGTCCATCATTGTGCCACAGAAACATTACAAATTGTGGCTGTCTTTGAAACACAACAGACTGTAAATTATTTAATTTAAATACTCATTTTTACAAGTCACCAATAATTTCTTCAATTCCTTCACTCTCTGTCACCAGTGCCCGCTCCAGAATAACTTGACCTTCCTACAAGCAAGCGCAACAAAAACGGAAATTATAATCAATTCAGTAGGAATCGTGCAACATTTCTACCATGATTTTTGCAAGAATAATTCATATAAAGAAATGTATATAAGTTCAAAAAGAACTCAACCCCCTCTCCCTCAGAATATCCATGCCCTGTGGAGGGGGGAAGGGGGTATTTAGATTTTATGGAAACACACCCACACATTTAAAATTAAATCACACCTTATATTGTTGGCTCTCCTCTGTTGCATATTCCTGTTGAAAAACATACAGAATGACAAATATAATATCAAGAGTTGAGTGCCCCTAGTTATCAAACAAGTGTCAGAGAATCAATTTAAATGAAAACATATTTACTTGTGAAATAAAATGTTCTTGGACACTTACATACATCCAGCCCAGTTTTGTCTCACAATTCTTGCAGAAAACGTCTCTGACCATATGTCTTCCGGTGAGCTACAAATCATTACACAAAACCAACAGTAAATATAGTGAATTTTCAGGGTAAAGAGTGTAGAAACAGTTTTTAGCTAAGAACTGCTAAATTATTTAATAATTAAAA
This sequence comes from Desmophyllum pertusum, assembly GCA_029204205.1. Lineage (NCBI taxonomy): Eukaryota > Metazoa > Cnidaria > Anthozoa > Scleractinia > Caryophylliidae > Desmophyllum > Desmophyllum pertusum. The sequence goes on along the minus strand of MU827779.1, from coordinate 1,696,534 downwards.
ATAAAATAAAAATAAACATACCATCACTCTGTCTTGAACTTCACTGTATGATAAATTCACCCTATTGAAAAAGGATTCAGTTTGGTTGAAGAAATCTAATAAAGTGATTTTTTTTCAGCCAATATTCAATCGACTTGTACAATTCAATGGTACACCAATTTACAGCAAGGAAACGTGTGACCACTTTTAATTAATTTGCATTTGTTCATGCGTGCAGCCTTGCAGGACCTTGCGAGGGAGGGGAGGGGTGCATTTTTGAGGGGCAGTTTTATAGAAGTTTAAAAAGATTTGCTCACAATCATTTGTGAATTATACATGCCGTATTCCCTAAAAGTGGTCGTGGTCACTTACGAGAGGTGGTCCCTTACCAGAAGGTCCTTATTATAGTGATTTGACTGGGGAAATAAAGTGGTTGCGTACTAGAGAGGTTCAACTGTATTCATTTATTACAACAGCAAAAAGAGTCATTGATACAAATATTAATATGTAAACAATTAATAGGACACTCACACTTTCTTAAACAGAAACGCTCTCCCGGTAGCTCCATTAAACCTCTAGTAGTCAATGATAGGACAAAAATAATTAGTTTTTAATTATCCAAGAAAAGAACTAATGTGAGAATATAATGAACAAAGTGAAAACATTATTGTTGAGACAATAGATCTGCAACTGGAAACATTCCATTTACAAGAAAAAATTGTTGTGCTGATAATTAACACTTGCGATGACATGCACAACAACTTTATGGTTTGTTATTTGAAACATAGATAATTTAATAGCTTTTGTATCAATTACCTATCAATTTACCCTTCGTTTGCAAAATTGTTGCGCAGAATTATGGCATGCGCTTTAATTAACGGGGAACAATATCAATTACGAGGCACCAATGAAATGGTTTGTAAAACAAAGTACACATGTAAATTATAATGAATATGTAGAGTACATTTCAATAATACTGAAAATTACTGAAGCGAAAATGTGAAATGTGAATTGTTTGGTGTTTACCTCACTTATCCCATCGACTCTCCAAAAAAACCTAACATGGGATTAAGCCAAGAAACAATTTGCATCATTTTCCAGCAACATGCACCTTGTCACTGTAAAATTCGACCCAATATAATCAGAACAACTCCACTATTTATTATTCGCTTACGTACCATCGATGATAATTCCGATCGATTCGTCAAAGCAGTGTCGCAGTTCGCACAAGAATAAAGTGTAGATCCGCCAGGGTGATCGAGAAATATTCGACCCATCTTTTGAGTTGCCTTTCTGGAAGCAAATGATACAGAAAACTTGAAAATTTGACGATATTTACGTAACAACAGCGAGTCCAAAATATATTTACCGCGAACTCAACCTTCTTGTTCTTCTTTTGTTTTGGTTCGCAAGTCACGTGATCACTAAGCTGGTTCCAAAAATAGACGAAAAGTGATTGGTTAACAACGATTGATGATGTCACTTTAATATTTTGACACAAAAGAAATTTAAAATCCAAAGTGACTTCCGGGCGAGTGTTTTTCCGGCTGCGGCATGCCGCATACATGTGCGGATCTTTCAGAGGGGGAGTTACACTCCATTTTAAGTATATAAACTGAAATGTCATTTCACATTTCGCGACTCCTGTTCGCGAAAAATAAAACAAAAATATTTTTTGCATAATGGGTCATTTAATATCTTATTCCCACCTTCGTCGACTTGGATAAGCCCTCCCCCCTTCCCCCTTTGATAATAGGCTGCATGCCCTAGGCTGCCCACAATTTATTACAGAATCCCCTCTCACCCACCCCACCGCTAGCGAAGATTCAACTTTAATTTGCTCCCCAGCGGGGTACCGAAGATCTAACATAGTTATGACATCATCATTCGTTGTCAGCCAATCGCACCAACTTAATGATCACGTGACTTGTGAACCAAAACAAAGGAGAACAAGGAGTTGAGGTTCGCGGCAAAAACATTCATTTGTTTATACGTAAATATCGTCTATTTTTCAAGTTTTCGGTATCATTTGCTTCCAGAAAAGCAACTCAAAAGATGGGTCGAATATTTCTTGATCACCCTGGTGGAACGAGACTGTATTCTTGTGCGAACTGCGACACTGCTTTGACGAATCGAGCGCAACTCACTTCCATGGTAAGCTTGACTGCAGGTAGTTACAGGATGAATAATAAATATTGGATCGGGTTGTTCCGTTCATCTTGGGTCGATTTTTACAGTTACAAGGTGCATTTCTCAGACAAAAACATGCAGACTTATAAACTAAATCGAAGACGCGATAGGGAGAGTGGAGAAAACAATAAATATCGCGTTTTCGCTTCCGTTTCTGAAGCTCAAACTTTATATTTTCAAAGTAAGCTTATTAAAATTCCTTGCATCCATAATAATAATTAAATGTGTACTTACTCTGAGGAACGACAAGATTTAATTGGCTGGCTCGTAACTAATATGAATTCTTCGCTTGTTGTCGCACTTGCAAGATATAGTTTTCTCAATAAAAAATATTATGTTCCTCCTTGAAGTTTGACTACAAATTAAACCAGAAAATTTGAAAGTCACTGATTTGGTATTTTACTATTTATAATGGTAATAGGACTGAGTGGAGTCCAATTCGGTCTGTACTCATACGAGTGATTAACAAAATCGGACGACCGCGCTTCGCGGGAGTCCGATTTGTTAATCACGAGTATGATTACAGACAGAATTGGACAACACGAAGTCCTGTTACCAATTAATCATAACTATAACAAAATTTGAGGAAAAGACGTTAAACGTGAATAAAAACATAATAATCAAGTTTGTTTTTGACCAAGATGCATGTACGAGCAAAGGACAGCGCGCGCAAATGACGCGTACTGTCCAATTACACTGTCCAATTACAAGCATGACGTGTAAACTGTCCTATTACATCGTCCAATTACAAGCATGACGCGTACACTGTCCTATTAGTGCTCAAATCGCGCCTGCTGATAACCAATCAGATTCGAGAATTTTGTTATAGTTTTGATTAATAGCTTATATCTTCTGTTTGGAAATAATAATTATATACATAATGATATAGAAGTAGAAGAATAGATAGGCAATAAATTAATGCAAGATGTACTCCTCATTATTGTTTGTTTCATACATTTAAAAATTATTGTATTATCCTGTAATAATTTGCGAAACCATCAAGGCCATTGGCCACACTTCAGTGATACTGGAGTGTCCGAATGAGACAAAACGAAAGGGGAGGGGAGAGGATGTAGAGAGAAACTATACTTCTTAGGGGAGGCCATTCTCTTAGTAACTTCTCAAATATTTTTCAAGTTTACCCCCTACTGAGATGTAAATGGGCTTTCAGATAGTTAGTCATGACCATTGCCAGATCCAGACCTGTTTATAAGGTGGGGGCCTCTGGACCCCTCCCCTAGATCCGCCACTGCAGTCTACTCTCTCAAAGAGATCACTGCTGTAACCTCATCCACCTTGGAGAGGTGTCCGCCTTGGCTGGCTGGGACCTAAGTCAGACAGCTAGAGCTGTTCCCAAGGTTACAATGTACATAGGCCGAGTCCTATTTTTATTTATTTTTTAATTCAATAATTATTTCCAAATTGGACAAGCATGTAGCCCTATAACGTGTTTATAATAATTTAAAAAATATATTGTAACTTACTGTTATTTTTGTCATATCTTTGACTAATAGAAATTTACAGGAGCTACTGGGAGAGCATTTCTCTTCAAGAAAGTGTGAGTGACCTTTAAACATTTGAATATTGAATTTTTGTGGTACGTACATATAAAAAATAAATTCGCGTCACTTACTCCAGGGAACATTATTTTTGTCAAGTTACTACCTGTATATTTCTTCAACTTACTGGAATCCTTTTCAAATTTATTATTATAGGGTGAATTTATCATACAGTGAAGTCCAAGATAGAGTGATGGTATGTATTCAACTTAATGTTTTTTTATTTTTTTATTTGAGGTCTAATAAAGTCTCCATATCATTTATGTTTTCATATTTATTTATTTTAAATATTCTTAACAGTTATTGACATCAAGTGTTAAAAAGACAATACTTTGAAATCAGGTCCTTTATATTTATTTCACACAAAGCTAATGAGTACAAAGTTTCAAGTATATCCAGAAAATTTCAAGAAATTCTTGTGAGTTATAGGCATTTATGAAGCCCTGCTTGTAGACCTTCTTTTTTCTTAAGATCCGACAAGTGTTTAAGTATCTCCCTGTGTGCATGCAGCACAGTTAATGGGCAGTTATGGATGAGAGATGATCGATGTGAGCATGTACCACACCCTAAACCCTCACGCCATGCTCCTATTGTGCTACAAAAAGATTATTTTGAGAGAAATAGCGACTGCGTTCAACTAGTCTTATGTACGTTGGTCATTTAAAATACGATAAATTACTGCACATATTTTAAATCTTGTATAATAAATATTTGTAGCTTACTGGAAGGCACATGGTTAGAGATGTTTTCTGCAAGAATTGTGAGACAAAACTGGGCTGGATGTATGTAAGTGTGCATTACTATTAAATATTGACATGTCATGTGAGTAAGATTAAAGGTTTCAGTTTGTCTTCAAACCTAGGTGGCTTACCGGGCCTGCAGCGCTTAACTCTGGTTTCCATAGCATGCAGGCCCGTAGACAGGATTTTGAATGGGGGGGGTGCGTTTGAGTGTCAAAGTTGGGGTCGTACGAGCGCCAAAGGCGCGACCTACTAGGGGGGTCGGGAAATTTTGAAAGATTAGGTTGTCTGAGACTGCATTTCGTGCGTTTGAAGGCAGTATGAAAGAATACTAAAAATACATAATGCGGACCTTCAATTAAAGACATTTTTAAGCCAAAGGAGTGGATATTTGGATGAAAATGACTCGCTTGATGTTGTCTTTGTTGATGAAGGCGATATGTAAACACGTTCAAAGCTGCGATTGTTTGATTCAGACTTCATTTTCAAACCAAAAGGTGGACTATAGGTGGACCTCCACAGCCCTTGGGGGGGGGGGGGGTGCGGATGCACCCATCGCACCCCCCCTCCCTACGGGCCTGGCATGAAACGTATTGCTACTCCCCTGATGCTAGTCCATCACAGGTAACCCCCCAGCATTTTTATCAGGTTGCCCTGACAATTTACTGGTGCCCATTTGTACCCCTGGTTACATGGGTGGAGAGACGCACTGTGAGAGTGATTGTGTCTTGCCCAAGAACACAACACAATGACCCTAGGCAGGGCTTGAACCCGGCCGCTTGATCTAGAATCTGCATGCACTAGCAACCATTACTCTGCCACCGCCCCGCCCAATTTGTTGTAAGGTGATGTATTTATTACTAAAGCATCTGTGCATGACACAATCAGCTAGAATTTACTCATGTGTCTTTAATATTTTGTGTTATGATGACAGGAATATGCAACAGAAGAGAGCCAACAATATAAGGTGTGATTTATATTTATTTGTGTACCATATATCCTTGTCCAACAAACTTAAATATGTTGTTAAATTACTGAGTAAAACGTCCTGAAGTCTTAAATTATATTGCATTCACAACTGCGATGATCATTTATTCATTTCATTTCATTTCCGCAGTTCACATATATGATTTCATTCATATATTCATTATCACATTCATTCCTATCACGGGTGTATAAACTCACAATTGATCGCTAGCTGCTCCCAATGTGTTGCTTCATAGCTTAGTTGGTAGAGCATCGCACTAGTAACGGGGAGGTCATGGGTTCAAATCCTGGTGAAGCCAGAATTTTTTTCTGGCTTATATTGAAATTGCAAAAATTGCATTCATAACTGCGATGATCACTTATTCATTAATAATTAATTTTAATTTCATTTCTGCAGTTCTTATATATATATGGTTTCATTCATATATTCATTATCAAACTTAATGTTGTTAAATTGCTGAATAATAAGTAATATAATTTATATACTTTTATACATGCTTGTAGGAGGGTCAAGTTATTCTGGAGCGAGCACTAGTGACAGAGAGTGAAGGACTTGAAGAAATTGGCGACTAATAATTGCATTCTGTTGTGTTTCAAGAACATCAACGTTTGTAATTTGTGATAATTTTGTATGGCACATGGACAAAATAGACAACTATCCGTTATAACACAATATTTTCAATATCCAAATTATAAACGATTGAACTTTTTGTTATAATTTGTATGATAAACTTTAGAAAAAAGGCTATATAGAGGGATCTATAGTCTACTAGTAATAATTACTAAGCTACTTCTCCAAGTTCCAGTTATCAGAAATTCTTGTCTCTACATGTTTGGTCAATATTAATGTTTTGGGTTTTATCAGTTGTCTCTTTTGTCATAATGTTGTGCCCTTTTAAAAGAATGTAAATATTTTAGATAATATTGCTAACAGCATCAATTGGCCCTCCTGTATATTTTGTATATTGCACACTTAATTAAGGTATGTAGCTGTATATATCTAGTTGCATTAAGATTCGGGGCTTCATATTTAATAAATTGGTTATGGCATTTTTATACAAAACACCAGTTAAGTGGTATAGGTAATAATGTGCTGATGGCTTGTGTTGGTGTAAAGTGACTGTTGTTTCATAGTATTTAACGCACATCAGTAAATTGTAGATTTATTTGCCAAATGTATTGAATACTCAGTTAGAGTTTAAAATTCTCTTAGCTTTAATTCTCCAAAGCCACCTGTGAACTCATTAAATTTATAATCCATTGATAAAGATTTTTCCTCATAATTCTTAATATGCATTCAACCAGACAACCTGAGCACGGTTGTTCAAAGGACAAATAACACTTAATTTACCGGATAGTGGATGTAGCATAGTTTTGTGTGGTCTTTTGTAACATTTATCTACTGGATAACCTAGTTGTTCATCAACCTCGTTCCCAGGGTCTCTCTTCTTCCCGCCAAACGCGATTGAACTCTCAGTTCAATCGCGTTTGGCGGGAAGAAGAGAGACCCTGGGAACGAGGTTGGTTGTTCATAGGATGAATAACATGATGTAGCTGGGTTTTTTAACACTTATGTACTGGATATGATCCTGAGCACTTGGATAGCGCTAGCCGCGTTTTCTTCCCTTTGAACAACTGGCTAGCATTATCCACTTCTTTGAACAACTGGGACCAGTACAAAAAAATGTATACACTCTAACATCACTATAATTAAGAATTTTGTATGTTGGGGCTAAAAAAAATAATGCATCATAATTTAAGTTTTAAAGCCTTATTTATAAATATATCTATATCTCAATCCAGCTGCGCATACAACTGGGCATCCAAAATCGCAGTCTGCTCAGTGGTGTCCACAGGCCATACTTGCTCTTACTTTTAAGTGCTGGCATTGTAATATATACCTATCTCGACGTCGACTGTACTTTGCAAACTTACAAATGCAGTGGTGGACAATTTCATATTGAAGGCAAGTTAATAAGACTGTGGACAGTTTCTCTTATGTTCCCTGTTTGATCACTGCTGAGAAGCAACTCTCAGTGGGAGAGACAACAAAACTGCTTACTAGGTCACCTGAAATGTAGAGAGACTGTCCATCGGCTTATTATTAATATTGAAAATCTGCTGTCTAATGTATCAGTGGAAATAAAATTGATAACTTATGGTATTAACGTTGTTACTTGTCATTATATTACGTTTTTCCTTTTGAACTTCATACTTTTTCCAATAAGCCAGTGTGAGGAAACGGCTTTATTAAAATCTTTCAAAAAATGTCGTGTTATGCCAAAAAATTATTTTCGGGCCCATCGTTTTTAAATGATTCTGAAATTAAATGTTTTTAGATGAGCGAGACTATTCATTTTTCTTTTGTAAAAAAGAGAAAAATCTCAGTGGAGCGTCCACCCAGAGAACTCCAACAATCCAGGAACTCACAAACCCAAGGTTCAGCTGAGGTTTGGACGGTTGCATGATTTCAGTTGTTGATATTCCGGGAGAGAGCTCTTTTATTGTGCAAACGCATCAGGAATTGGAAAAGGGGTAAACGAAAGGATCAGTATGATGAGAAAAAAAATATGCAATCTATAGGCCACGTACGGATAAAACGAGGGCGAAAATTTGTAATTGTTTTAAGGACGGTGCCTCCTATCAGTGTTACTGCGCATAATTTCTCGCGTCATTAGCGCGCGCTCGAGCGCGCGCACATACAGAACATTGCAAAATCTCTTTAAGGCTAAGCTCGGCAGGGAAATATATGGTCGTTTTCTTCATATAACTTACAAAAACGCGTGGTTACCCCTACTTTTTATGTTATAAAATGGAAGCGGTAAGCCTATTAAACATATGATTAATTTTTTGTTGTGTGCAAAACTCATTTAGACTGTATTTTTGGTATACCAGAGGAGAGCTGTCAGGGTTGATAATGGCTACGTTGCGATGATTTTTAATTAAAAAACACAAAATTTTCCTGTAAGTGTCGTAACGTCGTTTTTACATTATAACTGTGCTTTTTGTGCAGTTTAATGGCTTATTTTTAAACGCTAAGAAAAATGTATCAGTTCGGAAACGTTAGCTGAACTTTCAAACTTCAGAAAATTTTAGGGATTGAAATCTTATTACCCGAATTTATGAGCTGCTTTTGCCTTTCCGAAAATCCAAGCTAAACTGTTTTTGTACCCAAAACGACATTTTTATGTCTCCGAAAACAAAAGGCATTAATTTTCCCATATTTAGAAAGTTTTAGATGACATTTTTCTAACCGAATATCTGAGGCGATTATCGGCCTTCCGAACAGATATTCCACCGAAACGATCCGTTGGGTGCCCCTGATTAGATCGTGGGGCCGCTTTTTTTTCAAATAGTACGGCAATACTTCTCATAGTTCAATAGCACGGTTCCTATTACTGGAATTTATAACACCAAGAACAAATCAAAGTACCCTGTGGAAATCTCAGTGAAATGAACTTTTAAAAAAACTGCGATTTTTATTCTCGAGTAACCATGAAATGGTTATAGGTACGGGTCGCACTACAGCCAATTTTGTTTACATAAAATTTTTTTGTAATTTTTGGCGAGGAAAAATTTGCAAAAAATTCGCAAGTGCCAAATTTTGGTGGTGGTCGCACTCAAACCAAGATGTGTTTTCCAAAACTCTCCTGATTGATGTAAATGTAAACTTAAACGGCTTGGGACCAGGTTTCATAATTCGCTTTCTTGGTTTTCGTCGTTTTCTTGCTGTGCTGGCTTCAATTGCAATCGAAGGAGATTGTTTTGAACTTGAGACGAATTGTTCTTCAAATTGCCGCCGGTAAATTTGGTTTCGATCAGACCCAGTGTAGTCATAGACATTCGCGGCGTAATATCGATGTTCATGTTCTTCGTTTTCGTCGAAATAATTATTAAAAGAGTCAGATGAACCAGGTAAAAAATTATTTTGTCCCGTAATTGCACGCGCTAAACTAGCGAATCTTAATTATCAAAACATAGCATCTTGCGTGAATGACAGTTTAATGGCTAAAACGGGCTAAAATAACAAAATTGTGTGATTTTCAAAAATTTGGTCGGCTCCAGGGCAACACTTCGGCTTCTTTGAAGATTGGCGAAAATTTGGCAATTCCCAAAAAAATTGGCAAAAAATTGAAACTGGGGATCGCACTGTATTTTACGATTTTTACGTTACGTGTTGACAGATTTGACACTTGAATAAACAAAATTGGTCAAAATTAGCTGTAGTGCGAGGGTCTCTCTACTCACGACAAGGGATGCTTCACCCGTACCTAAGATAATATTGGAGACATAATCAGTATCACACACTCTTTCACGCCCGGGGGGATATTCTGTGAATTTCTGGGTGGGGATGTGCCGCTGGGACCGCTGAAACTCCATACCAGAGCATACTATACCCCATATAGCTTATACAGTCGAACCTCCGCTAACGGACACCTCCCGTAGGCGGACACCTCTCGTAAGCGAACACTTAGTCATGTTCCAGCTACATACAGACACTACATTTTTAACCTCCAATAAGCGGACAACTCTCTTAAGCGGAAACTTTTTCTGGTCCAGAGGGTGTCCGCTTACGAAAGGTTCAACTGTATATGGGAGAACCCCCCTCGCCCCTCCCCGGAGCTCGGCTAATTAGCATGATTAGTGAAGATTTCTGTCATGCTTTTCGGGTCAAAAAGGCGTTATGTGCAGCACGAAGAGCGGACGTGAGGTGAGGAGGTTTTCGGGTCAAAATGTACGTGTTGTGGATTAGACCGATATGAATGTCATGAATGTGCTCGAGTCTAAAACTGATGTTATTTATTCATTCAAGTGAGTACGTATAGCGAAGAAGACATACACTGCAATGGAAACCAATTTGTAGATAGTTTTCCTCATCCTCGGAAACCCAGGGGCAGATCATCCGGGCGGGGCGACGATAAAACGGGCGAAATCTGTGCGTGCGAAAGTTTACTTGACGGACGGGAGTAACTTTCCCGCGCACCGATTTTGCCCATTTTATCTTCGCCCCGCCCCGATTATTTGCCCTTGGGTTTCCGAGCTGAGGATGAGTTTTCCTCGGGTTGTGAAAATAAATTCAGCTTTTCTCGGTAATTAAATGCGCTCATTAAATAATTTTGCAGTTGAGTACTTTTCTCCCAAAAGAAGAAAAAAATACTGGTTTTTTTTTTGTTTATTTTCGTAAGAAGCTGTCTTTGTACTTTGAACATTTTCGATCATCAGGTTTTCCAGTCATTTTTATTGACTCTTGGGATCAACAGATAAACCATGCTAACGCGTCAATGTTCATTAATAAACATCAGAAAATATAACTTGCCAAGCGGGAATGTTTTAGAAAAATGTGTGACGTATTTGCCAAGTATTGGTTGCTGTTTCTAATCCATATTCACGAGTGATTGCAGAATTTATCTCAATTCAAGCAGTTTGTAGGCGTGTGAAGATGTGGCTTCGCTTCTTCCGAAATAACGAGGAAAACTCCAAAACATTGGGGGCCATCTTCAACATACAATCTTCAGTAAAGTGAATGACGGTGAGTATTTATTTCAGAACATTTTGCTCTATAAAATAAGCCGAAAAGAAGCGCCATTACAAAGTTGTTTCACGTTGCACGTGTGCGCCGGTTCTCCATTTCGCCGCTTGGTGTGTTGTTCCGTTGCCTCGACAAACCTTTCCTTTGCTATAGCAAGAACTCTCAGCCCTCTTAGGATATAAAGCGAGTAAGACTTTCCCAAATTATGTTGCTTCTTGCAACGTAGAAACATAGGCACGCAAGGCGTGCGGGAGTTATTTTTTTATCATTATTTTTATGGTCCACACTAAATATAAAACGATCGAAACAGCATCAGCGTTTTCAAAGGTCTCCGTTTTCATTCATGCACACGAAAAATGACGGGTATTCAAAACGGTATGTTTTGAAATTTGTACCATCCCATGCAAGTATATGATAAAATTAATGTTGTTTATACCAAATTAAATCTATTTTATCCTTCTTTCCAATTTGCATGGATCGTGATAGGACTATAACAAGAACTGAATAAATGAACGGGAGTGAAAGTCGGCAATAATTAAAGTGAACGCAAAAATAGCTTATGAAATAAGGATGGGATAAATTATGATGTTGGCTCAATCTGAAGATGAAACTATCATGTTGCATGGGTTTCAGAACATAAAAGCATCATTTTACATAGGTTTCAGAAAATAAACAAAAGTATCATGTTTCATGGGTTTCAGAAGATAAAAAAAACGTTTCATATTACATGGATTTGGAAGAAAAACAAAAGTCTCATGTTACATATGTTCGCGAGGCAGCATGATCGTATACCCTTGGGGGCAGAGAAAGACTATTGTTGTGAGGAATCGACCCGCAAAGAAGGGAACCATAAATTTTCTTTCATTTCTGCATGGTCCTCTAACGTGTGCAGAACAACATCAGGTATCTGATTGGCAAGTAACTAAAATAAACAAAAAAATACGTGATAAAATTCATGTTCCGTACCTTTCCAACAATATTCACAATCTCTAATAACTTCTCGTGCACAAGTCTACGTAACAGAATCAGCGATCAGAACATAAATACCAGCTCAAGAATTTGACACTCTCCGTGAAAACAGCAAAAATGTAAAAAACAAAGCCTGTACATCGCAGTAGCATAGTGAAGCCTGGTTTTCACCAGCGATGCAAGCACAAGCGCAAGCAACATACGCAGACGCAGTAGCGCGTTGATCATCAGTGCCTTTTGTTTAGGACAAATCAACACGCTACTGCGTCTGCGTATGTTGCTTGCGCTTGTGCTTGCGTCGCTAGTGAAAACCAGGCTTTATTAAACATCTTTCTATGATTAACTTGAACTCTGCATAGGTAGCTATGAAATTCATGTTGCGTACCTTTCCAAAAAATATTCGCGATCTCTAATAACTTCTCGTGCACAAGCCTAAAAGCAGGTCTAAGCTACGCACTGTAATGGCTGTCGCCAAAATGGGGGCGGGGACTTGGGGATGGACACGCGGGGACGCGGAGACGCGTGGGGTCGCGAGATCGGGGACGCGAGATCGGGGACGTCAAAAAATATAAAAAATATAAAAAATATGATGATATTTGATCCTAGAACTGTTAGTCAAGTGCAGCGAAGACGATCGATCGTGTGTCACGTGACAAAATACTCCACGATTCCTGGAGTATTTCTTAGGTTGCTTCTTACCCCAATTGTCGTCCATTTCCACGAAACACCACGAGACCCCCGCGTCGTGAAAGATAACGCTGCCCTGAAGTGGAGCGCCGCGTAGTAGGCCTTCCTTCCGCTCGCCACCCCCCACCCCCCCCCCCCCCTCCTCCCGAAAAGCCTGATACTCAGGCTAGCCGCGCAGTGGAGGATCGACCTGAGTACAATTTAATTGATCGCTTTTTTTTCTTGAAAAGTTATCGCTAAAAATTGGCTATGTATGCTGGAAAGTAGTAAATTGCGGGAAGGTAATCGTCAAAGTGCCCGCTAGAGTACGAAATGTTTATAGTAACTGAAACGATGCTAAACTCCAGCTAAAAACGTTTCAGCACCAGGTTCATTGGTTCATCCTTTTTTTTTAATTATTATTTTTTTATTCAAATTTTTTTTTGACGTCCCCAATCCCGCGTCCCCGCGTCCCCGCGTCTCCAAGCACGCGTCCCCCGTCCCCAAGTCCCCGTCCTCATTTTGGTGACAGCCAAAACAGAAACAGCGACCAGAACAGAAATAAACATTGAACGGTAGACTGATCCTTACGGCTGAGAAAAAAGAACGAAAACAAGAAGCAGAAAAATGAAAAAATAAAATATATATTGCCCGATATTTCGGTTTGAAAAACAAACCTTCCACGGGGGCTGCAATAAAATGATACAATATTACGTTGGAACGTTAAAATTTAAAACTAAGGTAATATGAGTAAATAGAATATGATAGGCTAATTACAGGTAGTAATGGATATGCAAGCTAATGCGATTCATCGCGTCTATTTATACCACAAGGTTCTAATGTTTTAGCTCTGTCAATCCAATAGGCTTCGCGTGCCTTTCTAACTGAATCCCTGTTGTTTTGTATGAGTTCAAGTGGGATCAGCAGCATATCATTAAATGTGTGGCCAGGTCGGTTGAAATGTAGTGAGACAGGAGTGGGATTCATGAGTTGAAGCGGGTTTTTCGACAGAACGACGATGTTCACCAAAGCGTTCATTTAGGCGGCGTTTGGTTTCTCCAATATATTGACATGGTAAGTTCAGGTTAGCGCATTTGATACATTCGATCATATCAGAAGCTTATCACCTAGAAGCGTGTAACTTCTCTTTATATGTTTGGGACAATGCGTGGGTTTTTTCCCGACCAATCAGAATCGCTGAATCAATTTTGCCCTTATATGGAAACTAGGATTTTCGCGCTCCTCGCGGCTCCTCGCGAGAACTACATCTGTAATGGCGGCTTCGCGAGGAAAATTTTCGCCCGAAGAAAATATTATGACATTTGTAATGCTGGGAAAGCGCTAAGTGTCGAAGTATTATTTGGAAGAGTTCCCGGTGAGTTGACAGAAACCTTGAAGGTCTATTTCGACTTGTCCCAATGAGTTTGAATCGTGTGAATAGGGAAAGTGACAATTTTTTCGATTTATTTAAAAGTTCTCTCGGGATACTCTAAATACGCTGTGCTTCAGGATGTCTTTGATTTTATATTTTCGGAAAGAAAAAGGACCCGCATGTGGTACGAGTTGAGGAGCTAGCCAGCAGCTAGCCGGGATATGTGAGATACAGTAGAGGAAATGCCATCGCCGGGTAAGGATCTTGTGTTATGTTTTTGATCGCTGTCAACAGTTGTTGATTTCAAAGAACCGCAAGTAAATCTTTTTGCAGATTTTTTGAGCAAGAGGACATTATTACAGTCAAAATAACGGCAGTATCAAACGAGGAAACAAGAAAACTACTCCTTTATCCGAAAATTATGAGTATTTTTGTAAATATGTTTTGGTGTTTACTTAGCGTGTTTGTCGACAGAAATAGCGTGCGGTAATTGTGGTTGTTTTCAAGTTCTCTTGTAGATTTTTTCTGAGAAAGATAATTTTAAAACTTACAGTCAAAGTAGCGACAGTATCGCTTTAACAAAATAGAAAGCTATTCAGTTACCTAAAAATGTGGAGTATTTCACTGCAAACGAATTTGTAAAAGGTGTCGTTGTGTTTTTAACGAGTTCTAGATCGATCTAACGCGCGGATGATAATTATTATTGTTGTTTACAAGTTTGGTTTATATGTAAAGAACAAGGTTTGAGAGCCGACAACCTCTTAAGCTTGAAATGGGTTGTTTAACCTGTCTAGTTAGTGTACAACTGAATTATATAATCTTTTTACGATCATGATTTCACGAGCTTGTAGCTGAGGATTTGTGTTCGCATAGCTTTCTTTCGCTGTCAAACTGAGTTATTAATTTCAAAACAACCGCTTCCAGTAGCTATAAGACTTTTCCCAACAAGAAAACAACCGTTATTTCGATCAAACTATCGACAGTATCGCTTCAGAAAAACCAGATAGCTTTCCTTATCCAAAAATGTGGGGTTTTTTTCTCGTGGGTAACGATTGTACAATGTTTTTGTGCTAAGTTTTTGAGATTGTTGTCGATCACGCGGGGAAGAAATTGCATTTTTTCATGCATTTGCTTGCGCTTTGAGAGCAGTTCTTCCGACCCAAAAACCACCTTTAACACTTTAAAAGGTTGATTAACATATACTAATATTAACGTTTTACCGATTTGTCTTTTATTTAGCCGTATTTAGTGAGCTTGTCGCTTTAAATTTGTCTTGCGGCAAGCGAATTTTCCACTCGTAATTTTTCGAAATTTTGTGGCTAGAAAATATCGTATCATGAAGTTGTAGTACACAATAAAACACTTGCTTTTTAAACTGTGGTGTTGATGTTTGATATTTTTTGCTAGAATGATATGTAATGAGTGTGTATACTTTATTAAAGCTGGTTGATTCTCAGAATTGCAGACAAGATTCCCAGAAAATCGACTACGCAGAACGCACTTTTACGCGCCTCGACGAATAAAAATATTCCCGGAAAAAATCCCGCGCGCGAACACGGACGTTAAACCGCATCTGCCATTCCATATAAGGAAGTTAATTTTGATTGGTCGGGAAAAAACCCACGCATTGAATCGAACCTATACGCTTCTAGGTGATAAGCTTCTGATCATATAAACAAGGTTTTTTGAGGAGCAAGTTATGTGTTGATAATAAGAAAATAAGAAGTTATGTGTTGATAAGAACAGAAATAACAGCTCAATAATTTGTTAGTGAAAACAGCAAAATGTAAACAAAGTGGAAATTTGTGCAAAAGACTGATACTTATCCAGCAATGAGGCAGCACAGGTTCGCGTTGTGGACCTATTTTTTAATTTTTCCCTCGCCGCCCCCCTCCCCTCCCTTCTTATCATAATATTTCCCACTAATCTTTGCGAGTGTAGTTCATTTCGGCCATGTGTGAAAAAAAAGATGGCGAAAAAATTGGCAGGTTTGTTCTTTATTTAAAACCGCTTGAACTAGTGATATTATACTTTGTATGAAACATCAGCTAACTTGCTTGACTTTTGTTTGCAGCTCGGAGCCAGGAGACACAATATGGAGGAATTACAGAAAGCTTTGTTCACCTCGTGCAAGAGCCGCCGATGAAGAAGGTAAAATTTTAATTTCACAACTAAGCTTTATATATTGAACTAGATACAGTCGAAGCTCCTGTAAGCGTACATCCTCGGGAAGCAGAAAAAGTGTCCGCAACTGGAGTTGTCTGCTATTAAACGGTAATGCGTAAATACAGAGTTTGTATGATCGAGCTAGAGTTCAAACAGGGTTTTATTAGAGCTGTCCGCTTACGAGAGTGTACGCTGAGAGAGCTTCGACTGTATTTACATCAACGCCGCATGTACATGTACAGCCATCAGAGTTTCTTCTGCGTCAGTAGAGGCACATATAGATAAGCTGATATAATCCAAGATGTACATGTACATGTACTGAACATACAGTAATAGACCTGCAAACACACATCAGGGCCATTCCATTTTATATCCAAGTTGATGAGGTCAGTCAACATATACCCCTGAAGAAAACAAAATCAAAGTGCCGACACGATAACCCTCACGGAAAGTAGCAAATTGTAATTTTCCATTCCCCCTAAGAAAAAAGTATGTTTTCTCACCTACACCCTCATATGCAAAGATAAAAAGATGTTGATGCACTGACCCCCTTGGAAATGACCCATAAAATATTATCAAGGTTGGGGGGGGGGGGGGGGGGGGGGGGGGGTGGAGGGCACTTGATATAAAATGGAATGTCCCTCATATGCATGTACAGGAGAAGCGGTCAGTATAAAAATGCAGACTACATGCAGTTTGCAGCAGACTGGGTATATTCGTGATTTATTTTCATGGGATCTTTTATTCAACTGTAGTGTCCATTCCGATATTGAATGCTGATCATTTGATTAAATATAACAAAGTACAGTGGAATCTAGGCTCGATTTCCGCCACTCTCTCGAGTCCGGTCTTCGTTCCTCCCCGAGAAGAGACGGCTGGACGCATGAGCGAACAGCCGTGTTTGTGACATAATCAAAAAATTAATTTATGTAACGCTACTCCGGCTCGTGACATTCGTTTATTTTCCATTATCTCTTATATTTTCGAAAGTAAAGGATCTGATCTGAAATATTTCCGCGAAGGATGTTGATTTTTTGCCTTTATTGTGAAGCTATATGACTGAAAACCCAGGATGAAAAATATTACAAGACATACATGTAGCATGACCAGTCTGTGACAAGAAACAATGTTTTGATCCAATTTCACCAGAGACATCGCATTCTGGCACCACACGATTTTACATCAAATCCCAGATAAAATTCATCACACAAGTTTACCGACTGTTTTGTGTATTGTATAGTACATGTCGAATGTCCAAATGGATCTCATTAGTTGCCTTGTGCGGTTGTAGTGGCTTTAGCTCCCCGGCTTAGCGTAAACTTTCCGTGATGTATTTCCTTGGTGCGGATGAAAAATCCATCCTGTCGGTTGAATTACAAAGTCATCATGTCCATTAATAATTTTATTGACACTAACGATTCCTATTGCATACATTGCATGCATTCAAGGTTAAAAAATGTCTTTTGAAGACGATCGAACGCCAGCCCAAACAACTCTTTGCATCCGTGAAAGATAATTTATGCCTGCTAGATTCGTGCAGGCACGTTTCTCATTGGTGGAAATTAACAATGCCAAGCTCACGAGTCCAGCCGTGCCTTCGGGGATGAGTGTGGGCTCATTTTCCTGAACAGCGGCTG
This sequence comes from Desmophyllum pertusum, assembly GCA_029204205.1. Taxonomy (NCBI): domain Eukaryota; kingdom Metazoa; phylum Cnidaria; class Anthozoa; order Scleractinia; family Caryophylliidae; genus Desmophyllum; species Desmophyllum pertusum. The sequence continues at coordinate 1,678,739 of MU827779.1, read as the reverse complement.
GTAATCGAGCCTAAGTGGAATCCCGATTTCTCTAACCTCCAAGGGAAACAAAAATGGTTTGAGAAATCAGGAGTTTGAAATATCATGGGTAAAATTACAGTGAAACAAATCCAAGGGAAACAACTTTTGGTTAGAGCTGTCGGGGTTTTGAGAAATCAAGGGTTTGAGAAATTGGGATATATATACTAAAATGCTAAAAATAACCTCCAGTTGGTGTGAAAATTAATGCATGGATAATTATTTATTTATGGACATTATCTGATTCGAGAAGCAAATAGCTTTCCATGAGAAAATCTTGAGGAAAACTGTGAACTTCAAGGAACTGATAATGTCCAAGGACATATACATTGTATCCATGCATATTTTTTAAAGCCAATTGGAGGCTATTGTGTTTATTATCCTTCAAATATTTCCACCCAAGGCCGCTCTTTTTTTAGATCTTCATCAAGGTGTTAACCCATTGACACCTAGCGTACATGTATGTTGTGTACTTGAGCAGAAATTAAATTTGCAAGCGATGTTAAAAACAAATGCGCGGTTAAATAAATGAAGGGCTGAGGGCATAAACCAGCCTATATTGATTTTTAGGACCTTTTTTTTCCCCTAAGATTTGCCGCGTTTTTGGAATGTGACCTAAAAATTAGTTACCAAACATTTCCCCGTTATTTTTTTCGCTAGTTTCTCCTTCGTTTTCGAGAAATAACGTGTTGACAAACATTCATTTTTACGGCGGTTACGCTTTGTAAAGAAACCCTTTGTTTCTTTGAACAATGAAGATCAGTAAAACGGTAAAATGCCCGTCGTTACAGGGATTTTCTATTTACGTTACGTTGTTTCAGCGACTCTCCCTCCCCCCCCCAATCAATGTTGCGCGTCATTTGCAGACAAGACCTTATTTTCACAGGATTGAATTGCTAGGCTCCAACATTGATAGGGGGAGGGGGGACTGTAAAACAGTGTTTTTTACTTCACGGTGTGATGTTCTTTTGTAGCATCAGTTAGGTCAGGTAAACGTTCAATTCTTATTTAGTTTCTATCTCCATTGCCGCTGCAACAACCTAAATATTTTGATAACTCACAACGCTGAAAGGGGCAGTGATTTCATTAGTAAATCATTGTAACAACGGCCATTTTACCGTTTCACTGATCTTCATTGTTCAAAGAAACAAAGGTTTTTTTAACAAAGCGTTACCGCCATTAAAACGAATGTTTGTCAACACGTTATTTCTCGAAAACGAAGGAGAAACTAGCGAAAAAAATAACGGGGAAATGTTTGGTAACTAATTTTTAGGTCACATTCCAAAAACGCGGCAAATCTTAGGGAAAAAAAAAAAGGTCCTAAAAATCAATATAGGCTGGTTATGCCCTCAGCCCTTCAAATAATATACACATAATTTGTAGGCTTCCCAAATTAACTTCTTGTTAAACTAGAATGGTTAAATAAATTATTTCTAACGGCAAAAATGATTATTGCGTATCAAGCATTTACCTATAAAAGCTTGAAAGTAAAAATTATTGCTAAAAATATGCGTAAACGGTGATAGGGGTTTGAGTTAATAGCCGATAGTAAGAGTTAGCGGGGTTCTACTGTACTTCTTCAATACGACCTGTACAATGCCCAAATCCTGTGGTTTAGATAGCTTTCAAATATGCAAATCAGTCAATGCTCAATCTGCATTTTTATAACCAGTCTGCAGTCTGCATTACCTAGTCTGCATTATTTTATACTCAGTCCGTCTGCAGTACGCATTTTATACTGACGGACAGGAGAACCAATAATTATTAAGAACCCAATAATTATGTCAGTGGTTAAGATTATGTAAAAGTGAAATTGGGATACCCATACAGTGCAGGCATGAGCTATAGGAGACGTGGGTTTTGGCTAAATAAAAGCAAATTACTTATACAAAAAAGTAGTCCTTTGTCTTTAATTGCCATCTCAGCCGACTATACATTCGGTATTTGAAACATAAAGCCACAGCTTTGTCTCCATTGATCGTGAGTGTTTTCCTTACTTTCGTTAAGCTTTGGTAACCAAGCTTTTATTGAACTTGAGGCCCGGATGCTAAGCTAATTTGCTTTTGTGGTTCATATGCTAATAAAAAAAAATCACTGGGTGGGAAGAACTTTTTCGTTGCTAGGAGATTTGGGTTTCTGGCCAATCACAGAGCCGAGAAAACAATGGGCATTGTTTTTCCAATTCGTGGTCAGCTGGTAAGGTCAACGAAAACTCTCTGTCCCCCAGTTAGTAGAAAAACTGCGACAAAATCAAGACTTTCCCCACGGGGATGGCGACATGAAAAATGTAAACAGGAAATTATTAATAAAATAAATTTTGACTGAATAAAAGCAAATATTTAACTTACAATGAAGTAGTTCTTTATCTTTTATTGTCTCAGTCAGCCGCTATTCGTTTGATATCGAGGGCATAAAAGCTGGCTTATTTAATAAATAATTCTCTCTGTTCGGTCCATTCGAAAACGATATTCTTCAACAGCAATAATTCTCATCATTATGAAGAAAATTCCTCTTGAGATCACACAGTCGCTGTTTGAAGAGAGAAAATAAAGGGATGTTCTAATTTTGGACAAGATTGTAAGCTAAATTTGAGTATATGAGTTGAAAAGTGGATGTTAACACGTACAGTAGTTGTGTTAATTATTTCTCGCTATTTTGAGACCCCCCAAGGTGGCCACCCTGAACTTCCTTATTTGGGCATGGCCACCCGGCTGTCTTACGAGCTTTGAACGATTGATCAGAAATGTCTTCCTACCCAGTGAATATTACCGTTAGTCAAAAATGCAAATTAGACCAAAAATGCAAATTAGCATCTGGGCCTCCGAGTTCGATAAAAGCTTGGTTACCAAAACGTAACGAAAGTAAAGAAAACACTCACGATCAATGGAGACAAAGCTGTGGCTTTATGCTTCAAATACCGAATGTATAGTCGGCTGGGATGGCAATTAATGAATTACGACTACTTCTTTGTAAGTAATTTGCTTTTATTTAGTCAAAACCCATGACATGATCATGGTGCAGGTCAATCTGTGAATGTATATATCATTAATTTATTGTCAAGTAATTATTATTGTTTCACTAAATGCCAATATAATGAAGAGCAGGGCTCAAAATAAATAATTATTATATAAGTCACCAAAAGGCAACTAACTGGAAGAAAAATAGTCACCAAATGCAAATTTTTAGTCGCCAGCTAGATTAATTATTATTATTGTAAACTCAAGTCAAATATATTTATGGATTACAGTGTACATGTAGGGTGAAAGTGTTTAAAATGGGCGTTACTAAACACAGGAACGGAACGGAATGTACCGGAATGACCTGGAATGTACCGGAACGAACCGGAATGGTACCGGAATGAACCGGAATGACACGGAATGATACCGGAATGAGCCGGAATGATACCGGAATGAACCGGAATGAACCAGAATGAACCGGAATGAACCGGAATGAACTGGAATGATACCGGAATGACTCGGAATAGTACCAGAATGACCCATAACAACAAAGAAAGATGACGGAATAACCCAGAATGGAAGCGAAATCTATGGAATGAGACCCCGATGAACACTGAAAATCTAAAAAAATGCTCTGGAATTATCAACAATCTTGTATTTGTTATAATTTTTGATTGAGATACTATTCCCTTAGTAAGGAAAGCGCAACATTCCACGGAATGAATGATTCCAAACAATAGCCGACCTCGTCGAAAAGTACATGAAATGAAAAAAAAAAAAAAGCATTGTATGAATAACCTGCGATCAGGCCAATTTTTTGCGCTCCTTACATTCTCTTTACGGAGGTCGCGTAAAAATTGAGCGCGACCACGTAAAAGACGAGCGTAAATGAGAGCGCGAAAAAAATTTGCCTGATCGCAGGTTAGTGTATGAACTACCGGCAAATCATACTTCTTGAATTTCAATTTTAACCTTTTCATTTCTCAAGTTTTTTATTCGAAAGACGCACGCGCGGAAGCGAGAAAACCAGCAATGCGCGACAGATCGAGCAAAATAAACCAATTGTTAATACACACGACTACGGTGGGGGTGAGGTATAATTCAACTGCGCCCCTGCCCCAATCACCCCATATGCTTTATTTATTTATTCTTGTTTTTAGTTTTACTCTATTTCCTTTTTTCTTCTCTTTAGAGATTTCTCGACTTGCTTTGGAGCCTCCCACGATATAGACTATTATATTTTCATATTTTTTAGGGGAGATGAGGGTGGGGTGGAGGGGCGAGGGGGGATGGGGTGGAAAAGTGAAGAAGTTTGGATTTCCTTTTGCAGTTGCCCAGCCCCCATCTAGTGTCAGCCATCAAGAGAGGATCACCCTGCCGCCATGAATGAAATCTCGGTGTCATTCCCTGCATTACGGGTCATTCCGGTACCATTCCAGTACATTTCGAGTCATTCCGATGTCATTCCGGTATCATTCCGGTATCATTCCAGTTCATTCCGGATCATTTCGGTATCATTCCGGGTCATTCCGGGTCATTCCGGTATCATTTCGGTTCATTCCGTGTCATTCCGGTTCATTCCGGTATCATTCCGTGTCATTCCGGTATCATTCCGGTATCATTCCGTGTCATTCCGGTTCATTCCGGTACCATTCCGGTTCGTTCCGGTACATTCCGGGTCATTCCGGTACATTCCGTTCCGTTCCTGTGTTTAGTAACGGCCGTTTAAAATCCTTATCCAACATCTAGTAGCGTTGGACACAAATAATTTAATACTTTAAAATGACTCCATACATAAACAAAGTTTCTGCAGTTTTGGATAAATTGACCTGCTCTCAGCCAATCCAAATGCAGACATTTGTTTATGTATATTATTAGGAAGATAATTTATTGTATTGAGGAGATATTATTGTCTTGATGTACCTATTCTCAAAACTATGGTTAACAGAAATGTTAGGGAATATTAGTAAAGAGAACTCGGTAGTATTGTGAGCTTGAAACTAAACAGAGTAATCTTGTTTTCCAGATGAGATGCAAACAGAAGAACCAAATGAAACAAAGCTTCAGCAATCAGCATGTAACAGTTATCCAGGTGAGTAAAACAATAAATCAGAGAACAGGGTTTGTACAGGTACTTGAAATCCTGAAAAGTCCCGGAATGTCCTGGAAAACAAGTGATTTTTTGTCAAGTCTGTAAATTCAAGGGAAAATTCAGTGACGCGAAGGAAGATCTAACGATTGGCTGAATGATAGGCTTATCAACTGACTAACTGTATCATTGACTAAGTTTAAAATAAAATGAGATCAGAATGCCAAAAAATTGTTGAATGTTTCGGGGTTAGCCCTTCATTGTTTATGGTTATACATGTACAGTCAACTCTCTCAAAGCGGACACTACTGTAAAGTGGACACCTCCTAAGGCAGACATGAATGGCTTGTTTGTCTGTAACTAAACTCTGTTTAAGACGGACACTTCTCTAAGGTGGACAGCGGACACTCTTTTAGCAAAATTCTGGTGAAAAATACCTCTCAAGGCAGACACTAGAAGTGCATTTTTTGCATAATCAATAGATTATAGGCTGGATATTATTTCCAATTGACCTACAACAGCAATAATGAACTCATAGTGGTCTGATTACAAGAAAATGTACTGTGTGTATTGTATAATCTGATGAATGTCTTTGTGAACGAAAGCCGAGGAAGGGACTGGCGTCACAGGTTTCTACATTGTATAGTGTCAAGTGACATTAACTCATTTATAAGATGGACACCTCTCTTCGGTTTAAAGAAGTTACTCACATGCTAAACAATTGGCACACTAATTTGCAGACACTAATTTACAGACAGAATTATTGACTGACTAACTGGCAGAATGCCTGATTGATTGATGTTTCCATTGACCAGTACACTTTACATGTACAGTGTACATGGGCACATTTAAAATGTGACACTTAAAGTACTGTAGTTAGTAAAGCAAAGTTGTATTTTGAATTTCACACTGAAACAGGTTTTAATCTTTTTTTTTTTTCAGATCAGATGCCATTGGACTAAAGCTTCAAGACTTTATCTTTAGTGGTGCTGCATATTTTTCTTTGCAATCCAGCTCTTGAGTGAACCAGGTAACCAAAACTCTTCTATAAGCCAAGTTCTGCTCTTGACTTCAGACATGCCAACTACCTTGCCATGGTTAATTTGCACAGTGGATAAGTGGAGCTCTCAAAAGTTAATAATAAGTGGACTGTGTAACGGACATACTGATTGGATTACTGTACCCAATGAACTGGATTATTATTTGAATTACAGACTCTCGTAACTACCATTTGACTGATTGCCAAATGACTGCCTGCCTGATGGACTCACTGCAGAGTGTTAGTTAATAATAAAACTGGTCGACAGACTACTAACATTGACAAACTGACTGATTGAACTCCATTTACAGATTGAGTGACAAACTTATTGAGATAGAGGCTAAATTACTGACTGACTGACTGTCTGACTGACTGACTGACTGTCTGACTGACTGACTGACTG